>JACGDI010001584.1:255609-279981 GCA_014898725.1 Jacaranda copaia
AAATTCGAATGGGAGAAAGAGATGAGGGGTAGATTCGGGTCCCACCGGGCGTGCAAAAAATTTATTCACACAAATTTCGTTGTCTGCAAAACTAAATCACAAGACAAAGAAAAAATAATGGACAAATTAAATTTATATATATATGAGAATTACAATTTATCAGAGAAAGAATATAAATTCCCTAACAAAACTAATTCCCTGATTCTTCTCACAGTATATATATGATCCAAGGGCTTAAAGTTTATTCTTGGATATATGGTGTAGTATCCCTTGACTTGGTAAAAGATACTATGAAATTTCTTTGAAACCCGAACCTTGACTCCGAAATCAAATGACTTGATGACTTGAAAATTTGAAGAGGTATAGGACCTTTGTGGTAGCAATACGTCATCGCAACAAGAACTTGAAGCTTAAAGACTTGAGTCTTGGGGCTTGAGAATATATGAATATCTATCTGAATAAGTCTCTAGTCATCCCTTTATATATGTGTTCAACAGGAAATTCCGAAATGGTTTGAACATATTTGATAAGTATCTCTTTGATGCATATATTAAAAAGATAATATCAAATATTCTTGACTTGATTGGTCCACGTACATGGATGTGCCACGTGTCCCAACTTGATTAGCTTGAGATTCCCAGGCCACCAAATTTGATTTGATTGACATGATACATCTCCATCTTAACACTTGTCAACATTTGCTTTGTATAACATAAATATTAGAATATTAATTAAAATTAACTATTTATTATTTGAAATTTAATTTAATAAATTCCAATATATAAATAGAAAATTTTAAATAATAACTAATATATTATTTACACATGTCATTTTTTAATTGGCTCAAAAATTAAGCCGTCTACAGAGGGAGCAATGTGAATTTATTCTTTTATTCAATTTAAGAATATTTTTGTCCACAACATATATTATTTAGCGAGGTGTATAAAAATTTTGGCTTTATTCGGTTACATTTTTTGGAAATATTTTTTACTGTAAATAGAATATCAAATATGGTGGCATATTCTTCAGTTTTACCTCTCAAATATGCAAATTTCTTCCCAAGAACACCACTAGTAAAACACCTAAAACACTCTTAAATTCTAAATATATACATATACTAATCATTACAAATAATACATACATACATCAATCATCCAACTATAAATATACATTAATAAATTATTTAAAAAATAATTTTACCACATAAATCCAACAAAAAGTGATTAATTTAATGTATATGATAAATTTTGTCCCACGCAAAATACTTCCAAACAAACAATTTCATTTCCAAAATATTTTCTATCATCTTGAAAATAAAAACAAATAATTGGTATATTCCTCAATTTCTCCTCTCAAAACATAAAATTCCAAAATATTTTTCATAATTCATCCAAAATGGCCTTTATTAGTTGAGGGAAACAACTAATACCAACAACATAGTTAAGTGGTTAAAATAATTTAACTCTAATAATAATTTCCACAAGACCATAAAGTTTGACAATAATTCATCTAGAATGCAAATAAACAAGTCCTTCACTAGTGGAGGGAAGTAACTAATACCAACAACATAGTGAAGAGGTTAAAATAATTCTACTATGATAATAATTTCCACAAGACCATAAGTTTGAGGCTATGGTTGGATTCAAATTTTTTAGGAGAAACATAGGATAAATTGAGTTTTACCCCCTCTGAAAATGAGAAAGGGCAAAACGCCTCTCTAGGGGGGAAAAATAGGCAACATCCCCCAATATATTTTAAAAAATGTAGCAAATTAACCCCCTTCATAGTAGTGTATTGCACCCACAGTAAGTGTAGTTTGTTTTGTGTTTTTTGTTGCTTAAATGTTAATTTTGCCATAAATATCACATGTTGGATGCTTTGAAAAGAATTAATGGTTCAAATTAATCCTATCTATAAAAAAATATAGAACATATAAATATATTTATATATATATATATACTTATTTACATATAACCCTACATCCACCCAAATAGGATTGTAAATGGATATTTAAAAATCTATTTACTATTTGCATTCGAATCCATTTATGAGGAATGTTATCCATATCCATTTAAAGTTGATATTATCCATAATTGATTAGTAGATATTCGACTGTAAACAAGGACAGATGTGGGGGGGCATGAGGGGGCCATTGCCCCCAACATTTGGTAAACTTTCTTTAATTTTTGTAATAATTTTAGCTTATATATATTATATATATTTAAAATTTTAGTAATATTTTGCTCTCCCATTAATTATATTTTTAATTTTCATAATAATTTTTAGTTTATATATTTTTGAAATTTTAATGATAATTTTTAATTCTTTATTATTTTAATTTTGAAAAGTCTAAAACAATTTTTAGGCTCATATTTACATTAAAATAATTTACAATTAGGATAGACACATTAGAACACTTCTATTTTATTTGTTTGAAAATATATTTATAGGGATCTAATTAAAGAAAATCTTTACGATTTTGTAGAAACTTGCAAAATAATTAAAATATATTTTTTTTTACGTCAATGAGATTGAGAAAAGAGACAAACGTAACTGAATATTCTTTTTTTAATTTTTTTTTTCAATTTTACTTTGTCTTTAATACACACTTATCTCTTTTCTTTAACTTAGAATAATGTTTATTGTTATCTTTATTTAATTTTATGATATATTTTGTGTGTTTCTTTACATGCATCATAAAATATATTGCCTACTTATTGTTTCTTTCAATTGAAAATAGTCTATGTTTGAACTTTTATGTTTTATAATTCTCCTCCACCCCCCCTATTTTAAGTTCTGGATCCATCCCTAATTGTAAATGGATACGAATATTGTAATTGCCTATTTAATTCGTTTAATATCTACTTTGAATACATGCCCGTTGGATATATCCATTTATATATTTGGTTACCCATAATTTAATAAAATTTGTTATCTATATCCAATAAATAATATTTTAAAAATTATTATATATAATGTATTCTAATTTTTCATGTATTTTAATATATAAATAATATTTTCAAAAATTATCATATATAATATATTATTATACATAATAAATTATTTTTATTTTTTCAATATGAAATATCATAATCCGTTTATAAATGAATATAAGTATAAATTAGTAATTAAAGAATTAATAAGAAAAAAATAATAGCTAAGGATTATGAAGAATCGATAAACAATAGTAATAATAATTAAACACTACTAAATCAAGAAAAAAATAAAAAATAATATATTAATGATAAAATTAATCAATCAAAAATATTGTTGCTTTATAATTAATTTTTTTGGTGTCAATTTATTAATATCAATTAATCATAAAATCAATCATTAATTAAATCAAGAATAATTAATTTTTAATCGTAAAATAAAGTAGTAAACTTTTCTTATTGAAATTTATTAGAAAAAATATGCATTTTATTACATGCTAACAGATTAAAAAATTTGAATATTTATAAATGGATATATGGATATTTATAAATGTATATTTGAATATTTATAAATGGATGTATCCTAATAATTATAATTGGATAAAAATATATCCAGGTTCGGTTAATATTAGGGGTGACAATTTCCAACACGATACGATAACTCAACACAAAAAATTTGGGTTTGGATCGACTTATTTTGGGTTTGAGTCTAATAAGGTTGATATGAATAAGAACACAAACAAAGTGGATTGGATTAGGATGAATTTCAGGCTATACAAACAACTCAAAATTTTATTTTGGGTCACACGACATCACGAATCCACCTAAACCAACCGACCCAATCCGAATTAAATGAATAAAATTTATATTTTTTAGGAGTAAAAGTATAAAATAACAAAATAAAACTTGAAATTTTGAACTTTAGCAATATCAAAATTATTGCTTTGGTATTTTTCAGTCTTATTTATTTTTGCAAACATATAGGATGGGTGATTGTAATTTTATACTACTTCTAATGGTTGTTTCTGGATATCCAAGTGGACATAAAAGTTGTACTGCAAAGAGTTGACAAAACGCTGCTTTGACTATTGAATTGTTCTAAAAAAATTTCTTAGGCCTTATGCGATGTAAGATTTTGCATATAAATAGACAAGAATTCTTTCTATTGAGAGGTTATAAAAAATTAAGAATACAAAAGCAAGTTTTTATAATAACTTATGTTGTCCAATGAAAATACTTCTTTCTTATTTGCTTGATAATATATTTTTATTCATTTATGTACTACTTAATTGAATTAATATAAAGTAAAAAAAAATAATGTCATTTTAAGAAGTTAAAAGAGACGATTCGATTGATAGAAAAGATACAAAAATTAAAGAGAGTGGGTGAATAGAGCTTGAAAAAGATGCTATTTTTAAACCTAAGATACTTTGTGATTTCAATACTTATATATTTCTGAGAGACACTACAAAATGAAAGGAAAAAAAAGTCCTAAAATCAATATATTATGTGGTTCAATTAAATTTTTTTTCAAATGCTGCTATTGTGAATTTGTGACGAGAATTTCTTACTCCTATTTCAATTTATTGATAAATAAGAATAGATAACATTAAAAGATAAAAATATCAAAAAATTTCTAAAAATTAAAATAAATGTTTAAAATAATTATTTTATGAAATTGACACATTGGATTAGGTAGATTCGAATTGGCTGGTTGACCTAATAAAAATTAGGTTGATCTGAACATGATCTGATACGATTCAAGTTGGGTTAGGGTTGAGCATTTTAAGGTTGTCATTAGGTTGGGTTAGGTTCAGGTTAAGGAAATTAATGTTATAACCAACATGTTATGTCAAAACAGTGAAACATGCCATGCAAGTTGAAGTTGATATAATGGAACTTGAAGCAACAAAAAGGAAAAGCCAAGCAAGCTCAACCCTCTCCATCCCATGAGGCCCAAGGACCACCTCAGAAAAAGGGATACATAAATTTCAAAAATATGGGGAAACACTCCAATAGCTCGCATGGTTACTGTGCTCGATCTCTTAATAAGCCTGAAATACTTGGCAAATTTTATGGACGACATAAGCATAGAGAAGCAAATTGTAGGCACAAGAATGGAACATATTACCTATGTGGAAGTGACTACCGTTATATGAGAACATGTCTTCATAATGTAGGTTCAAACACATAAACTCCCAATGTTAAAGCTCCTACGTTAGCATCCAATGCTTGACCCAATGGAACAGGTAAAATGCAAACACCCTAATCTAGTGGCAAACCAAAAGTTTGTGCTAGGGCCTATGCTATTGAAGGAGAAAAGGCACTAGATCCTTTGGTTGTGGTGGAAGGTAACATTAAAATTGCTGGAAAGATTGGTAAAGCATTATTTGATCCCGGTTGTGTCTACATCATTTACCCATGATCTTAAGCTACCATTAGATAAGATGCCTAATCTATTTTGAAGTTAGTACACCCATAGGCACATTTGTGATGATCGATTTATTATGCAAAGATTGTAGGATTGAAATCAATGGGTAAACATACCTAGCAAACCTAATCAGAATGCCAATCAACAAGTGTGATGTGGTCTTGGGAATGGATTGGTTGTATAGTCATCACGTTAGTCTAAATTGTAGAGAGAAGACAATTGACTTAGAAATTGGTAAAGACGAACCAGAAACCAAACCAACCCTCATAATTGTCTTCACTGTAGACGTTAATAAATTATTGAAACAAGGTTGTGAGGGTTTTCTATGATCAACAATTCCAAGGATAAAGATAGAGTTGAAGAAATCTCAATGGTGAAAGATTTTTTTGAGGTATTTCCAAAACAATTGGTATTGTTACCACCACATAGAGATATTGAACTTGTAATTTAGACATTACTAAAACTACACCTATTAGAGAAACACCGTATTAAATGGCACCTATAGAATTGGTAGAACTAAAAGCTCAACTACAAGAACTTTTGGATATGGGATTCATTTGGCCTAGTGCATTACCATGGGAGCTCCGATCCTATTTGTGAAGAAGAAAGATGGGATGTTAAAAATGCATATTGATTACAGATGATTAAATGGTGTTACCATTAAGAACAAGTATCCTTTACCATATATTGATGAGTTGTCTGACCAACTTGAAGGGTTGAGAGTATTCTCTAAGTTGGATCTCAGACAAGGATATTATCAATTGAAAATCAGAGAATTAGATATCTCCAAAATTGCACTAAACTCACACTGTTGGCACTATGAATTTCTAGTAATGCCTTTTAGATTAACAAACGCACTAGCGGCATTCATGGATTTAATGCATTGAGTATTTAAGCCCTATCTAGATAAATTTGTAATGATATTTATTGATGATGTCTTTATTTATTCCAAGTCTGAAGAAGAACATTAGCACCATTTGAGCATTACATTACATACACTTCAGGAGCACAAATTGTATGCTAAGTTTAGTAAATGTGAATTTTGGCTAACTCAAGTAGCCTTTTTGGGTTATATAATATCTATGAATGGACTAGCAGTAGATCCGACTAAGACTAAAGTTGTGGTTAAGTGGAAAAGGCCCAAGGATGTCAGGGAAGTTTGAAGTTTCTTGGAATTAGCAGGCTATCACCAAAAGTTTATAAAGAAATTCTCTAAGATTGCTGTACCTTTTAACACAACTTACACAGAAAGCACAACCTTTTAAGTGGGAAGAAGCATGTGAACGAAGTTTTAGGAAGTTAAAGGATAAATTGACTACATTACTTTTGTTATCACTGTCATCAGGAGTGGAAAATTTTGTAGTATATATAGATGCATCCTAAGAAGGATTAGGGTGTGTTCTAATGCAGATGGAAAGGTAATTGCATATGCCTCAAGGAAGTTAAAGCATTATAAACAAAACTACCCTACCTATGATTTAGAGCTAGTAGTAATCATATTTGCACTTGCCAAATGAACGCACTACCTATACGATACAACTTTTGAAATTTTAACCAACCTTCAAAG
Organism: Jacaranda copaia; assembly: GCA_014898725.1. Lineage (NCBI taxonomy): Eukaryota > Viridiplantae > Streptophyta > Magnoliopsida > Lamiales > Bignoniaceae > Jacaranda > Jacaranda copaia. The sequence goes on from JACGDI010001584.1 coordinate 262,541, forward strand.
TTTGAAATATCTTTTTACCTAGAAAGAGCTGAAAAAGAGGCAAAGGAAATGGATGGAAGTTTAAATGACTACAATTGCAAATTTCCTACCACCCAAGAAAGGCTAATGCGGTTGCCAATGCTTTGAGCAGAAAAGCAGGGCTAACTTAAGATAAAGATAAGGACTTGAATTAGGAACTTCACTTATCCCAAGTACAAACTAATGCTATGATAGTCGCATTAATAATTAGACCTGAATGATTCCAAAAAGTTAAGGAGGCACAAGAAAAGGATGAAGAAGTTACAAAATTCAGGAAATCTATCAGTAAAACCATGAATTCAAAATTTAACATCGACCAAGAGGGAGTAATGAGATTTTACAGAAGAATTTGTCCCTAAGTCCATGTGAGAGGAAATATTGAACAAAGCACACAAATCCAAGTATACAATCCATCCAGGAGGTGCCAAGATGTATAATGATCTTAAAAGGAATTTTTGGTAGAATGGAATGAAGTTAGATATTGTTAATTATGAAAAGAAATGCTTAGTATGTCAACAGGTTAAAGTTGAAGACCAAAGGCTAATAGGATTATTACAACATCTTCCTAAACCAGATTGGATTTTATTTTGGGACTACCAAGGGTAATAAAAGAATTTGATGGGATTTGGGTAATTATGGATCGGTTGACGAAATCTGCACATTTTCTACCAATCAAAGCAAATTATAAGGTATAAACCTTGGCAAATTTATACAAGATAGAAATTATTCGACTTCATGGAATTCCTGTCAGCATTGTTTTTGATAGCGACCTAAAGTTCACGTCAAGATTGTGGAAACAATTACATGAGGATTTGGGAACGAAGCAAAATTTCAATATCGCCGCTCATCCTCAATCAGATGAACAATTAGAGAGAGTAATCCAAATAATAGAAGACATGCTGAAAGCTTGTGTAATGGACTTTAAGGATTTATGGGATAAGCACATGCCTCTAGTGGAGTTTGCCTATAATAATAGATACCATGCTATTACTCAAATGGCTACCTACGAAGCATTATATGGGCGAAAGTGCCGGTCTCCATTATATTAGGACCTAGATGATTGGAGAACACTACTGAAAATAGGGCAAAATAGGGCCATGCGAGTGAAAATAATTCAAGAAATTATTGACAAAGTTCAAATCATCAAACAATGCATACATATTACCTAAAGTCGACAAAAAAACTATGCAGACAATTGTTGTTGGGATTTGGAGTTCAACGTTAATCATCCAATTTTTGTCAAGGTTGCACCCCAAAAGGGAATAAAAAGAATAGGAAAAGGAGGAAAGCTACAACCTTAATATATAGGGCCTTTTCGAATTTCAAACCATAACAGCAAAGTAGCATATAAGCTTGAACTCCCAGCCAACCTCACAAGCATCCATGATGTTTTTCATGTGTTACAACCTAGAAAATATCATCTTGATCTATCACATATAAAATCCTATCAAGAAATTTAGATGGAACTTGACTTATACTACGAGAAAAAAACTAGTATACATTTTGGATAAAAAATATCAAGAGTTATGATCTAAAAGAATCCCAATGGTCAAAGTTTTATGAAGAAGCCATTATGTTGAGGAAGCAACTTGGGAACTTGAGGAATATATGAAGATCTGATACCCCCATTTATTTAGAGCCTAGAATTTGGGGACCAAATTTCTCTAAGGAGGGGGATTGTAACATCCCGTCTCTTCTCATAAGTAATTATCCTTAAAAAAATTATTATTAAATTATTAAACTATTAGGTAATTATAGAAAATCAAAATTTAAAATTCTATATGTAGTAGATAGACTATCTTATAAAATTATCCCTTTCGATATGATTAGTAACATTCTAGATTAAAAAAAATTAATCAAAAGATTAACTTAAAATTCTCTAAATACACATACACTATGAATTTAGCCATCCATCCTAAGCATAAGGCACAAAAGTGTATATACCTCAAGATACAAATGCATCATTGTGTATATTAGGTATATAATAAAATGAAATATAAAATAGAAATTGTTTTTTTATTATTTCCTAGCGACAATTCAAATGAGACAAGAGATTAAGGACTAAATTAAAACAAAAGGTCTAGGGTCAAATTAGAATAAAATAGAAATGCCAAGAACCTATAAGCCAATAAGCAAAATCCAATTGTCTATAAATAGGGACCAACCTATAGCCATTTCCATACCAACTCTATTCCCTCTGCATACTATCCTAAAGAACTCAGTTTCTACTCTCCAAATTTTCATCCAATAGCTATCAAAACCATAGACAAATCTTCCCTAACTAATTAGGGATCAAAATTCTCAGGAAATCTTCACAAAATTTTCAATTCCAAACTCCAGAAATTCTATAGAAATCAAGATAGAACTTGCCAGTCAATAGAACCACTACCTAGACTTCAATTTTCAAAAATAAAAAAAACAATCCTCTGCCCACTTGATCGTCCATGCAAACCTACCATTAGAAAGCTCTTGATGTCTATATTAACATAGGTTTCTAGAAATTTCACCCAAATTAACTTGAAACTCTGTCAAAATCAATATTGCCTCACATAAGCAGAAACTGTCATAACAATGGTAGTTTTGTTTTGGTTATGTCTAAAGAATTCACCATTCAAATGATGAAGTAGAATTATGGTTGGAATGCTCTTCAAGTGTAGATAAGATTAGAACTAGGAATCGCTGAAATTGAAGCTATATTTCGGTCGAAAAAGTGCAAGAACCGCAACCTACCACCAATAATGTGACTTGGGTCAAGAGCTCACTTTAAATAGGAATTAGTGAAAATCGACTTGTTTGATCGACAAATTGGGGCTATAATTAGAAAGTTCATGAAGTTTTGAGATTTTTGAGGTAAATACTAGCGTTAAACTAGCTTAGATTTGGCTAAAATTTAGTTTTATGAAAATTTCACAGTTTACTATGTGATAATGGAATTGGGCAAGTTATGTTGAATAATGTGGGTGTGCTATGATGATGATAACTTTATTTATTTATTTATTTTTTAAATATGGTTGAGTTTGAATGTTTAGATTATGAGATTATGTTGGATGGTTGGGGTTTGAATTTAATTAGATTTGATGGGAATTATAGAACATAATTTAGATACAATGATTTTATTATAAATGTAATTCTTGAAACAATGTGATAAGAAAAGTATTAAAATATATTTGATTCATTTAGAAATTAATAAGTAGGAAGGATTACTCTTTTATATATAGATACTCAAGGTATCAAGAAAGTTAATCGCCTAAATTATTGAATAATAACTAAATAATTAAAATAGTATATAGTACTTTAATTAAATTAATTATTTTTTATTATTATTTCGTTTCCTCAAAATATTATTACCTAAATAATAATTAAATCTTAAATTTAAATAATTAAACTTACAAGTTTGTCAAAGAATCTCAATTACGAAAATTGGTTAGGATTTCTGTTTTTTTTTTCAATTTTTAATCTATTACCTTTTCAAGTTTTAATCTGTTACTTATAATTTTTTTTCCTGAAACATCTTCAATATTGATACATGAAGTCTTCGATTCTTTCGTAATATCTTTTATGAAATTATATACTGTTTTTATTTTTAAAAACACCTCAATGATGTTTTGTATTTTTAAAAATACCTTGATCATTGATATGTAAGTCTTTCATTTTTTTCTAATTTTCATCTATTACTTATAACTACTTGTTAAAATTATATAACCTGTTCACTGTCTGAAATGCCTCATTTATAAAAATAATAATAATTTGATCTACTTGATAAGTTTGAATCGATTGAAATTCTAAGATATTCCTAATCAAAAAATCATAACATCAATATTTATTTTATTTACTTATTTATAATCAAAACTATGCTGTTTAAATAAGTAAAGTAGGAACTCCCTCTACTGGATACTCTTCCTACTCCAAATAAATTCATTTTTGAGTCTCACCTCGGCAACTTGCACCGTTGCCCGGCAGCCAACCGCATTATTCTTTTTGCTTTTTTGCCTTAACAAATTATAAGATTCGATTAATAAAAGGCGTTACCTAGGAGAAATTCTTACCCAGTTCACTATTTTAATTTATATACGCTCGTATAATATTCTAAAAAAAAAAAAATTCAAAAGCTATGCTTTGCTTTGTCTGCCAATGTTATGGCTGAAATTTAAAGCCAAGGTTTGGAAATTTATAATAAAAATCTGAAATTAATTCCCCAAACCCATATATATTTTTACATAAACAATTTACATCACAAGGGAAGTACCAACTAATCCTTCGCAGTTCCTCTCAAAATAAGTTGACAAATAACCAAAGATATAATTTCACAAGTTACAAACTTGAAACCAAGAAGACTCTCAATAGAAAGCAGCAAATCAATTGGGCTTAGGATCCACTCCAACGTCTTTCAATGTCTCAACTCGTACAGACCTGCACTCACATAAATGATAAAACAAAACCCCTATAAAAATCCTGCTATAATTTCAAAACAAAACCAGCATTTAATTATGTATTCCAACACCAACACACAAAATAAAATAAAATAAAATAACAACAACAACAACAACAACAATTTACTAACTAATTAATAGGCTAAAATTGAAAATTACCTGTTAAAAGCGTCGCCCCTAATAGGATCCGGCATAATTTCGTGGCGATCAAAGTCCTGTATATGGGCAACCTTCCTGAAAAACGACTGCTTCACAAACTTCTCCGACTGCTCCGCCACGCGCTCTGGCTCCACCACCTCCGGAATAGTTTCCCTTCTCGATTTCTTCACAAACACATTCGGGGCCCGACCCAGTTGATGCCATACTGTAAACAACCCCAAAGTCGTCGACAGACATATCATCCCCATCGCAACGAATACCGGAACATAATCACCCTTTGGTGGCAACCTATATACGATGCACAACAAATAAAGCACACAGTTCAACTTTACTTCATCCATACTTTTACTAAATTTCTGCAAATAAATCGAGTACTAATTATCATACTTCGATTTACCGCCTCCCGGAGAGGTTCCAAACTGGTCGGCCGTCGGGGCGTATGCTTTCAGTTTCGGGGAAGTTGATGTGGAAAAACTCGAACTACCGCGCAGAGTACCGTTAACCATGGATTTCCAGTAAGCCTACAGAACGAAAAAAACTGATTGTAAGCACATAACTTGCTTTGAAAATTAAAAAGGTGGAAACAGATTAATTACGTACCGCTGTCCTGAAAGCCATTCTGATTTTGAAGTAACGAAAGCTGAAAGGATGAGTCAATCAGAAATTGAAGATGCTATTACGGGATCAGTTTAAGTTGCCGCTTCTACTTGATTGAGTTCTGCTATTCTTATTGTTTATACTTTATATATACCTGAAGGGAGATGAAATGGATGATTCTAGGAGTGGGACATGCAGAAAAGGGGTACTCGTCACAAAGCCAAGGGTACAGCATCATCAGGGAAACCTCTTGAAGCAACACGTCAATTCTGGAATTTTTGATGTATTTATATATGGTTCTTTATTTTAGTGTTATTACATTACATTTTGGGCAAGGAAGGGATTTCATTTGTTACTGCTCTGCTTATTGTAAGTAAATTAAATTAAATAAGCTGTTTGTACTTTCAGATAAAGATGGAGTAGCACTCATGATTTTCTTCGAACAATTAACGAATTTGGATTATTATTATTATTATTTTTGATAAAATGGTTGTTTTGTTAGTATTAATGATGCTCAGCTGATTTTTCTTTCATATATATATATATATATATATTAATAATAGTAATAAGAAATATTTAAGTTGTGTTGGATTTTAAACTTCAACAAACTGGTAACGTCCTTTCACTAATTGTCGAGTGGTTAACTGTTACAAGGATGGGATGAGATTGTTCTCGATGATTCTTATGATTTTTAATTTGGTAATGTTATAGTTCTTGAGAATTATCATGACCTTTTGATTTGACGGTCTATTACAAACATTTTACATATACAATCAATGAGGATGAGACGACATAGTTTTTGATGATTCTCAAGACTTTTTAATCCGATAATGTTATAATTGCTGGGAGTCCGTTATTCTATGTATTGGCCATTTTTTAAATTGTGGGAAAAAATTTCCAAAAATATATCAAGTGTTTTTTTTTTTGAAAAAATATAAAAAATAATTTGAAAATAAGTTATTTATTTTTTTATATTTTAGGAAGAAACAAACTTTGTTATAAACATCAAATCAATTACTTTTTTTTATTGAGTTTATAGGGTCAAAGTAATTTTTTTTATGTATTATATGTATATATATCATAGTTGGATGATGTGTGTGTACATATATATATTTGTAATGATTGAAATATGAGTATAATTAATTTAATTAATTATTTATTTAGATATTTATATTTTTATAAATTTAACATTAGAAAATGATGTATTATTTGGAATAAAATATATATTAATAAATATTAATTATTCTTGAAATCATAATTATAAAAAAATCAGCTTATGTCATGATTGTTAATATTAACTTATAAAAAAAATTTAATTACTATAAATTAATTATAAGTTAATTACTATTTATTAATTAAAATATAATTATTCAACTATTTATTACTTATGATTTATGTATAAATAAAACTTAGTTATTTATCTAAATAAAATAGCTTTTTTAATAATTTATATATAAGACTTAATAACGATAAATCAAATTAAAAAAATAGTTATTTAATTATTTTAACTCATTATTTAATTAATACATTATGTAGTAAATATATTACTTATTAATAATTAAATAATTTTAATTAAGTTTAATTAATTCTCTCAATAATTACATTAAACATATCAATATTAATTTATTAAACCTAATGGATTATTAAACAAATATCACCCTATAATCAAATTTTTTAATATAATTTAAAATAATGTGAAGATTAGTATTTAATGAAGAATATTTTTTGAAGATGATTAATTTATCTATTATATCAAATTAAGATTTATTAGGTTATTTATTAAATGAATAAATGTAATATTTTATTAATACATTAAATATTAAATATAATTAATATATTATTTAATTAATAAGTAAATTTAATTAATTTAATAGGTTATTGAATAAATAAACTATTTAGTAATAACATAAATAATATTTAATTAAATTTATTTTTTTTTGTTAATTAGTTTAATTAAATTTATAAACATAAGTTTTAGAATTTTTTTAACTAGTAAGATTTTAATATTTTCATATATGTAAATAAATATATATATATATATATATATATACAGATGAGTGAAATGAGAAAGTGATAAATGAATGAGTAATGTGATAGGTAGAGTGAGAAAATGAGAGTGTAGGTGTGGTTTTTAGGGTGTAAGAGTTTTTGGATGAATTGAGAGGGGTTTTTTGGGGATGAAATTTGAGTGTTTTGGGAAAATGTTTTGGTCATTCTGAAATTTTTGTGAGGGTCGGAAAATATTTCTAGAAAATATAGGAGAGCAAAACCTGATGATTATGAGGACCTTCTAATTAGAAGATATTGTAACTATTTATGCGAATCATCATTTGAAAAAAATATAATATTAATGATAAAATAATAAGTAACAAAATAGAAATTATCATTAGTAATATGTATTGAGTCGACAATGATTTTTACCTTGTCATTAATGATATTTTTTAAGTGAAAATAATTTTTACTTTATCATAATATGACTTAATAGTGAAAAAAATTAATATTTTAAGTTGTCGCTATTAAAAATCCTATCATCATAGGCATGTCATTAATTGTTAATAAGTGACAACTTAACAACCACTATTCTTGTCACTATTTAATTTGTAATCATTAAGGTGACAAAATAAAATATTTTGTCACTTAATATAAATAAACGATAATTTTTTACTTTGTCATTTACTATTTTATCACTAGTTTATTTTTTTTCTTATAGTATATAATAAATAAATATCTATACTAATAATAAAGCTTAGCCCTTTTTAGTATATTCACGTGTGACATACCTAAAATGTCCTCAATATTTTTTCTTTTCCTTTCTTTTTTTATTTGAATCTTTGTAACTACAATTATAAAGTAACTATCATTAATAATCTACACATTCTATATCCACAACTATCATTTTTTCTTAATTTTGTTATTATTTATGTAAAAATCCATTTTGTTCTAACAAATTTCAGCACATGCATTGAATGTACTCAACTCACTATTTTTTTTTAAAGAATCAGAATATGTAATGTTGGCAATGATAAATAAGGATGATAAGATGTGATAGTTCAATAGGGCCAACCTAATAATACTCTACTAGACAAAGGATACAATGTGAGACAGTCCAATTACCCATCAGGCCCAACTCATTGTTAATTGACTAAGTTATTGACTGAACATAATCTCGCTGGGCCTTTCCACTAGTACGAATACCATCATCTGGCCCAGTCGACTAGAATGTGGTCGACAGTGATTGAGGATGATTGTTCAGCACCCAGCTAGGGAGATGTTTGAACCCAACAAAATGCCACCTTCTCGACCAGAGTCTGCACAAATGTCCAGCAAGCTGAGTATTTACCTCGACCTAGAAGGTCGATCAGACGCAATAGCCTCTCTACCATATTAAATGCTTTGGCAGGCGGCATACCTTTGCTTTAATGGCATGTGCTACCACCAGTACTACATTTTTTGTCATTTTAGAGTAGTGTGCGCCTTTGTGTACTGCCATGTCCTATGGAGCTAGAGGAGGCGCCGCCTGAAATAGTACACAAATTGGAGAAGACTTAAAAGCCCTCAGACAAAGACAAAGGCCCTCTCTATATGCACAAGGGCGCCACAAATATATCATCCTTACTAGGAAGACTATAAATACCCCATTGCCACCCTTCAGCAAGGTATGTACATTATCACTAAAAGTCCTCTTTCGTTACTCTATCTTCTAGTCAATTTAGTACTAACTTAAGTATCAGAGTGCCTTAGCTAAGGGCGCATTGGCTAGCCTAATGTGTATTATTGGTTGTAGAACTTGACCTAATCACGTTATAAAGCTAATTCGTCAACCTCACTTTTGGTCAACTGGATTGAATCATAGCCCAAAACACTACCAAGTAGTTCATACCATCATCATTTGGCACCATTTATGGGAAACTTGAGTTTGTAATTGAGAAAATATGGTTAATACTAGGTGCGTCGTTTCTAAAGTGGAGAAAAATAGAAGATCCCTAATCCTTCTTCCTTGATCTTAAAATGAACCAAATGTAGCTGGACCCAGCTCCCAACCAGAACAAGTGGTCACTCTAACCATGCCCTAACTCATGCAGCTGACAAGCAAGCAGATATCTACCCAGATTTTAGCTTAACTATCAGTTTCCCTCAACAAACACAACAACCAGCCTGGCCCAGCTACTAGTGATGCTCCCCAATCTTCGCATTATGAGGAGAGGCCCCCATGAGAGGAAAGAGGCAAACCAGAGACTATACGTCCCCCTACCCAATGAGAGGACAGTCTAGGATGATTCCCAAAGGAAGAACCTCGACCTAACCTTTGAGAAGAAGTGGTGAATTCAGTTATTCACCATGTCTAATCCATTCAAGCCCCGCAATGTCATAAGGTCGAGCACCTAAGACGTTAGACGAACAAAAATCTATCCTAGGTTAATTAGGAAGAGTGGAAAGAAGTATCCCACCAAGTACAACAATTGAACATGCTTCTAGAAAAGATCTTGAGGAAGAACTCTAAGAGGAACCCCATTACAATGGTGCTCCCCAACTTCATTGAGAGTGAGATTCATCATTCATACAAGAGATAATTGATGAGCGCAAAGCTATCGATGCTAAAGTTCCTACAGGTCTATCGAGGTATGAAAGCTCATCCAACCAAAATAAGCACCTCTTACCGTTTTAAGACATGATATAGCACCATGAGCACAATGCGTTCATCCAAGCCAAAATGTTGGTCACTACGTTCCAAGGAATTTCGCTCAATTAGTTTGTTAAATTGGAGCCAGCATCAATTTATTCATACAACCATTTTTGTGACAAGTTTTTCCACTAGTTTGCTAGTCGAAGGAAGGCGAAACTCCTCCATACCCCCTTGCACACCAATAAATAGAACGAGGGAGAGTCCCTTCGTGACTTTTTCACTAGATTCAACACTAAAGTTTTGAAGATTAACAGTCCTTGTATTGAGTTTTTGATCAATGTGCTTTTCCTGGGTTTCCAACACAAAGAATGTGCTAATGCACTAATTTGTGAATGACCAAGGACAATGAAGGAGTTGCTCTCAACCTTGTAGAGAGGTGCATAACCCAAGAGGATATAAACAAACTTAAGAATGGCAATCCGGACAATAACAAGAAGAAGGCTAAGGAAAAAGATGATAAACAGCCAAAAAAGGGTCATTGATCTCCAATCAAATGCTTTCACAACTACACTTCGCCTAAAATTGCCATAAAGGAGATGTTGCTTGCCATTCAGCACGATAACCTCCTCAAAAAGCTTAGGAAGTTGGCCAAAATGGAAGCAATGAAGAGATCCAAAAAATGTTGTTACTTTTATAGGTAAAAGGCTATGATACAAAGGACTGTTTCAACTTTCACGATAAAATCGAAAGGCTGATTCGATAGGGCATCTGAAAAAATTTATCAATGAAAAATACATATAAGAGATGGACACAACTGACCAAACTCCTCATAGAGAAAGGATGGTTAGCTTAAGAAAAGAAAATAAGGGGAAAAAATCCGCCCATGATCCCCGCCTACCTATTAGAGGAGTAATTGATACTATTGCTAAAAGCCTGACTGGAGTGGACTCCAAATCAGCAAGAAGGCAAAATCAGAGAAGGCTTGAATCAACTAAGTCATCTTAGTTAAAACAATATTCCAGCTCTCGACCAGCACATTACCAATCTCTTTCTTCGATGCTGACCTCTTGCACATAAAAAATAAAGGGGTTGACAACAAGCTGGATTTCTATCTTGTAGTATCTATTAAGATAGCAAACTTCAAGGTTTGGAAGGAGTTGGTCGACAATGGTAGATTTACAAACATAATTTTCATGTCAACCTTGAAGAGAATAAATATGGAGAAGCTGAAATTTGAGTTGGTGCGTACCCTGTTGGTTGGATTTGGGGGGTTAGAGATTGTCTCTGAAGGGTCTATAAACTTGTCTACTTTATTTGGAGAGGCCTCTTGGCGAAGAATGCTCAAGGTTAACTACCAAGTTATCAATGCACTATTTGTTTACAATGTTATTATTGGACATCTAGCACTGAATGATTTCAGAGCTATAGTCTCAACCAATCATACAAAGGTCAAGTTTCCAACAGTTGCTGGAATTAGCAAACTTCTTTGCAACATGAAGAAAGTTTAGCATAGCTACACAATTTTGGTAGAGGATTATTAACAGAAGGCTCGACCAAAATTGAAACCCTTAAAGGATGTCCTAGTAACAAAACTTGAGGAAGGATAGTAGAATAAGAAATAAAAGCTCAAGAAGGCTAATGTCAAACACATAAGAGAGTTCAAGACCATTGAGCTCGAGTTTGGGAACCCTGACAAGACTACTAGAATTAAATTTAGGGGAGCAACATGGAGTGCGTAATGATCAATTTCCTTAGAAAGAATATCAATATTTTTTGCTTGGAAAGCTATTGACCTTGAAGGAATCAACCCCAGTATCATTGTTCATCACCTAAATGTGGACCATTCATTGAAACTAGTTAAGCAAAAGACCAAGAATTTCAATGCTGAAAGATGTCAGATCATTGAAGATGAGGTTAACAAACTTCTAGAGGTAGGATACATTATAGAGATTCAATATCCTACTTGGGTTTGTAATGTAGTCCTTATCTCTAAAAATGAGGGAAAGTGGTGAATATGTAATGATTTTACTGATTTGAATAAAGCTTGCCCTAAAGATCCTTACTTGCTGCCTCATATAAATTTATTAATAGATTCTACTTCTAGCTGTGATCTTTTGAGTATGATGGATGCATTCTAAGGTTATTATCAAATTTCATAGCCCCTAAGGATAGGGATATGACCTCATTTGTGGTCTCCCAATGGTGTATATTATTTTCTGGTCATACCTTTTGGGCTAAAAAATGCCAGTGCGACCTACAAAGACTTGTGAACTTCATGTTCAAAAATGAGATTGTAGGACTATGGAGGTTTATGTCGACGACATGATTGTCAAAATAAAAAATAACACAGTCACTTAGCCAACCTCCATCATACATTTTCAATATTGCGAGCATTTCGCATAAAATTTAACCCTACAAGTACACGTTCGGGGTGAGGAAAGAACATTTTTGGACTAGATGGTTAGGTAAAGAGGTATCAAAGCAAGCCCACAAAAAATCTAAGCTATTTTGGATATCACACATCCTCAAATAGTTAGGGACGTTTAGAACTTGGTCAGAAGAATCATAGCTTTGGGGGGGTTTATCACCTGATTCACCGACAAGAGCTACCATTTTTCAAAACCCTCAGAAATGTGAAAAAGTTCCATTGGATTGAGTAATGCAACAGGCCTTGGATGAATTGAAGCAATACCTATTAGTGCCATCGATCCTAGCTAAGCTTGAGGTTGGAGAAATCTTGTATATTTATTTAGCAATTTCATTAGTAGTAATCATCTCAGTTTTGACCTCGACCAGAAATGATGCCCATTGACATATGTACTACAGTAGAAAGGTATTGCAAGGCCTAGAACATAAATTATCTAGAGATTGAGAAGTTTGCCTTTGCTTTGGTCATTGCAACTAGAAAATTGAGATCTTACCTCCAATCTCATTCTATTATTATCTTGATAAACCAACCCCTGAAACAAGTTTTGTCAAAGCCAGATACATTGGGAAGATTGACAAAGTAGGCCATCGAGTTCGGGAAATTTGACATCATTTTTCAGCCCTGACCTATTATAAAGGCCCAAGTATTAGCAGACTTTATCGTGGAGAAACTCAACTTGCCCAACAAACTCAACCAGAATTCCCTTATGTGGACTTTGCACGTCAATGGTTTGACAACTTCCTCAGGAGGAAGAATTGGTGTTTCCTTGTGCTCTCCACAAGATAAGGAATATGACTTTGCAATTAAACTTGACTACCTTATTACAAACAATGAAACAGAGTATGAGACCTTCTTTGCTGGCTTATGGATAGCTGTTAATAGAGGAGTCAAGTAGCTAAAAGCCATAACTGATTCTTAGCTGGTTGCATAATAGCTCAAAGAAAACTTTGAAACTAAGAAGGCTACGATGAGCAAGTATGTGGCCGAGGTCAAAAGGTTACAATAGTTGTTTAAGAAATTCACCCTCAGCCAAGTCCCTTGGTCAGAAAATAAAAGAGCCGATGCCCTATCAAAATTAGCTAGCATGACAAAGGGAACCTAGGACAGAACCATCACATTTTTGGTCTCCAACAAACCCACCATAGGCGTTATAGACTAGAATTTGGTGAGACATATCAAAGAGGCTCCTCCTTCCTAGCAAGACCAGATAAAAGCTTACTTAGCAGAGATGAAAGTTCCCAATGATAAGGCACAAGCACGCAGGCTTAGAAGTCAAGTAGCTAAGTTCACCTTCGAAGAGCATGGTTAGCTTTATAGGAGATCAATTTTTGGACCACTATTGAGGTGTTTAATACTAGAGCAAGCTTGAGAGGTCTTGTAGGAAGCCTATTCAGGAATATGTGGCAATCACTTTAGAGGATGATCTTAAGCCCACAAAATCATCAAGCATAGGTATTTCTAGCCAACTTTGCTAAAAGACACCGTCCACTTCTCCAAAAAATGTCTATCTTGCCAGGTCCACTCCAATATACCCTAACAGCTTGCGTCACCATTAGTGTCTGTTTAGATCACATAGTTGTTCAACCAGTAGGGGATAAATATAATAAGCTCTTTCCCAAAAACCAAAGGTCAAAGAAAATTCATGATTATTGCAATTGAATACTTCACAAAGTAGGTCAAAGTTGAGGCAGTCCCAATGATAATTGATGTGGCTATCAAACATTTTATGTGGAAAAACATTATTTGCCAATTTAATTTATCCAAAATATTGATATCAAATAATAGGACACAGTTCTAGAATAGGAGCATGAGGAGCTGGTGCAAAAGCTTAAGGATTCGACAACACTTCACCTTAGTCAGGAACCATCAAACTAATAAGTAAATGAAAGTCATGAACAAGATTGTCCCAAACCACCTCAAGGCTCGACTTGAAGGATCCAGAGCGAGTTGGGTGAATGACCTCCCTGGGTTGTTATGGGCACACAGAACTACCCCTCGAATTGCCACAGGTCATAGTCCCTACAATCTGGTCTAGAAACAGTAGTCCCAATAGAATTGATACAACACACTACATGGGTGATTCGCTACAGCCCAATCAGATTAACTTCAGTAGGGAATTCGACCTAGAAACAATCGATGAACTGCATTAACAAGCATACACAATAATGCAAACATATAAGTCAATGATGGTCCAGCATTACAACAAGGGAGTTCAACCAAGAAGCTTCAAAGTGGGAGACCTCATCCTCAAGAAGGTTGAAGTCTCGAAGAATGTAGGTAAGCTCGATCTGAAATGGGAAGGCCTATACTCGATGGTCAAAGTGGTGAAGAACAACTCATATCGACTAGCAGATATGAGTGGCAACAAGCTCCATCAACCATAGAATGCAGTTAACTTGAGAAAATGTTATGTATAAAGAGACTAAAGTCTCCACTCGACTATATTGAAATATGATCTCAAACCAATAAAAACTACTTAAGATTCTACAACTATTTGCTTGCACCACAAACTAAGGTATCTAGCCCAAATTAATAAATAACTAGATCATTTAAAAACTCATGATATGAGATAGCCTAATAGGCCTAATTCGATAACACTCGACCAAATAAAGGATACAATGGGAGACGGCCCAATCACCCATTAGGCCCAACTTCTTATTGATCAACTGGACACAAACTTGCTGGGCATTTTTGCTAGTATGACTGCTAGCATCTGGCCCAGTCAACTAGAATGTGGTTGATAGTGATCGAGGATGATTGTTCACCACCCAGTCGGGAGATATTTGAACCTAACAAAGTGCCACCTTCTCGATCAGAACTTGTACAAATATCCTGCAAGCAGAGTATTTACCTCAACTTGGGAGGTCGATCAGACATGATAGCTTTTCTGCCACATTAAATGATCTGACAAGCGGTATACCTCCTCATTAATGGAGTGTGCTACTGCCAATACCACATTTTCTGCCATTCTAGAGTCGTGCATGCCTTCTGTGTACCGCCATGTCCTATGGAGTTGAAGGAGGTGCCACCTAAAATAGTACACAAATTAGAGAAGACTTAAAGCCCTCAGACAAAGATAAAGGCCCTTTCTATATGCACAAGGGCACCATGAATATATCATTACCGCCAGGAAAGCTATAAATACCCTATTACCACACTTTAACAAGGTATGCACATTATCACTCAAAGCCCTCTCTCCGCTGCTTTATCTTCTAGTCGATTTAGTACTAACTTGAGCATCAAAGTACCTTAGCTAATAGCACCTTGACTAAGCTGACGTATGCTAATGGTTGCAAGACTTAACACAGTCACATTATAAAGCTAATTCTTGACCTCACTCCTGGTCGTTTGAATCGGATCATAGCCCATAACACTACCAAACAGTTCATACCATCATTAGATGAGATGATAGAATTTTTGATAATTTTCAGAATTTTTTAATTTAGTGATATTATAGCTATTTACGTGTTTAGTCCATATGATTGGTGATTTTGATATTGAAGCTCACAAGTCTATTGTGATTTTCACTGCCCATAAGTCTGAAGAGCCACTACAAAGATTAGATGTCACCTCTTGATGCAATTATTTGAAACAAAAGCGCAAACCAAATACAAGAAGTTTTCATAGGTCCAAGTCCAAGGTTGTCAAAATGCTTAGTCGAAACTGGCGCGGGCAACATGTTGGAAAATTCCCTAAAAATGTAATAAAGACAAGATTAAGGGGAAGTTTAAATTTGTTTTCTAGAGGTAATTTCATTTTCTGATGAAAATGAATAGTAAAAAATTAGTTATAAATGTGTTTTTTAAAATGAAATATTGTTTGGATGTTTTCTTTAAAATATAATGATTATGTAGGGTTGAAAATGAGTCGTATTTGAAAAATATATTGTTTTTGTATTAAAAATCGTGCAAATATGAGTAGGAGAAAATAAAAAGTAAAAATGGAGAGAGAGCGTGTAAGAGTTTGTCTAAAAGAATATTTTGAAAATAAAAACATTTGTGAAAATGGGGGAGAAGTTGATGACTGTCTGTTTTTATTTTTAACAGAAAATGAAAATGAGCTCATAAAATAAAAACAAATGAGTTGTAAACCATAATAGAAGAAAACTACACCTTATAACTATGTCTTTGCGACCATCAGCAACATAGAAAGGGTGTGACCATCAGCAATTTAGGGGTGGCAAAATGGGTTGCGAACCATGGGTCCAGTCCAACTCACATGGTTTTGCATTGGGTTGGGCTCTGAAGTTTTGACAATGGGTTAAAGTAAGTTGGGTTGAGGTGGGTTTCATTTAGTTTTGAGCTCAAAGTGGATTGAAGTAAGCTAGAAATGGGTCCAAGCAAAAAACTCAACAAATTATAAAACAACTTCAAATTAACAAGTACAAATTTGTATTATTTTCATTTCCTCATTTTTGGCGAAACGAAAAGCCCAAACCCAATATAACCTCAAGTTTGAATGTTTTAGTACCATTTCAATGAAAGGATACTCCGTCATGTCCTAATTGAAGATTTAAAATTATTATTAAAACTTACAAAATTGTAAATCAATGAAAGTATCACCGCTGAGTCGCCTTTGAAATAGAGAGCAATTAGGTTTCATTGACGATTGTGAATTCAAAGAACACTGTTCAATTGGATAAATAAGGCGTCACCTGATGATATTAGGAGATTTTGTAACTGTTGATCTAAAATTTTTAATATATTTTTAAATTAACAAATTTTATCGTCTATAATTTAATTAAGTGGGCCGAGAAAGATGATTAGAATTCTTTAATCCCTCTCAGGCACTCCTACTTTTGTTTTTAATTGGCCGCACCCTCATTGACTTTGTTTCTTAAATGGTTTATTTTTTGATGGGGATCACTCCCTCACTGACTTAGTCTCTTAAATGGCTCAATGACAACATTAGTTTAACAGTACATGTCTACAGTAAGATATGATAGTATTTACCTCATATGAGGTATTATTTAATTAAATAATATATATATATTTATAATAAATTATTGTTAATTTTACAATAAGTTAATAGTTTTTTATTTTAAAATTTTAGTACATTAAGTGCTTGATAAATATTTAAAAAAATAATTAAAAAATATTTTTGAAAAAAATAATTAAAAGACAAAGCAGATATATTTTTTCCATTCTAATTATAATTTTAAACTTCATAATGTTAATATAATATA
>JACGDI010001584.1:280308-315238 GCA_014898725.1 Jacaranda copaia
CGCCACCCCATCCCTACATCTAGAACTGTAAATGGATATTCGAAAATTCGTTTACTGTTTGCATTCATATCTATTTATACAAAATTTATCTGCATCTGTTTAAAGCGGATATTATCCGTATTCGATTATAAATTGATACGGATATGGTAAATGCATATTCAATCTGTTTAATATCTGATCTGAATACATATTTATTAAATAATATATTTTTATATTTTTTAATAAAAATCTCATAATTCATATATGTATATATATAAATTATAATTGAAGAATTGAGAAGAAAAAAGAATAAATTTAAAAAATTATTGTAATATAGAGAAAAAAATGAAGAATAAAGTTAATCAATGCAATTATTATTTGTTAACTTTATAATTAATATACTTAAATATCATTATTATTATGAATAAGTACTAATAATTAATTATAAAGTCAATTATTAATTAGAAATTATACTATTTATTTGGTTGCTTTCTTTTTAATGAAATTATATAGTTTCTTCTATTAATTAAAATATATTTTTGTTATAAGTTCACAGATTTACGTATTTGGATATTTGCAAATAGATATTTAAATAAATATTATCGAATATGAATTTAAAAAAATAATACGAGTACAGATAAGTTTAATAAAATATGAATAAATCTAAATAATTATAATCGAATACAAATATATCCAAATTCGACCGATATCGAACAAATGTGAATTCGGATATCATTTTTTAATACCCGTCAAATCCGTATTTGTATCCGAATATTTGAAGTTAAATGGATACGAATATGAAAATAGTGTATCCGATCCGTTTAATATCTGTTTACACCCCTGCCTACACCCTCGCTGGCCAAGGCAGCCAGCGGCTACTGCAGTAGGTTTAGGGGTGGGGTTTTACATATATATATATATATGTGTGTGTGTGTGTGTGTGTTTATATACACATAATATAGTTATATATTTATATGTATATGTAAATATATATTATTTTGAAAGATTTTTATAGAGGGTCTTTGTGGTTTTTATTTTTCAGCTTTTTATTATTTTTTTAATTTTTTTTGAGTGAAGGTTGAATAAATAATTTATATTTTGTTGGTTTTTTCATAAATCAATCCAATTTGAGTGGTTTTTTTTAATAAAAATATATCAATTTCTATTAAAATTTTAATAAAAAATTGGACAACAACCAAAAGGCAAATATTGTGGGACTAAAAGGGTAATTTTACCTACAAAATATATTTGAATAAATAATTTATTAATGCATAAAAAATTATTAATATATTAGTTAAATATATCATATAGTCATACCTATTGACAGTTATATAAAGTATATCATTTATCCTCCAATAAATATATACGTTAAATAAGTTATTGATTTATACCTTAATCGAATCCAATAGTACTTTTATTTCTCAAACAACGAACTTAAATTAAATAGATCTAACAACAAAATTTAAATCCAAATATTATAAAATTATCTTTACTTATTATTTTGTATTTGCAAATTAGAATCCATATTATAAGATATCAAAAGTTATCGTAATTATCATTACCATAAAATAGCATTACATGTACTTATATCATATGTATAAATATGTAGTAGATAAAAAATAATATTATAAATACACACATAGACATATAAACATGTGGAGTCCAATATTAGCATCACAAAGTAATCGATATAAAAATAAATCTGTAAATAATATTAAAATATAAATTTGAATTTATGTTAGCCAATATAATAATAAAAAATAATAAAATACTATAGCTAACATTTTAAATTAATTTGATAGTGTCAATTTAGAATAAATTCTAGCACTTTTCTAAAATAACTTGTTAACACAATTTTTGAAATATATTAATGTATATCACATGTAATTATTTGATATTTTTATTGCAAACTAAATTATTTTCTTCATTAATTTAAAAATAAAAATGCATAAAAAGATGCTAAAATACAATATTTATAGAAATTATAAGATAAGGTATATTAGTATAATAAATATAAATAGGCGCATTCTATATTTTATGGGTTTAATGAAAAAACTATTTAAAGAAAAATATAATTTAAAGGGCCCAATATACATATATATATATATATATATGAATATATATGAAGGCATTTATTGGAGTAGGGCCCAAAACAAATAAAATCATACTAGTGGTAGCCACTATTTGGATACAATGCACCATCAACATACAATTAAAATCTACCATCAACTGCTTATAGAGATAGTAGATTAAATGTACCTTATATATTGTCAACTAATCATAAAAAAAATATTTATGATATCACTTTTTAAATCCAATGATTCAAATTCAGTGATTATATATAGGGATGTAAACGAGTGGAGCTGAGCCAAGTTTTGACTATTTTTTCAAGGTCGAGCTTGAACTCGAATAAAATGCTAGCTCAAGAAATTGACGCTCAAGCTCAGCTCGAGCACTTGTTTAGGCTTGGTTTGGCTTGACTCAATTTATTAGACTCGAATTCATAATCAAGTTATAGACTTGAGTTTTGCCCGAACTCGAGCTCAAAAAGTTAAATTATTTTATAAAAATTTTTAAAATCAGTATATTTTATTATATATAAATGTTTTTTTGAAATAAAAAATATAGGCTCGTCAGCTTGCGAATAAGAATTATTTTGCTTGATCTTGACTCGAAACTTATACGAGCACAAATTCTTCAAATTCAAGCTCGAACACTTTTCGAGCCAGTTCGTTAGGCTCGCGAGCTGGCTTGATTCGTTTGCATCTCTACTTATATACATTTTTCACATAAGGTATATATAATATGATTGCACCATAGACTATTCTTAATTTACTTATGAAAAGAAAAAATGATCAAAATATTTCTCTTTTCTTTCATTTTGTTATAATTTAATTTTCCAAAAATGTGTACAGCAGATATGCATATCAATCCGCGTGACATTTTTATGTAAAATTGTTGAATTGCTAAGATTAAAATAACTCTTAGAATAAGGTTAATGTCCCGTATTTTATATACATCTATATTATTTACAACACTTTATGTTCTGGTGATAATTAACTTGACGTATTATTTAATGTGTTGATAAAAATAGTCCTATTTTAAAAAATAACGATAAAATAATTTCTTTTTTTTGTTTTTTTTTTAAACTTTTACCTCTCAAGCATCTTCTTTTGTTGTGCCACTTTATTATTTATTTATTTTTTATGTTTTCTTAAATATTTTATTTCATCTTAATTTTCTTTACTATTATAAAAATTTAAATAAATACATGAAAATTATTTTCGATAATATTATTAAAAAAGTAAATTAATATTTAATATATTAAATGTGAAATTTTTTTACCACACACAATGAGAGTGAAAAAATTACTAGCATAGAACAAAACTAATAATTCTCACAAACAATATTAAAATTGCTTATCTAAATTTTTAGTACATGAAATTTATACATAGTGATGAGGTTGAAAGTCATATTTAATGAATAGGGTAGTGTTTGGGCTAATTCGAGTAGAGGGGTCGAACGATCCAGCAGTGATATCCTTCAAGGTCAGAGATTTGCAACCAACAATAAACTTTGAACTAGCAGAGGTGTCCTTAGCTAAGGCACTTTGACGCTCAAATTAGTATTGGTCGAATTGAGATAATCGGGCAGCAGAGTATGAGTGTATAGTGTATATGGCATTATTTGGAGTGTAGCTGGCAATGGGGTATTTATAGCCTTCTTCTGGAGAATAATATGTTTAAGATGCCCCTATCAAGTGTAGAGGGCTTTTGTCCTTGCCTGGGAATTATTGATCATTTTCAATCTTGGTATTATTTCAAGTGGTATTGTTTCCTACTTTTCAGGGTAAATAGTACTCTGGGGGTGCGCTTCCCTGCTAGAGTTGGTAGCAGAGATTGTACTAGGTGACACGAGCCATTAATGCCTAGACATGCTGCTTGTCAGGGCGTTAAATGCGGTAAGGATATGAGTTAGTGTTGGAGTGGGCACTCTAGTTGACAATTATCAAACAGACAAGGCGGTTGACCAAATGGATGGTTGAACAAATAAAGTAGCTTGAAGCCTCCTGTTAGGTATGGTCAAGAACAATCCACTCGATCAGGCAATTATGGTCGAGTGATCCGGTCCAATTGAGTCTAGAAGTGTCATTGGGCTGTGCATGCTAAGTGGGCCTAGGGGCTCTCTCTGAAGTTGATAGCTTATTAGGCTGGGTCTATTGGACTATCCCATATCATGAGTTCCCCTTACTTGCAGTCTTGATCGAGCTTGTCAACGAGAAGGAATAGGGAGTAGACAATTGAATGACGGTTATGACGGTTATGGGTATTTGATTAGGATTTTAAACTCTCGATGGGGGGTTTTTGAATACTAGACTAGGGTTTTTGATAATTTTGTGCATTTAATGCATCAATTACATCATAGAATATGAAGCGCTAAGAGGTGGTAGTGCAATTATCACTGTCGCTTGGGTTCTCGTGTTCAAATGCTTATAAATAGGTGGGGTAGAAATATTCATTTTTCACTTTTGCTGAATTTGGTCTGGTCAAGTTCTTGCCTTTAGAGTTCTCTAATTCCTTTCTACACTTTAGAGTTTTCAAGCTATCCACTGTAAGTTCTTTTGCAAGCTTATGTTTTCCTTCATTTTTCTTTGTAAAGATGTCAAGTGCTTTCAATAGTGAGGACACTAGGTTTGAGGGTGTACAGTTTGAGGGGGAGGTTGGGGGTTAATGTGCATTTGGGAGCACATCCGAGAGTACCTCTGATAGCTCGTCGAGTGACAGGTCGACCTCCAGCAACTTGAGCACTGAAAAGGTTGCTTTTGGGGGCAATGCTGGCCCCAGCGAAGTGCTGGCATCACAAGGCCAATTGTTTATTGTTTCTAAGATCTCCCCTACTGACTTAGTCCGAATAAGGGAGATGTACCATATCCCTGATGAATATAAACTTTTGGTGCCTAGGCCTCGGGGTAGGATACATCGACCTCCAAGGATATATAACTGTGTTTGGGGAGGGAATCAGGTGTGGCCTTAGGTTTACTTTAGCGCCATCCATAGTCGACCTCCTGGTGGGCCTCGAGGTTTGTATAACCGAACTCCTTCCCAACTATTTTGCCACGATCTACAGTTTCGCTGTGTTGATGCACTTGTTTGGCTAGCTAGCTTCTTTTGCCAACTTTTTCAATCTATTCCATTTGCCAATGTCCCAAAAGTTAGATAGTACTGAAAAGTTTGGGTTCTATTATTTGACAACATGTCCACGTCGAAAGTTCCTGGTAGCCCCCCTCCACATATGAACAGGAGTGCAAATTTAATATTCCAAAGGGATGGTGAAGGGGGCATATGTAAATACTAAGAAACCAAACACCTAGCTGGCCCAACATATTCGTTTAGGACCTAGTTTATTTCGGGCAGATGGAGGCCTCGATTCTAATCGAGGAGAGATGTCTAGTGCTAGCTGGCCTGTTGCCAGCTATAATCGACTTGCTCATGGGCAACCGGCTTGGTAGTAATCTTTGTCAACTGCGATAATATAGATTTCTGTCTTTCTGCTTGATTTTGACAGTTTTTGTTGGCAGATCAAAAAATAGTAATAGCCTACAATCGAGCAGAAGCCTTAGCAAGAGCTTAGAGGAATGACGATTGTCACTGAGCGACTGCTCAATGAGAGGCCCCTGTAGCTAACCCTGCCACCTTGACCCGCTTGACCACCACTCCCACCACGCCCCAAATCGAGCAGGCACCCCAACCCGCCGTCGAGGAGTGTGTTCGAAAAAATCCCACAGGTTGAGATAAAAGGTAAATGATTGAATAAAGAGGTTCCCTTCCCAAAAACACAGCAGGTGACAAGGACAAGCAGAAGGCAATGATAGGGTACAGCTTGTTTGGCAAACATGGCGATGGGGTGCTGTTTCAACTTTCCCAATTGGAATCACCTCGCTTTGGGCTTAACCCCACCATGGAGGTAACTGATTCCACCTCCATCATAAAATCAGGGATAACGAGAACTGACACCCTCAAGTGAATTGTGATCGGGCTCTTTTCCATAGATCAATAGAGACTCATGGGCCTAAGTCAAGTTGGTGCGCTTAGGGCTCTAGCCTACCATAGCAATATGGTAAGTGTGAGGTTGACTGTTTTCTCATTAAGTTTTTCTTTCAAAAAGTTGCATTATTCGTTGATACTCTCTGCTTCATGTGAGCTAGCTAGGACACCACTTTTACTGTCGATTGGAGTTGGCCCTAGTGGATCGTGAGAAGCTTCAAAAGGAAGGGGATGTGGAGACCCTCAAAGTTTAGCTTGAGTCTTCTTAGCTTTAGGTCGACCAATTGACGAAGAAGATGGCTACACTTCAGGACCAACTCGATACGAAAGACTAGTAGCTGATGCAAGCTATCGAGAAAAGGAGTTGAATGGACTCCTTGTTGAAGAATGCTTACTTGGATATGCAAATGAGCTACTCCTCCAGTCGATCGACCAGCCGCGTAGATGTACTTAAGGAGGCTCAGGGGGCCTTTACTCAATATCTCCTTATAATATGGTGGGAGATGGTGGAATAATTCATGGTGAGCTCGGCCTTCCAAGATGCAAACGTAGTTCTGTCCATAGATGATGCTCATGATGCATTTAAAAAGGTGATAATGCAGCTCGAGTATTTGGGTTATGCTTTTTGGGCAGAAGATAAGGATAGGCTAAGCCCTACCTTCAACAAGAAGTTGCAGCCTTACCCAGAATCGAAAGAGGGCGCAGTTGATGGGGGCAGAGAGAGAGATACTGCAACAAATGTTCCTACCAAGCCCATGATTGAAGCCTAACAAAAACAAGCTGAGGTCGAGACTAAGCTAGCTAAACTGGTGATCAAGTTCACCCTTGCTGAGGACCTTACCTTCCAAATAATGGATAGGTAGGTCGACATCACACATTACGTGCTATGCTCAACTAATTTCATAAGCGACGTCACGGGGCCTTCACAACCAGCTCAAGCCATTCAATTAGTTGCATC
The DNA here is from genome assembly GCA_014898725.1 of Jacaranda copaia. Lineage (NCBI taxonomy): Eukaryota > Viridiplantae > Streptophyta > Magnoliopsida > Lamiales > Bignoniaceae > Jacaranda > Jacaranda copaia. The sequence continues at coordinate 287,290 of JACGDI010001584.1, forward strand.
AATAATGCTAGAGCCCAATCAAGACTGGCAAGAAGGTGCTGACACCGAGTTAAGCTAGACTTAATCTCTGAATTCTCTGTCATTATTATTAATTTTGCTTTCTTTCTTTGTAATAGGATGTTATTGTAATGATCATTCTTTTAAATGAAATGCCATCTTTCTTGTCGAATCAATTCCATAGCTTTCTTTGTCGAATTCCACTTTACTGTCATGATTGTATATGTAAATAGTTGACAACCATATCAGTTATCAAGAAAATCGAAGCTTTATTGTCAATTTTGATTAGTGTTGCGAGCTGTATGTTGTATAAGTTTTGAGGAGATGACCACCTTAAACCTAAAAACTAAACTGTAAGGGTTGTGGCTGGTGGCTGTACGGGGAGTTGTCCTATATGCCCACAACACTCCTAAGAGGTCATCTACCTAACTTGACCTCGTATCTTGTATCTTAACTTTCAAATGGTCGAGGTTCGTTCTATTTGTCACCTCTATTTGGTCGTTCGACAGAGGATTACCAACTGAAGTAAAGTATTGGGTGACTCCCAAAGCCTCACACCAACTTTTGGTACTTCTGCTTTCGAACTGAGTCCCATTGTTTGAAATGAAGATCTTAGGTAGGCCAAAATGATAGATGGTATTTTTCCTGATGAAACTCTTGATAGCTACATCGGTTATCTTTGAGACAACTTCGGCTATGACCTACTTGATAAAATGCTCGATCGCCATAATTATGAACTTTTGCTGACCTGTTGACTTTAGCAGTAAGCCTAAAATGTCGATCCCTCACTGGTCAATCGGCCAAGAAATTTAAAAATTAACCATGAGCGTAGCAGGTTGATGTGGTAGGTTCGAATGAACTTGACAGGATGTACATTTTTAGCAAAATCCATAGGATCTTTCAGCAATGTCGGCCAAAAACATTCATACCTGATGATTTTATGTGCAAGGGATCTTTCCCCAGAATGATTCTCACACATGCCTGCGTGGATATACTACAATACTTTGTGAGCCTAGTCGAGATTCAGGCAACTTAGGGATGGTCCAAAGATCAACCTTTTATACAGTTGGCCATGCTTGTTGAGTGCAAACTTAGTAGTTTTTCCTCGAAGGTATCAAGCCTTATTTTTATCTTCGGGGACATGCCATAACTCAAGTAGAGTTTTATCGAATCTTGCCATAACGGAACTATCTCCTCAATGCTGCCTACTAGGTTCTCCTCAAATAGGCCGATCGACGGCCTATCAGTAACTAGAAATGTTATTATCCTGTCTCTTGTGCCTTTGGTCAAGCTAGCAAATTTAGACAGGGCATCTGCATGCTCATTCTCAGATCAAGGTACCTGATTAAGGATGAACCTTTTGAATGATTACTGTAATTTTCTAACCTCTGCTTGGTACCAACTCATCGTTGAATTCTTAGCCTCAATTTTTCCCTTGACCTATTCTACTACCAGTCAGGAGTTTGTGTTTGTAGCCAAGCACTTGACGCCCCGATCGAGTGCCATCCGCATTTCCACAAATGAGCCTCATATTTTGCCTCATTATTAGTAACTGCATAATCAAGTTTTATTACAAAATCATACTCCTTTGCTACTGGGGAATGGAGAGCCACTCCTACTCTCCCTCCTAATATGGTCAAAGATCCATCAATATACAAAGTCTAAGCAAGAGGTACTTCACTTCTTTTCTCAGGCAGGTTGACTTGTTGTCCTCAGTTGGAAGGTAATATCAAATTTTCCTAGTTTGATGGTCCATTTAGTTAACCTCCCAGTGGTGTCTACCTTCGACAACACCTATTTTAACGGCTGGTTGGTCAATACTATCATGGCATGAGACTGAAAATATAGACATAGCTTTTGAGCTGCGATGACTAGCACCAATGCAAATTTCTCGATCTCCAAGTAGTTATGCTCTAGTCCTTGGAGTGACTTACTACAGTAGTAAACTGGTCGATGGCTTCCATCTCTGGTTGAAACTAAGACTAAGTTGATCGATGCCTTCGAAATAGCCAAATATATGTGAAGGACCTCTTTAAGTTTAGGTTTTGCCAACATCGGAGGTGAGGACAAATACTATTTTAACTTAACCAGCGCTTGATCACACTGTTCGTTCCATTGGAAACCTAATGTCTTAGAATTTCTGAGAATTTTGAAGAAAGATAGGCTTTTGTCTGATAATCGTGCGATGAATCTCCCAAGGGCAATAATCCTTTTGACCAGTCGCTATACATCTCTGACTATTTGAAGAAGGGCAATGTCCAGATTGGCCTGAATTTTTTGTGGATTGGCCACAATGCCCCATTGACTGACCATATCACCAAAAAATTTACCTCCTCGAACCCCTAACGTATACTTGTTTGGATTCAACTTTAGACCAAATACTCTTAATATTGCAAAAGTGTTATTAAAGTTGGGCAAATGGTCCTAGGTCTTTTCCATCTTTACAATCATGTCGTCGATGTACACCTCCATGGACTTGCCTATTTTGTTCTTGAACATACAGTTGACCATCCTTTGGTAAGTTGCTCCAGCATTTTTCAATCCAAAAGGCATTACCAAAAAGTAATAAACTCCATTGGGAACCACAAAAGAAGTTTTATCCCTATCTTTAGGAGCCATGAATATTTGATGATAACCTTAGATTGCATCCATCATACTCAATAACTCGCAACTAGCAGTGAAATCTACTAGTAAATCTATTCGAGGTAGGGGTAAGGATTCTTAGGGCAAGCTTTATTCAAATATGTGAAATCATTACACATACACCATTGTCTCTCATTCTTTGAGACAAGTACAACATTATAAAGCTAAAATGGATATTGAATTTCTATAATGTAACCTGCATCTAAGAGTTTCCTGACCTTGTCTTCGATGATCTGGGTCCTATCAGTATTAAATGTCCTCGTCTTTTGCTTGATGGCTTGTATGAGGGGTTGACATTGAGGCGTTGTATGATCACATTGAGATCGATTTCCTGGATGTCAGATGACTTCCAAGCAAAGATATCGATGTTTCTCCTCAAGAAATTGACCATCAAATACTCCAAGTAAGGGCCTATATCTGTGCCAATTCGAGTTATCTTATCAGTGTTCTTTTGTTCCAGCTCAACTATTTTAAACTCCCCGATGGGCTCCACTTGAGTATCCTCCAACTTTCTCTTCTTATTGGCTTGGGTCTCCTCGGGTTCCACTATAGAGGTATCCCTCAAGGTCTTCAATTATGGTCAAGCCTTCTGCTCGCTTGACTCGATCGAAATATTGTAACACCTCCAAGCTTCCTTGATGTTACACCTCCAAGCTTCCTTGATGTTACAGAGCAGTTCACCTATGCTAGTTGAGGTCGGAATTTGATCATCGTATGATAGGTCGAGATAATAGCACAAAAATCATTGAAGGTTGGTCGACTAATTATAACATTATAAGTAAATGGGGCATCGACCACCAAATAGTTCATCATCAAAGTCCTTCTTTGAGGTGCCTCCCCAAACAACGTTGAGAGATTGATGGATCCTTCTGAAATGATCTTCGACCCCCCAAACCCAACCAGAGGGGTCCACATAGGTTCAAACTTTAGCTGCCCTAAGTTTATTCTTTTCAAGGTAGAGATGAAGATGATGTTAGCTGAGCTGCCTTATCAACCAAAACCTTTCTCACTTCAAAGTTGGCAATCTCCATAGAGACTACCATAGGATAATCAGTTTTATGGTTGATATTCTTTCTTTTGAAGTGGCCAAGTTGTTGTCAGTGAAAGAAATGGGCTCTACGCTTGTTGAGAGATGGAACGTTGTTTCAATTGGTGAGGCTTTAGTCGACTCTAGTCTCCTTTGAGTCTACCTTTTCACTGATTTAGAGTCTCCCCCAGTAGAACCTCCAGTGATCATATCAATTACTCCTCGAATGGGTGGGCGATCTTCTTGGACAGGTTTCTTTTCTTTGTCCTCCCTCCTCGGGCTAACTAACCTTTTGCTAGGGGGAGTTTGATTGATTTTGCCCCTTTTGGCGTGAGTGTCAATAGCCACATATTTTTTGAGATGGCCCTTCATTGATTTTTTCATTGCTTCAATCCCAAAGATTGAAGCATTCATCTATATCATGTCCCTTTTGTTTATGAAAGTGGCAATACTTCTTTGATTATTTCATTATTTCAATCTCCATCAGCTTTCTCAATTTCTTGAGGAGATTATCATGCTGGATAGAAAATAGAACCTCTCTCCTTCGGATATTCAGTGGGGTGTAGTTATGGAAGTACTTTATTGGAGATTGACTTTTCTCTCTGTGTTTCTGGTTATCTCTTTCCTTATTTTTCTTTTTATCAACCTCAGAGTTTTTGAACTTCAACTTGTTCATCTCCTCTTAGGTCATATGTTTCTCTGCCAGGTTGAGTAGTTCATCCATCGACCTTGGGCGCTCTCATACTAAAGAATTAGCGTATTCCTTGTGTCTGAGTCCTAAGAACAGCACGTCTATTAGAAAATCGATCCTGGGGTTGTTTATCTTTAGGACCTCTATGTTGAACCTCATAAAGAAGTCATGAAGAGACTTCCCCCCGTTCTGCTTGACGGTGTAGAGATGAGTGTGGGGGAGTTTTGCCTTTCTTCGACTGGCAAATTGATGCAAGAATTTATCATAGAGCTAATCATAGGAGTATGTCGACGAGGGCTCCAACTTGACAAACCAATCAAGCACTATACCCTGAAATGTGGTTCCTAGCATATTAGCGTGGATGTATTCGTTGTGCCCATGCAACTACATCATATGCTTCAACTGCATCAAGTGCTCGTTAAGGTCGATTGAGCCATCATACCTCAGAAGTTCAGTCGAGACCTTGGCGTCGACAACAATGCACTCATTGATAATCTCCTGGATGAAAAGGGAGTCTCTCTTTTAATGAAACCTTCGGGGCCCTGTACTTTAGGCGTCCTCTCAGTGTTTCTCCTTGAGATCTCATCGAGGCATCTATTTAATTATTACACTTGGTGAGAGACTTCTTCCCATTCCTCCCGATTAGCTTGGGTAATGTTTCGATTGAAACAAGGTATCGCGCGCTCAGCCTTATCGTGCTATAGGGCTCGAATAGGCCAGGCTGCGTGATATACGAATTCATCCACTTCTTCACGTTGGTCATGTCTGGAATGTTCAACCTTATCATGCTATTAGGCTCGATTAGGTAGAATGTGGTGGTCAATGGAGTCAATAATTTTCTCTCTTAGGTCTGGTCGCCCCCTCTCTCCCTGGGGGCATCTAGGGCTGGCATCTCATTTGACTGGTAGCTGCTTAGACTCCTGGCAACCACAACTGTCCCGAGGGGACCTTTCCTCTGGTGGAGGCGGTTGTGGAGTTGCACTGCCAGCTGGGGCTGGCACAGTGATGTGCCTATTTAATGCAGCGAAAAATTGAGCAGAGATTTAGGCAAAGATCCGCTCACTTATCAACTACATCAGTTGAGGAATGATCAGTGTTACAACTTGCTCCTAAGGGGCTCTGGGGCCTAGAGCATGCGAACTTTGTTGGGGCAAAAGGGGAGGTGGAGATGCTGACCTCCTATTATCCTTCCTTTCAGATGCAGGTCTTCTCATGTTCACCATTTTTTTTCAGTTGCAATATCAAAGTTTCCCACAGATGGCGCTAAAATGATAAGGTTGAAAGTCGTATGTAATGAATAGGGTAGTGTTGGGTTAATTTGATCAGGGAGATCGAACAATCTAATAGTGATATCCTTCGAGATCTGAGATTTGCAACCAACAGAAAATGTTAAACTAGTCAAAGTGCTCCCGGTTAAGGCACTCCGACGCTCAAGTTAGTATCGGTCAAATTGAGATAATCGAGCAGTAGAGTAAGAGCGTATGGTGTATATGGCATTACTTGAAGTGTGGCTGGTAATGAGGTATTTATAACCTTCTCTTGGAGGATGATATGTCTAAAATGCCTCTATCAAGTGTAGATGACTCTTGTCCTTGTCTGGGGGTTATTGGTCATTTTCAATTTTGGTACTATTTCGGGTGGCATCATTTCTTACTTTCTAGGATAAATAGTACTTTGGGGGTGCCCCTCCATACCAGAGTTGGTGGTAGAGCTTGTACCTTGGTTGCACAAGCTATTAATGTAGTGGCATGCTGCTTGTTAGGGTGTTAAATGCGGCAAAGATATGAGTCAATGCCGGAGTGAGCACTCTGGTCGACGATCATTAAATAGATAAGGCGGTCAACCAGAGGAATGGTTGAACAGACAAAGTGGCTTGAAACCTCCTATTGGGTATGGTCGAGGACAATGCACTTGACTAAGTAGTTATGGTCGAGTAATCCGACCCAACTGAGTCTAGAAGCGCCGCTGGGCTGTGCATGCTAAGTAGGCTTAGAGGCCCTCTTTGAGGTCGATAGTTTGTTAAGTTAAAACTATTGGGCTATCCTATATTACATAGATTTGATATATGTCGATAGCATTGTCCTTTATTTTTCTTTTCCTTTTTTTTGTTTTTTTCCATTCAACACCATTGTCATTTTCTGAAAATTTTCAGCAATTGTAGCAAGGTCTGATTAGAAATTTCTCAAAACTTGACGGATTAATCTGACATTTAAGCCAAAACTAAAACACTAAAATATAAAAACCAACAAACCAACCAACCAACCAGAAAGCCATACAACGAATAGATTTTAACCGTTAACGTATTATCATTCGATACCATTACACGGACATAGAGTTCCACTTTTTCTTCGCTGACACAGACAGCTATTCTTAAATATTCCTTTTCTCTTTCATTCTCTGCCTTTTTCTTACTGAAAAAGATACAAAAAGAGCTCCATTTGTCGCTGGTTAATTCTCCCTTGGAAAATCCAAAGAAATCAGCATTTCGTAAGTTGCTTCTTTGGTACTAATCTTTACCAATTCGTTTCTGTTGAAGGTGGGGTTTTTAATTTGCATCCATTTGTAGTTTAAGGTGGCGGATTTAACATGGGTTTTTTGTCTGATTTTAGGAGTACAGCTTTTTGTAGTTGTATTAATATTATATTATAATACTATATTGTTTAACACCTCAACTGTATATATAAATACTTAATGGTTTGTTGGGTCGGCAGGAGCAGATTGTGACGTAGAGATGGTGCAGACTCCATTTACATGGCGCTATGGAGGTCTTCAAGTCTTTCTCTCTGGCTCCTTCAATGGGTACTTTCCATTTTTCCCTCTTTTTTTTTTGGTGGGGGGAGGGGGGCTGATATTGATTACTGCATAATATTGGGTTTGTGTGTGTGTGTGTTTGTTCCTGGTTCTTGAAGGGTGCTTTTCATTTAGTTGCTTTCTTGATATGATGTGAAGATAGTTTGACTGTGTGTGATGGTGCTGTTTTGTGCGTGTCTACAGGTGGAGTGAGAGGATACCGATGTTTTTGGTGGGAGGTTCTGAAACTACTTTCCAGAGAATCATTGATCTTCCACCGGGTTGTTATCAGGTACAGTACTGACATTTTGGCGTACAGGAATTTCACATTGTAAAAATTTTAATTTCGGATTCAAGGATTTTAGAGTTAAGGATTTCAAATTGGATAGTCTTTGATTTGAAATGAATTTTATATCCTTTAGTAGCAATGTTTAGCTATATTTTCCATCATTTTGTGTATTTCAAATCTATTCATAGTTGAGATTGTTTAAAATTCCTAGCTCCACATCCTTTCATCAAATTGAAAATCCCTCAATCCAAACGCAATCTAAGCGAAAATGGGGATTAAGTCACCATCTTATATAAGCCAATTTGTGTCATTCTATTTTACTAGGTTGAGAGGCAATGTTTATCCATGATGAGGTATTATATGGGCTCAATCCAGAAAAGCTTTGGTGAGTTGATATGTATATGAGTAGTGAATTGCTACAGTTCCATTGAAGCCTGGCGTGCAGCTGTATTAGTACTTCAATTAAACTCTGCATAATTGTGTTATTTCATTGGTATAAGCAATAACGCCCGCTAAAGCGACGACCACAATCTGTTGGTGAATATTTTTTCTGACAAAAATTAAAGATGCTTATTTGGAACTTCTGTGAAATATTTCGTAGATCAGATCACAATTCGCTTTGGTTTTTGATAAGTAGACTTGTACTGCTGTTTCAATTCTTGATCAAGTAAAAAAGAAACTTTATAGTCACTGTAACATTTAGTTAATCAATGTTTTTCTGTTGCTAAACATTTGGGTTCAGTACAAGTTCTTGGTTGATGGTACATGGCGAGTTGATCAGCTGCAACTTTGTGATACGGATGAGTATGGAACTATAAACAACATAGTTCTAGTGAGTGGAACCGAGTTTATTTCCCCAGACATTAATTCTGAAGCTTTTCAGCCTAGTTCGAGCAGAGGAAATGCTAGATTCATGCTGTCTGCGGTCTGTCTCTAACTTACGTGTTGTAGTGAATGTTATATGATCTTGTTTATTAACTCAAGCACTAATATTCTCTGTACTATCATGGTTGGTTGACCAACCAGGGTTCATCTTCAGGTGGTTCCCTTAACGATCCAGTTCTGCAATTATCAGATGGTGAGATGGATGTTTTTCGTCAAGTTCTATCCACGCATTTGTTGTCATCTACAATATATGAGCTGATTCCAATTTCAGGCAAGGTTTGATTGCCATTTTCCTTTTTCCCCCACTTTTGCGGTCCTGATATGCTTTGATCCATTATGCTTCTGCAGTATTGTAAATGACAGTTTCAAACTTCATGATATTTCATCAACCATAGGTCTTTGCACTGGATGTGGGGGTGGACGTGGAACAAGCCTTCCATGTTATGTATGATTTGGTACAACTTCTTAGAATTTGTTCCTTAATTTTCTCAATAGGCATAGAAAATATATCATAAGAATTAAGGTTTTATTCTTTTTGAAAATATTTGCTAAGAGGGGATTTATACTTTTCCGTGCTGAGGAAAGGAAAATTTATCACATTGTGGACTTTGTTTTCCATTAACTTGATCTTAGATTGGGGATTCAACATAACTCTCAACGGAGTTCTGCCAAAGTTGGCTGTCTAATATTGAGATAAATGGTGGAGGTTTTGCTACCATGGAGCTGATACTGTCATATTTGATGTATTAGCACTTAACGTTTGTTTATAAATTTAGTCCTTTTCTTATACTATAGTTCAAATAAGATCTTTCTTTTGTTGGGTTTTCTGCACTTTCATAATTTCATAATCTAAGTTGATTATCATTTGTCAGGGAGTCACAATTTTGCCTCTGTGGGATGAACACAATGGACAGATGGTGGGGATGTTAACTCCGTCTGATTTTATTTTGATTTTACTTCAGGTAGTGCATGTTTGCCCTCAAACTCCAATCAAGATAGTAAAATGAGAAAAATAACATTGTTAGCAAAGATCATAAAATGAGAATATGAATAGTTCTGTCTGGAAGATGATGTTGCTTTCCTTACGTCTTGCAGCTTCACAGGAATCATGCGATGTTTGCAAACGAAGAGCTTGAAATACGGACAATCTCTTCCTGGAAGGGCTGGAAACTTCAACATTATAGAGATATAGTCGGGACAATGGCTCCACTTCAGAGACGGCCTTTAATCCATGTAAATGCTCTTACTAATGTAGATTCTTTCAGACTTATTGGTAGTCAACTCAGTTGTTTAGCATATTTCTATAACCTACAGGCCGGTCCAGATGAGTCCTTAGCACACGTGGCTTCAAGGATTCTGCAGAATAACATTTCTGCCGTTCCCATTATACATTCTGTAAACGAATCTGGCCCTCGTTTATTACATATAGCGTGCCTTGCTGGAATATTAAAAAGTATCGTCCATGAACTTATTCAAAGATCCAACTTTTTACAGTTTTTTATGTTGTAGCTGCTAATGTGTTTTCATTCTTTTCAGATGTATGCAGCCATTTTAGACACCAGCTTGGATACCTGACTCTTTTACAGCAACCAGTTGGTTACCTTCCAGTTGGTACTTGGGCTATAGAAATTAGAAGAACAGCTGACCGTCCATTGTTGACATTACACCCCAACAACCCTCTTAGTGCTGCTCTTATCTTGTTACTCGAAGGTGAATTATGACTTCCACTATTTGATGAGTAAATGACTGCAATTTTCTTGGATCCCTAACTTGGCGAAGTAATTCTCGTTCTTGTTTTCTTTGATTTAGTGCAGCTCAAATAAGTTCAATACCAATAGTTGACAATGGGGGTAACTTTGTAAATATGTACTCTAGAAGGTAATTAATCTCTCTTCAAACATTATATTCTTTGGCCCAGTGGCATAAATTTTCACACAAAATGTGAGATTAAGGGTTTGAACCATAACAGGCTTCTAATGTGCACGTATATAAATAAAAAAGATAATATATCTACAATACTTTTTGATTCAGTTTTACATTCCCGTTATTTCAGTTTTATGCTGGCAACCATGTCTATTTATGCAGTGATATTACTTCATTGGCAAAGGACAGCATATATACTAGGATTCAACTTAATCAGATGACAGTTTCTCAAGTACGTCTACTTTGAACCTTTCTTGGGTTGATCATAGTGTTTTTGTATTATAGATATCAAAATTGGGGCTATATATAGCTAAACAAGATGCTTCTTTCATCCTATGATTACTAAATGTGGAATTATCAAACATCTGCAGGCACTGGAACTTAGCGGTGAAAGAGGCCGAAGTCATTACCAGACTTGCACTAGGTTCGATTCTTTGTATCGGGTAATGGAACTTCTGTCTGAACCAGGTGACTATATTTACATTTGAGTTTCTGTTTCTTCTACGTTTTCACATGTAATGCATATTTGACTTCACATCTTTCTTTCTCTTCAGATGTGCGCCATGTGATTGTTGTTGAGGCCTCTAGCCGCCATCTTGAAGGCATAATCACTTTGAGAGATGTATTTGATTTTTTTTCCAGATGAAACTGCCATTCAATTTCTTATGAAAATTTGAACTTTTAGACAATATATGTTAACGGATAGTACAGTTTATGCATATCAAGGGCATTTCATATTGTTGTAGCTCCAATCCATTCAAAACAAAATATATCTCTTTGGTATGAGGATGCAAACAATCTCCTGAAACAAACTCATGTGTGATCCCTCCCAATTCAATCAAACTACAACCAGCACTCTTCTTGATCCCCCATCTGCAATCTCTCAATTTCCTCACCTTCACTAAGTCATCCCACCGCTGTGAATTAGCATACATATGGGCCAACACAGAATACACCCCACCATCTTCAGGTTTCACCTCCATCAAATGCTTAGCAGCCTCTTCAGCAACCTCAAGATTTCCATGTATTTTACACCCTCCAAGCAATCCTCCCCACACAAACACATCCCCTCTCATTGGCATTTCCTCTATCATCTTCATGGCTTCCTTTATCATACCTGCACGTCCAAGAAGATCAGCCATGCATCCGTAATGCTTGAGCTCTCGTTGGACACCATAAACACTCTCCATTTCAACAAAAATTCTTCTAGCCTCATCAATAAGTCCCGAGTGGCTGCAGCCCACCAGAACACCTAAAATTGTCACCCCATCAGGTCTGATGCCATCTTCCACCATTCTTGAGAAGTATTGAAGCAATGACATCCCATCGCCATGCATAGCCAATCCAACAAGCATTGCATTCCACAAAGAGACGTTCTTTTTGCGGATTGACTTAAAAACCTCCTTAGCCATCTTAATGCATCCACCTTTAGCATACAAATCGACCAATGCAGTGCCCAAATATAAGTCTAATTTAATCCCGTTTCTTTCAATAAGATCGTGTATTTTCTTTCCCTTTGCCAGCTCCCCGAGCTGTGCACAAGCCGAGAGCGCTGAAACCAGTGCAACATTATCGAACTTTGCCATCAAATCAACCATACGATCAAACAATTCAATAGCCTCAATGCAGCGGTTGAATTTGGCGTACCCCGCCAAGAGGGTGCCCCAAGAAACCGCATCTCTTTCAGGCATTTCATCGAACAACTCCCTAGCTTTATCCATCTCACTAGCCCTAACAAACCCATCAATCATAATATTATAACTCACCACATCCCTGAACAAACTTCCTTCAAAAACCTTTTTTGCGCCGTCAACATCACCAGTCCTACAGTAGGTGCAGGCAAGCGTGTTACACACAAAAACATCAACCAAAAACCCAAACTTCAGCAACTCAGAGTGGAGAATCTTGGCAAGTGAAAGCGAGTTCTGCAACAGCCCACAAGCTTTGAGGACAAAAGGGAATGTGTGGAAATCGGGAGAGATCGATTTCCGACGCATTTGGATATAAAAACTCAAGGCCGTGTGAGGGGAGCAGAGGAGGGTATGCGCCCGGATGATGGCATTGTAGTTGAAAGTTGAAGGGTTTGGAATGAGACTAAAAATTTTGGTGGGGTACCTAACAATATAGTTGGAGGGGGTGTTTGTAGTTTGGGAGGGTGAAAAGGTTAAGGAGTGGAGGATATGAGTGAGGAGGAGAGTGGGGTGGAGTGAAAAGAGGCCCCTCGTGATGGCTTGGGCATGGACTTGGTGGATTTGTGCAGTAGTTTTGCAGCTATGTTTGAGAGTGGTTATGAGATGAGCTGAGATGTTTGCTTGCACCTTAATTGCATTAGGCATTTTGGTTCTTCTTGAGGTATTTCATTTGGGGTTTCATTTTGTGGTGAAGTATTGATTATGAATTGCCACATAGTTTAGTTGGGCAACGCCGGAACAACGTTTTATTAGAATTGTTGCTTACATACATTTATTTTATTTCCTTTGAAAATTATGTCTAACATTATATCTTCTGTGTAGATAAAATTATCCTATCAAAAACTTTATATATAATCATTATTTAATGTGATTTGATCGTCAATTTTTTTTGCTGTTAGATCACCAACTTTTTTTATCTTTCCATATTAAAAGACATCAGTTTTTATGCATGACTTACAATCTGAAAATAATTCTTTTATACAAAATTTGACATTATGCAATTACAACAGACATCCATAATCGTGTTTACTGAATTATCGTTTATATTTATTTTTGTAAGAATTACTTAATAATACATTGAGTTTGAGGCGCTTAAAGTCTATTCTATTTGAGTAATAACAAAAGTTTTCCTCATCAAAAAAAAAATAATAGTAGTAATATTGTTTCTGCCAAATGAAGGAATTCATTCTCAAAAGTAACTAGGATTAGAAACCAGGAAAATTACGTAGTTATGGAGTTCCACATGAAACTCTGCCGGCGAACTTGCCGAAAAAATGCAGAAGAAGATAGGATTAGGGTAAAACGGCAGAAAATCGTGATCGGCAGGATTCGAGAACCTGCGCGGGCGGAGCCCACATGATTTCTAGTCGTGCCCGACAACCACTCCGGCACGCCCACCACATTTGGTGGGAACAGTCGTGAATTCTCTACATCAGCATTCGACCCCCAAACCTGTTTGTTTTATTTTCATTAAAAATATCACTTATTTTATTTTCATATATTTCAATCCTGAAGACTTAATTCAGTTAAAGTAGCACTCATATTTATGGGTGTAAATAAGATGATACGATTCACGAACAGTTTATGCTCAGTTCAATAAAAACTTGTATTTGGCTCAATCTTTTTAAGCGTGAGCTAAGCCGAGTTCAATAATATTCGGCTCAAAAAGTTGGGGAGCCTAAACGAGCTTTTTTAATATATATATATATATATACATACACATACATGCAATTCTAATTTAGGCCCATATAATAAAATATATAAAAATAAGCAAATAATAATAAGAAGAAGAAGAACAGCAGTAATAATAATTTAGTTTTTTATTTTTAAGAAAACATATAACAAAATTATTTAAAAAATTTATAATTATAAAAAAAAAATTGAATTTAAATAAGTTTGAGTTAATTCAAGCCTATACGAGCTCTAGCTTGAACTCATTCGAACTTAACAAATCAAATTTTTCTACTTCTTTATGACAAGCTTTATCAATCAAGTCAAGCTCAATAAGGCCCGTCGAGCCTTCGTCTATTTTAACAAGTTGAACTTGAGCTTGACTTTTTAGGTTCGATCAGGCTCAACTCAAGCTCGCGAATTAATAAACAAATTGAACTTGAACGTACTAAATTCGAGTTCGGCTCATTTACACCCCTATCCATATTATTAATACTTGACAAAATATTCTATTCCGTTAAAAGAATTAAAGTTTATTAAACTAATTCACTAGTAATTGCCCTATTTTTTTTCATAGCGGGTCCACAATAGACTATATAATAGTTTCTCAATCTAATATAATCTTACTGACGAAACACAACGAAAGTAACAAAATCCACTGGGCATTGCTATTACGCTAAAATTGTCATTTTCAATCTAATAAAATCAGTACTCTATTATATCCGAACAAATGCCCATTTTCATACAAAATATGAAAATACCCATAAAAACAAAAACAGAAAATTAAAATCAAATAAAGAAGGCCTAAACGTCCTGTTTCTTTTCTTGTTAGACAAATGTTTAGAAAATGTATTTGTTTGGGGAAAAAAAGAAAAAAAGTGAAAAAAAACAACCACATTTTTGCGAGTTTCTTTGAAGCTTGTCATAATCTTGATGATTTCTATTGGCAAGACAGCACGTTTAATCCCAGTTCCCCACGAAACAAATCAACCAACTCTTATGATTATCGCGCGTGAATGAGAAGGGTATGGAATGGATATTCCTAAATCTATTCTTAATTTTATGATGACTATAATTTAGAGATGGAAATGTCTATTTTAATCAAAATTTCCATTCTCAAAGAGATGGATTTACCCATTTCCTTCCTCTCTTATGGGTTTAGCTATTCCCAATCTATCGGAAATGAACATATATTTTTTTCTTTTAACAAAATAACACTTCATAATTTAATGAAATACTTTTATATTTAAGAAAAAAAATCTTCACTTTATAAATATTTGACATTATATTCCAACTTATTTGATTGCTATGTGTTTTTATTTAATTATATATTTTATTCATATATTTTTTAGTAATATTATAAAAATTATTAAATTATTATATAAATTAAAAAATAATAATAAATAATCAAAATGAGAATAATTATGTGCATCTCAATTTTTAAAATAAAAAAGTAGAAGTATCATCGACTTGGTCTATGCTAATGAAATATATATAGTTTCAAAATTTTATTTATCTCCGCATATCTTTGAATGACTAAAAATATATACAGAACTAATAAATAAAGAGTTGTCCATTCCATCAACAATTCTTTAAATTAAACTTATAAAAAAGTACAATAAATCGTTCTAACCTTATCACAAGAAAGTTACGCACTTTAATTATAAAGTATTTTATAATTTTTTTAATTATATTTTATCAAAAAATTCAAAAGAGTTTACTAAATTATAATTTTAAAAATAATAATTTCAAAGAAATTGTGTTTCTACGTTTTTGTGTAAACATATATAACTTGTTGATAATATATAAAATACATATATTTACTGATGTAATTCAAATAATATTCAAAGTGATATTAAAATTGCATAATTATAAACTTACTCAAAAAAATATCTACTGTAATATATAAAAAATATTTTACTAATAAATACTTTTATTTTAATAATTTTTTGTAAAAGAGTAATTTGATCATTTAAAAAAATTATTCCATTTTTACTTATCATTCCTATTTACCAACTGTTAGAATAAAATTAAGGAGGGAATGACGATTCTATTCCTTGTATATACCAATCATAAGATAAATTATACCAACATCATTTCATTCCTAACTTCATTCCATTCTTAAAGATATTCTATTCCCACCTAATTCCATTTCTGCACGCGAATCACCACCTTACATCTATATATAAATGAAAAAGTAAATAGCATTTTATTTTTACCTACCTATTTTTTGTAAGGGGGTATATTAAACCTTGTTTTAAGTACATATAATTCCTTTTTTATTTTTTCAAAAAAAATAAATAAATGACATTCAACTCAATTTTTATTATTTATTATATTAGGAAATAATCAAAGTATCTTTGTGAAGTCAAGCTTCTAAATAGGATGCTAGTGTCACCTTGGAAGTTCCAAGAACCGCAGCCTAAAAATTTTGTTTTGTCCAGTGATTTATAGTTGAAGTGACATTAATCTTTCTTATTATATAGGAGGTCTATTGTTCAATTTGAATGTGTGTCGTGTTTTTTTTTTAAAAAAAATATATTTTATGTTATTTATATCCAACTGTTAAACTTTTTCCCCTGAAAATTTCAACTTGAACTAACTAACTAACTAACTTGTATTGTAATACGCCAAGAAGTTGGCGAAATACATTTCAATCTTGCAGCTTTGGGAACTCTGGCCCATGTTAAGACTTTAGATAGATTTAATATGCTATCTAATGTCTCGTAATCGTTGATGATAATTGAAACATTCAACTCGCCTTCCGGCTGGGCTACATTGATTCAGGCATTCCAGTTAGGGGTGGGAAACTGGGAATAGGATAAGCTTTGTTTTAAATAGGCTAAGTTTGTTGTACAAATTAAAAATCTAAGCTTAGCTAAATTTTTTTTTAAGACCTAGCCTAGTCTCTTTAGATTTTTTCAAAGCCTCGGCCTAGCCTGAAGAAACCTATTTAGGTTAAATTCTAATTAAACTTAAATTTTATATAGGTTTAGACTTTTAACAGGCTTAAGGGTTTGATAGGCCTTAATAGGCTTAAAAATTCTATAATTTATATTAAGCAAAAATAATTGACAATTATAATACATTTATCTAAACAAAGAGAAAAGTATAACCAAACATTATTGTAAGTTAAGCAAAAAAATTGAAATAACTTGATTATGTATTAATTAAGATCATAATATATAATTATATAAAATTAATAAAATTAATTAATATAAATATAAAAGCAATTATATAAGTATTATAAATAATTATTATATTTATTATAATCTAATTAAATTATATAAGCTCACATGATAAGTTTTATAGGCTTTTTAAAAGCCTATACCTAGCATTTTTTAACTAAATAAACTTCTTTAAAAGCCTAAACCTAGCCTATTTATTATATAAGCCAGGCTGAACTAGGCCTCAAATAGGCCAAGCTGTAAGCCCTTGACAGGCGGCCTAGCCTATTCCTATCCATAATTCCAACAAGAACTATCAATATTATATCCTTTCTTTTTAGGATTCGTTTACTTACTAGGATTATGTAGGATAGATGCGCAATTCGATGTAATTGAATATTTAGTTGGCATATTTGAAGCTCATAATTACTAAAAAGCCCCAGTATTCTATTCTATAGTGTTGGGATTGTGTATCCCACCCACTTGGCTTGATTAATAATCCTAAGATTAGAAGCATTGGAATTAACATATTAAATGACAAAATTATTCCTTCATAATTTTATACATCGATATTTTTGTATATATTTATACATTATTATATATGATTAATTAACAAATCTATATATATCACTAAACTTGATTTACGTAACTAAGTTTTTATGAAAATATTAAATTATTTCCATAGTCAAACTTATTTTAATAGTATTTTTAGAAAATATTTATCTAAGAAATATAAAACTTTTTATATAAAAACTATGCCTTCCATAATAATAAAATTTTCATAACTAAGTTTTTTTCCTATAAATTGAAAAATAAATAATATTATTGTAAATATAGATCTACACTTAATGTGATAATATTGTTGTAAAATTACAAAGTAATATCGATAAGCACATCAAATATGAATAATTAAATTTGTGAAATAGTTTTAAGATGTTATAATAAACTTTGAAACCCTTTCAATGAAGATACTTGAACTATTAAAAGAAGTTGAGGGATAAATTTAATATTTTACATCTATCATAAATTACAATTCTAAGTATCTAAACAATTGATTGTATTAAAATTATGATATCGAAACTAATAATTCAAACAAGCAAAGAAGATATTAGATGATAAGGACATATTTTTTAATTAATGAATCATATACTTATCAATCGCATCCAATTCTATCATTATAAGCAAATGAGCCCTATATATTTAAACATAGGCATGTGCATCAAAAGTTCGTTTGTAATGCCCCAACTAGGAGGCGCTTACTCTCATACGAAGCGCTACTCAAATCTATTCCACAAGCCTTCTAAACAACAAAAAGTACATTTTTCGATAATCCAAAGTATTTAATTTCTACAATAAATTTCCAACAAGGTACAATCATAAACCGAGATACCATGATTCACGCTTAGCACTTCTATCGCCCTCATTACCTTCTCTATCATCTAGGCTAGTCTATCCTCATCACTCGACCTTATCTAAGGCAAAGAATGGAAATAACAACAAAATAACGTAAGTTTGAATGACTTAGTGAGATAATTTAACAGTAATAACAAAATGACAATTAGTCAACTATCATACAAGAGACATATAGGGGCAGTAAAAGGCCTAGAAGTTGTGAGAGAAAGTCTTAATCAAAATTGTAGGCAATCTATCTCACCACTGTCCCATAACAATGCTCAGATGTTACCTATATTTGAGTTTCAAAGTGTAAATATCACACAGAGAAATTAACAAATGACAATTTAGCAAACATTTTCAAGTAAAAGCTACTTTGTCACTCCACTTTTGCAAACCTAAAAATCCTTGTCCCTCCAGGTTTTGAATGATATCGGCTCGAAAAAATAAATAAATGTTGGGCCTGACTAGTCGCATGCCTTACCAATTCATAGACAACTACCTCAAGCTAGCTATAAGACTGGGTTATGTGCATCGTGCACGAATATCAATTGAAAGATCTATTACTGTGGTCCATTCCACCCAACTGTCTTTCGTAATCAATCCTAGGCCTAACCCCAAAGGTAATATTTATTCATGTTAGTATGTCCAATAGCATTTCAAATAACATATCACGTCATCATGTTAACTAACACATAAACAATTCAGCACCAGACTGGTTTTCAGAATGACATGGCAATGCTTCGAAATCATTTTCAGCTTTCTTAACACAATTGCCAATTTTAGATGAAGTGCTATAAATCAATATCAACAAGAGTGCCTAGTGAGAAGGGGCGATATGGAGTACTATTTTTACAAATAATTTATTTTAACAAAACTTGTGTAAACATCTGGAACGCAACAATTTCAAATAAGTAAGAATCTAAAGTAGGTATAGTTTAAGAATTACCGAGAAAGAGACCAAAGGAGCGATCAAGAGTATTGCAGGAATCAAGGATCAATATATCATGAGCGAACAAATATTTACAACCAAGACAAGATCGAACAATGGTGATATATTTATCATCATACATGTATAAGATAAGGCTCATATCATATTTGATCAATAACGACTCAAGAATCAAAAGCAATATAACAGCTCCAATACATTATCAACTTTAACACAAAAATCAATGAATATTATAGAACAAACAATAGCCACGATTAAATCTCAACAAAGCAGGATCAAACAACAAGGACATAATAGGAACTATATATATTCTTTCCCCAACAATGAAAACTAGTATAAGCTCACCTGGTAAATGCAGAGAAATCCCTAGTCGTATAGATGCTCAAGCCCTGGCTTCCTAGTTGAATCAAAAACTGTCATAAGATAACTCAGGTTATTATCCTATTAATCCCTTGATTCTAAAATGTAAATATAGTTAACATCTTTATCAAACTCAGGGTTATTCTGATATAATTTTGGTGATTGGAGGTTATGTCCAAATACTTAAAACAGTTAAATATGGAAACCCTTAGTTGTTTGGAAAGTTTATGTCCTTGGTTCTGAATCAACTCAAAGTTCAAAATAGATAACCTAAACCAATATTGTTTAAATTTCTGAATCATAATTCTTAACGCACTTAAATGTCCTTACCAAATTCCTTAGTTAACTTGTTTGTTTAATCTTATTTTCTCAGGTTCCAGGTCATACTCAAATATTTAAAAATAGTCACATATCAATGTCCTTAACTTGACAAGTTGGTAAACAAGTGGTTAAAATCTTACTTAAGATCCTAACGGTATCCATCCGAGTCAATTAGTTTCAACACTATAACAATTGTGAAATTAATTCATAAATTAGGCTAAATCACAGTTTAACAGCTTTAGTTCATGTCTTAATTAGGATTCGATCCAAAAATTCGATTACATTTAACAAATCAATCGAATCAAAATTTAATTATTGAAAATTACCCAATTTGGATTGAATCAAGATCCAGTTTCAAGCCGAGAATAGCCTAGACGAGTTTGGAACGTCATTCTGTATAAACTGCCCAAATACCACCACACGCACCACCACCGAAGATGGAGGCCATCACCACCACCATGTGCACTTCATTTCCAGGAGCAAAATGCCCCAAACAATTTCTGATTTTTACAATGATAGGTCGGTCAATTTGCTATTTGAAGCCGCGGCTAAACCCTAACCTTCCACCATCAACCACCACCATTAATTCTTCCACCACCACTAGTTAAAACCCAAAACTTACACCACCCATTGATAGCCTAAGAGCTTGCAACCGAAACCCAGTAACACCCAGTCGTTTTTAGCAGCGGAATCATCATCTCCACTTTCGTCTTCATTTTTTGCCCGTTTTCTTGGTTGGTTTTGTGCGAAGTTGATATGGCTAGGTTCCTCTCAGCTGGAGGAACCTTTCTATCATAATTGTTTCACATTTTTTGATGTGTTTTCAGCATTTTGCCGATGAGATGAAGTTTGGGTGATTTTTGTAAATTAGATGAAATTCAGTCCTTCATTCTATATATATAAACTTGGTTTTCAAATATTCATTTATGCCCCAGAACTTTTCCACTACTTCCAAGTAGGTCCTTTCATCTTTTAACTGACTTCAATTAAGTCCCTAAGTTTCAATTGAGTCCCCCAACTTTGAATTCTTACACATTGACCCCTAAAATTTCTATATTTGGGCAACTAGGTCCAAATTTAATTATTTTGAAGCCCTTGTACTTTCATTCTACCCACATTAACCCCCCTAAAACTTTACTATTTTTGTTCAATCAAGTCCTTATCTTATTTGCAATCCTAACCCTCAGTTATAAATATTTAATTCTAGATTGTAATTAAATCAAATCCAAAATTAATCTAGCCAAACTTATCGATTTTGCATTTTCTTATGTTTTAAGATTTTAAAATTTGGGGCATTACATCATTAAGGTTTGAATTTCTAATTTTTCACATTATATGGGAGACTTAAGTCGATGAGACACAAGTCACTCAACATATTATGCCATAATGTCATTGTAACCTAAGAAAGGAACTATGCCCTAGTATCATTGTAATCTAAGAAAGGAAAAAATAAAAAGAAAGACGGTTAAATTTTTACATTCCATTTTGTGCATCACCGATAACAGAATTATGTACCAATTTTTGCAACGCATTTTAACCATTTAAAATTATTGATGAATCTAATAATAAGTAGTGAATGGGATAAATTGTATCCAATAACTTTACATACTCCACTCACATTTTAGGAGTATTTAAGTAAAATTACAACAAAAGATAAATATGATTTATTTAGATGAATCACAAAGCACGTTAAGATGACCTACCAAGTTTAATAGGCCCGTTCTATTAAGAATTCAGTTAATATAAATATCAATAGTCATACCTTAAGAGGCACAAAATGGTATTGTAACTAACTCAAGCATTCTTTCAAGTGAAGCACATTTTTAAGGTAGAAATCCATTACTTAACTAGTTTCAGAAAGATCCCCAAATCCAAAGTCCAACAACATCATGCTAGAAAAAGTGTATTGAAGAAATTAGAAGTATGATGTGCCGGATTGCATGCAGAAAAACTCTACACTATCCTTAAAGTGATAATTGCTCCCATTATTTGTTCTACAGAGACTATGACAATTCACCCCTATGATTCAACTAAGTCATGTAAGAAATTGCAGTCAGCACTCTGAAATTCGTACTTAAGAATTTCTGTTGATATTGAAAAATAATTGAGAGAATATGAGAATATCTTTTGCCGGAGATTAATAGTGCTTTTTTCTTTGAAAATTACATACATAATTTGTGTGGATTAATTTCCATATGTAATGTTACAATAACTATTCACAACAATTATGATTATTAGTTTAAACAATATACTGATTTTAATAGCCTTGTCTTTTTTTTCCTGACAGTCACACTATTTTTGATTAAAAACATAATTTAAACAATTAATTAAATTATATATTTAATTAAATTCTACATTAAAATATATTTTGAATTTAATCCACGCCGCATTGTGGAAAGTGTCAAGTGCTAAGTCTTGATTATTAAATATATATTATTCAAATAATATATATATATATATATATATATATATAAAATTTTCATGCACGTGAACACTCTCCAAAACCTTAAAATAATCTAAAAGTTTAACAAGAGATAATTTCTAATTCACCTAATAAAGGGATTCTCTTTTTCTTATTTTTTCAATGTAGGATTGAGATCCCAAAGAATTCTCATATCTTCTCCATTTAACATAATGTCTAAAAGTCCTAATTAATTCCAACACATCATACTTTAACTTTGTTTGCGACTCATGTGCCACAATGTAGGATAAGCAATTAAAGAAAAATAAAGCAATATCAAAAAGTTAAAAAAGAGTTTATACTTCACCTAAGAAATATTGAGATTCAATGCAATTTAGATGGTAGTTGGTATGCAGGGATGGAATTAGATGGGAATATAATGACTTTAGAAATAGAATGAACATGGAAAAAAATAATATTAGTATAAGTTGTCCTATGCTTTGTATGATAAAGGAAAGAGAAACGAATGGAATCACTTTCTCTTTTTTATTCCAAAACCATGATTGGTTAGCAACAAGAGGTAGGAATGGGATGAAAGTGTGTTAAATGCCCAAATTATCCTTTTGTACAAAAATTATTAAAATAAAATATTTTATTGATAAGTTATTTATATCTCATAATTCTATACTTTTTATACAATCTTTAATTTTTTTTATTTCCTAAAAGTTGATGACAAATACAATGATTTATTTATATTTTGAAAAGTAAAATTAATTTTTTTTATATGCATAAAAATAAAAAAATGTGGTACTGGTTAATTTTTCTTTTACTAGAGTTTGAATTAGAAATGTAAATGAGATGTGACAATTCACAAACAGTTTGAACTCGTCAGTCAAATGAGCCAAATCGAGCTCAATAATATTCAGCCTTGATGCGTATGTACATTTAGCACGAGCTAAAGTAGTCATGAAGGCTAAAATTAAAAAGCCGTTTTAGCCTGAGATCACCTTAAATGGTCCAGCCGAGCTGAATTCAAAAGAAGCAGACGAGATGAAGGCTTGAGGTGTGTGAGCTGATCTCAAAGGAAGTAGCTAAGATGAGGGTTTAAGGTGCCCGAGTTGATCTTAGAGTTGCAGTTTCAGCCCGCCCAATATAATCAAAAGATAAGGAACGTGGGCCACACATGGCACCGTGTTGATCAACTCTGATAAATATGGAAAATTAGATGTTTAGTGGGTGGTTATAGCCCTTGTTAGTAGGGTTCTTAGCCATATAAAAGGCCTTGTATGAGATTATAGAAAAGACAACTAGATTATCAAAGAAAATATACCAAATTATTTTTTTTGCTTTTAATTGATGCTCTGTAAAATTATTCTTTTTGGCATCAATTTAGCATCGTCTGTGGGAAGAGATTAGGAGTTGAGACGTGAGGATAGGTGATTCGAAAGAGAACCGAGAGACAGGTATGAGGATAATGTCACAAGATGAGCCAACGCCTATGACCGCAGCTGCTATGCTATTAGCTACAGTGGCACAACTAGTAGTTTTTGAAGGAAGGGTTGCCCCAGTACCTCTGATGGTGGGGAAAATGACTACAGAACAGTTGGCCAACTTCTTATGGTCAACATTCGGCATTATCGCCACCACCCAATCAGTCAGAACCATGCATGCACCCCTCCACCAATGCTGCAAGCCCTATGATCATCCCTTTTCTACCGAAATGGCGCCTAATATCCCGCCAATGCAAATTTGAGAACTTGGCCCTGCTATACCAATTCTCGAATATAATGAAATGCAGAACTTTCTTTACCACCTTAGGAAGGGCTGCTCAGAGATGGTTTGGGCAATTACCACCCCAGTCTATTCATACATTCGATGAATTCATGCAAAAATTCCTACATCAATTCATCACTAACAAATAGTATAAGAGAAGCGCACAGAGCTTAATTTTCTTCCAGCAAGGGGAGGTAGAAAGCTTGAAAAGTTTTGTGAGGCGATTCACTACAGTAGCCTTAGAGGTTCCTTAGGCAACTCTAAAATTATTAAGTAGTGCTTTCGCTCAAAGGCTATTACCTAGTCCTTTTTTTCGATCCTTAAGAAAAAAGCCAGCAAAAAGCTATGATGAGGCGGGCAGAGAATTATATCCATAAGGAGGAAAACTGTGAGGCGAAAGAGATAGAGTTGAAGAAGAAGAGAAAGGACAGGAGAGAAGATCTTGCTAATAAAAAGCCTAGGCAAGAGGAGAGAATCAGAGTTGCGCTTGTTCAGCAGGTGAAAGTTCCATCGATGATAGGGCTAAAATTCGATCACTACACCCCTGTACGGCTGCCCAGGGAACAATTCATGCAGGCTATTGAGCATCTTAACCTGCTCGGATGGCCACAATCCCAATGAGACCCCCTAAGATGACCCAAGTTTGATAGATTCTATCATTTTTATAATGAGTACAGGCACGAGATAGAATAGGAATAGCTGGTGTAGGATGGATAGCTGAATGAATTTGCACTCAAAGTAGAAGCCAAAGATAGAGACAAGCGTCCCGCACAAATTTAGAAGGGACAACCAAAAATCCAACAACCCAAAGGGGAGAATAATACTAAAAATAGAACCATCAGAGGAGTGATTCATATGATTTTGGGAGGATCAGCTGGAGGAAACACTCACCGAGTTAGGAGAGCAAGAGCCAGGGTTGCTGCACACAAAAATATGGAGGTGGCATTAGTCTCTTTCATTGGGGATATCCTGATTATCCAGTTCGAACCAGAGAACCTAAAGACACTGCATCTACCTCATCAAGATGCTTTGGTTATTACAACGATAATAGCCAACTATGAAATAGTTCATATTTTTGTTGACGGAGGTAGCTCGATAAATATCCTTTTCTATGATACCTTTCAACAAATGGATCTAAAAAACACCATGCTCGAGCCAATGAAACTATCACTATTTGGATTTTTAGGAGAAGCAGTTTGGCCCAGGGGATAGATTTCTTTGCCAGTCTCTTTGGGGGCAAGAATGTACTGGAAGACATGTATGGTAAATTTCTTAGTAGTAGATACCCCTACAGCGTA
Organism: Jacaranda copaia; assembly: GCA_014898725.1. Taxonomy (NCBI): domain Eukaryota; kingdom Viridiplantae; phylum Streptophyta; class Magnoliopsida; order Lamiales; family Bignoniaceae; genus Jacaranda; species Jacaranda copaia. The sequence goes on from JACGDI010001584.1 coordinate 312,558, forward strand.
TAATGTAATTTTTGACAGGCCCATGCTGTAGCTCTTTCAGGTGGTAGCTTTTTCATACCATATTGATATTGGATATCCCAATGGGCCCAATAAGCCCAACATCAAACAAGACAACCCACAAGGCCCAAAGATGGAATCTATTTGGTTGATCAATATCGACCTCACTAAGGAGTGTTTATGATCGACCTGTATCGACCTGAAGACTAATCCGATAATTCAAGCATTGGGTCTGGTCGATATTGGTCGACCTCCTATGTTCACTCAAATCCCCATCAGGCATGTTGATCTGACGTGTCGAGCCTACTCTGATGACACGTGGCAGTCGATGTAACTGCTGCCAATAACTCTAATAACCCTACCAACAACTTTGGCAGACACGTGCCCTTGTTGGCACAATTATTCTGGAAAATAGGAGATTTAGCCACCTGGCACAGTACCAGAACCTGAATATGAAATGACTTTCAACCCCCTGGCATGGGAAAGAGCTAGTACACCTGATAATGGTACTTGGGTAAAATCATGCCCACATAAAGCTATAAATACTGCAGGCCTAACCACGCTCAAGGTAATGCCATTTACATTATACACTTTACACTCTCTATATTCTCTCGACCAAAACTAACTTGAGCATTGGAGTGCCTTAGCAAGGGGCATCTCGGCTAGTTTAATGTGTGTTTTAGTTGCAGATCTCAGGCTCAAAATAATATCCAATCCTCACTCCCCTACAAGCCACTTCAGGCAGTATCATTTGGCGTCGTCCGTGGGAACCTTTGAGATTGCAGCAAAAAAAAAATGGTGAACACACACAGAGTAACATCTAGAAGGGAGGAGAACCGGAGGTCCATTTCCCCACCACTCCCTGACCCCCAGCAAGACATAACTACTCTGGGCGCCAACGCCTCCCAGGAACAGCTGGTGACGCTGTCCATGTCCCAACTGATGCAATTGATTAATGAGCAGATATTCGCTCAAATATCGATTCAATTATCTGTTGTCCTGAATAGGCACACCTCAGTACGATAGGGTCGAACGCTCAAAATGTGACTATTGTGAAGATCAAGAAGAATCAATAAAATTGGCGCATCGGCCCAGTCGAGCCCTACAGAGCGAGAGGGCCGAGCGCATTAGGTCGGGTTTTGGCTAAAATGCCACCCAGGCAAATCAGGAGGAGTGGGAGAAAGTATCCCATCAAGTCCAGCAGCTCAACAGACGTCTCGTGGGATCTCGAGAAGAAATACTGACAGGGCACCAAACCTGGATGTTCCTCAAAGATCTCATCGAGAGAGAGGATCCCCATTCATGTAGGAAATCATTGATGAATGCATCACCGTAGATGCCAAAGTCCACATTGGTTTCCCTAGATATGATGGCTCTACTGACCCGAATGAGCATCTTATGTAGTTTGAGCACATAATGCAGCTACATGGTCACAATGAGTTTATCCATGCTAAAATATTGGTGACCACCTTCCAAAGCATCGCACTTGACTGGTTCGTGAAGCTGGAACTGTCAATGATCTACTCCTATGACCAACTGTTTGATAAATATCTGCACCAATTTGCCAGTCAGAGGAAGGCCAAGCTCCCCCATACCTACCTCCATTTCGTCAAACAAAATGAGGGAGAATCCTTTTGGGACTTCTTTATCAGATTTAATACGAAGGTCCTAAAGATCAACAATCCCAGAATTGAGTTCTTGATCGATATGCTATTCCTGGGGCTCAGGCATAAAGAGTGCGCCAATGCTCTGGTGTAGGAGAGACCCGGGATGATGGAGGAGCTGCTCGATCTGACAAAAAGATACATAACCTAAGAAGAGATGAACAAGCTCAAGTTTGAATCCTCCAAGGTCGATAAGAAAAAAAAAGAAAGAGACGACCAGAAACACAAAAAGAGAGGTCGATCTCTGATCAAATGCTTCCATGACTACACATCGCTGAACACTCTGAGGAAAGAGGTCTTATATGCTATCCAACACAATAACCTCCTCAAGAGATCAAGAAAGCTGACGGTGACTGAAGCCATGAAAAAATTGAAGAAGTACTGCCACTTCCACAAACAGAAAGGGCACGATACTGACGAGTGCTTCAATCTCCAGGATGAGATTAAGAGATTGATAAGGTAAGGTCATCTCAAGAAGTATATAGTTATGGAAGCCCAGATCGTAGGGGGCAAAACTGATCGGACTCTTCGTAGAGAAAGGTTGGTTAACCCTAAGAGAGATGACAAAGAAAAAATGCCCACCCAGAATAACCGCCCATCCATCAAAAGAGTTATTGATATGATTGCAGGAGGTCCCACGGGGGGACTCTAAGTTCGCTCATAGGCAGACGCAGAGAAGACTTAAGTCCAGTAAGGCTTCACCTATAGAGACAACTTTCCACATGTCTACGAGTGCAGAGCCTATTTCATTCACGGATGCTAACTTAGCCCATCTCGAGGGTAAAAATGTTGATCACAAAATAGATTGTCCGATGGTCGTGTCCGTGGAGATCACAAACTTCAAAGTGCGCAAGGTTCTAGTCGATAACGACAGCTCTACGAATGTTATATTCTTATCAACTTTGAAGAGAATGAACTTAGGTAAGTTAAAATTTCAACCTGTGCACACACCGCTGGTCGGGTTCGAGGGGTCAGAGATCATACCGGAGGGGTCGATCGACTTGACCACATCTTTTGGGG
>JACGDI010001584.1:315338-356635 GCA_014898725.1 Jacaranda copaia
ATTGTTGAGTATGATGGATGTATTCCAAGGCTATCATCAAATATTCATGGCACCTGAAGACAGGGATAAAACCTATTTTGTTGTTCCTAATGGTGTCTATTGCTTTCTGGTCATGCCATTTGGTTTGAAGAATACAGGGGCAACTTATCAATGGTTGGTGAACTTTATGTTCAAAGATGAGATCAAGAAATTAATGGAATTCTATGTCTATAACATGATAGTCAATACAGAAAAAGCCCAACACCACTTACTCGACCTCAATCATACTTTCAAAATTTTGAGGGCGTTTGGATTAAAGCTGAACCCGAACAAATGCATCTTTAGATTTCGAGGAGGAAAATTCTTGGGCTACATGGTCAGCCAGAGAGGTATTGAGGCCAATCCGCAGAAAATTCAAGCATTATTGGACATCACCCCTCCAAGAACGATTCAGGAATTTTAGAGGCTGGTCGGGAGAGTCGTGGCCTTGGGAAGATTCATTGCAAGGTTAGCCGATAAAAGCCTCCCCTTTTTTAAAATTCTCAAAAATGCCAGAAAAATGAGTTTTCGATGGACAAAGCAATGTGACCGATGCTACTCGGACTGAAATAGTATTTAACCTCACCCCGATGTTGGCAAAACCCGAGCTGGGAGAGGTGCTTCAGATTCACTTGGCAGTCTCGAAGGCATTAATCAGCTCAGTACTAATATCGACCTAGGACGGCAATCATTGACCAATCTACTATTGCAGTAAGTCACTCTAGGGACCAGAGCATAATTATTTAGAGATTGAGAAGTTTGCGTTGGCCTTAGTGACCGCTGCTCGAAAACTGAGACCATACTTTCAGTCTCACTCTATCATAATGCTAACAAACCAGCCGCTGAAACAGGTTTTAGTAAAGCCCGATACTTTAGGCAGATTGACCAAGTGGGTGATCGAGCTTGGAGGGTTTGACATCAAATTTCAACCTCGAACAGCTATCAAAGCACAGGTACTTGCCGATTTCATTGTAGAGCGAATTGATTTACCCAACTAGGATACTGTGGCCCTTATTATTTGGACTTTGCAGGTTGACGGGTCATCGACCACATCTGGCGAAGGCATCAGAGTCGCTCTTCGCTCCCCTAATGCGGAAGAATACGATTTTGCAATCAAATTGGACTATACAGTCACAAACAACGAGGCAGAGTACGAAGCCCTATTAGCAGGCATGAGAATGGCGCTTGAGCGGGGGGTCAAACACCTGGTCGTGTTCACAGAATCCCAGCTAGTAGCTAAACAGGTCGGAGGAAATTTTGAGGCCAAGGAGCAGTCGATGGCCCAGTACCTGGCGAAAGTAAAGAGGTTACAACAGTCTTTCAAAAAATTTACTCTTAGCCAGGTCCCTCGATCTAAGAACGAACGAGCATATGCTTTTTCTAAGTTTGCCAGCTCAATCAGAGGAATGAGAGACAAGAAGATTATATTTCTAGTCTCGGACAGGCCGTCGATCACACTAACAGATGAAAACCTTATAATCGTCATCGATGAGGCACCCATTTCTTGGCAGACTCCAATAAAGAGGAAGTAATGGGAGATTAGTATACTTTCAGGAAGTGCTACGTAGATGCAGTGAGAAAGGGATCCTACCAAGGTGATGAGGCCAGATGTAAGTAAAGGCAAAATGGCGCGGGTGCACCTATGAGTGTAGAGAAGCAGCAAAAAAATTGAACCTAAGAGAGAGCTTTTATCGATAGAGTTGGTCCTGGGAGATCCCAACAAGATCACATAGATAGGCTCCCATCTGGAGACTAGCTTAAAGGTAGGGCTAATTACCGCACTAAGGGATTATGTGGATGTTTTTGCTTTTTCTGTCAAAGATCTTACAGGTATAAACCTAAAGGTAGCTGAGCACAAACTTAATATGGATCCAACCATTAGGCCAATTAAGCAAAAAAAGAGGCATTTTAGTCCTGAGAAACACTGCATAATCCAGCAAGAGGTAGAGAAGCTCTTAGATGTAGGGCATATTATGGAAATTCAGTTCCCTGAGTATATCTCCAACTTGGTATTGGTGCCAAAGCAAGCGCACAAGTAGAAGGTGTGCATAGACTTCAGGGACTTGAACAAAGCTTACCTGAAAGATTTCTACCTGCTACCCAAGATCGATATAATGGTGGACTCTACTTCTGGATGCGAACTCCTTAGCATGATGGATGCCTTACAAGGATACCATCAAATTCCACTCAACTCGGAGGATCGTAAGTGGGTAAGCTTCATCACATCCTAGGGAATTTACTGTTATCTAGTCGTACCTTTTGGTCTAAAGAATGCAGAAGCCACATATCATAGACTGATAGATCGAATGTTCAAGCATTAGATCAATCAAAATATGGAAGTGTATGTTGACGACATGTTGGTAAAAAATGTAAGCCGAGCTAAACATGTTGGGGATTTGAAGGAGACTTTTGAAATCCTATGCAAGTATGGGATGAAGTTGAACCTAGAGAAATGTGCATTTGGAGTAAAGGGAGGCAAGTGTTTGTGCTATCTCATGATAGAAAAGGGAATTGAGGATAACCCAAAAAAAAAAAATTTGAGCTATTTTAGACATGAGTCCCCCAAGAACTGTTAATGAAGTTTAGAAGTTAGCTAAAAGGATAGCCGCTCTGAGCAGATTCATATCTAGATCAGCTGATAGAAGTCTACCTTTTTTTGGAATCGTGCTGAAGGCGAAGCAATTTGAATAGGGAGAAGCAACATAACGCACGTTTGAGGAGCCGAAAGCCTACTTAGCAGAGCTCCCCTTGCTAATAAAGCCCACCCCAAGGGAAACTCTTTATTTGTATTTAGCGGCATCTGAGTAGTCAGTGAGCTTGGTACTCATAAGGGAGGATGGAACAGTGCAGAAGTCGGTATACTATGTCAGCAAGATCTTGCATGTTGCCGAGCTAAGATACCCAAAAATTGAGAAAATGGTACTAGCCTTTGTGGTCACGGTAAGAAGGTTATGGCCATAATTTTTATCTCATCCTATAGTTGTGCGAACTAACCACCTATTAAAGTAAACTCTTGGGAAGGCTAGTTAAATAGTCAGTGGAGTTGGGAGAATACGATATTGGCTATGCCCCCAAGAATGCCATAAAAGCGTTGGCGCTGGTGAACTTCATAGCAGACGTGCCTATAAAGGGGGAGGAAAGTTTGTGGATGGTGTATGTAGATAGGTCGTCAGGACATGGAGAAAGTGGAGTTAGAATTGTGATTGTTGATCCTAAAGGGGAAGAAATGAAGTTTGTAGTGAAGTTCCATTTTAAGGCGTCCTACAATGAAGCAAAATATAAGGCCATGATATGGGGGATTAAAATGGCCATGCAAAGTGGTGCCAGACGCATCCAAATGTTTACTGATTTACAATTAGTAATGAAGGAGATCGAAGGACAATATGAGGCTAAAGAAGCTAGAATGATCTAATCGAGCTTCAAATAACCCAGGTACCTCGGGAGGAGAACAACAAGGCAGATTGTTTGGCCAAGATAGCCAACTCTCTCAGCGAGTATAACACCCAGCAAATCATGATCCACGAGCTGGAGAAAAGAAGTCTCAAAGTTGAAGTCCTCATGATAGAAAAAGGCCAAGATTGGAGGACCCCCATCATACGATACTTGTATGGAGATAACCCGACAACTGATCATAAGTTGCATGTGCGAGCAATGCAGTTTACCATGATAAATAGACTACTATACAATAGAGGCTTTTCCTAGCCATTGCTACGCTGTTTGTCCCCTCAGGAAGGAGAATACATCCTGTGAGAAATTCATGAAGGACGATGTGGGAATCACTTAGAAAGGACTGCACTAGCCTCCAAAACTATTTAAGCTGGGTACTTTTGGCCCTCTGTCCGAGCTAATGCAGGAGAGTTCATAAAGAAATGCGATAAGTGTCAAAGGCACGCCCAGGTCAGCCATTTACCCACCAAGCCCATGCATGGAATAAATGCCCCCTACCCCTTCGCAAAATGGGGAATGGATATTGTGGGACCTTTCCCCATGGCAACCAGGTAGAGAAAGTTCCTGTTTGTTACAGTGGATTATTTTAGTAAGTGGGTAGAAGCAGAAGCTTTAGCTAAGATAACAAAAAATAAGGTGCTTAAATTCTTGTGGAAGAACATAGTTTGCAGGTATGGCATTCCCAGAGAGTTGATCTCGAAAAATGGACGGCAATTCCAAGGGGCCAAAGTGCAAGCTTGGTGTAAAAAAATAAAGATTGTCCAACACTTCAATGTCGTAGCCTACTCGCAAACCAATGAGTAAACTGAGGTCATCAATCACGATCTCTTGAGAAGTCTAAAGAAAAGGTTTAATCAAGCTGCTGGTGGTTGGATAGATGAGCTTTCCAGAGTATTATGAGCTCACAGGACTATGCCGAAAGCATCAACTAGGGAAACACCCTTTAGTATGGTCTACGGTGTGGATGCGCTGATACCAATTGAGGTGGGTCTAAAATCACATCGGGTACTAGCATACAATCTTGTGGAGAGAAGAATAGGGAGTTGCTCCAAGATTCTCTAGATATGATCAAAGAAAAGAGGAAGAATGCTTACCTCAGGTCCGCTAAGTAGAAGCAAAGGATTCAAACTGCCTTCAACAAAAGGGTTAAGCCTTGTGGTTTATAGGTAGGAGATTGGGTCTTGAGAAGAGTAGATGCACTGGAAAATATTGGAAAATTGGAACCCAACTAGAAAGGGCCCTACAGGGTGATCACAGCACTGAAATGGGGAGCTTATGAGCTGGAAACGGTAGAAAAGAGGAAGCTAGCTCAATCGTGGAATGTGCAGAACTTGTGGCATTTTTACATGTAATTTCTTTTAGAATTTGCTTCATTTTTCTTACTCTACATTGATTGTCTTGCTATGTTTAGTTCTCATAGAAATTAAACCAAGTCAGCTTCCATTTCTTGTAAGTTCGAGTCAGGCAGGATCAGTCTATCTCTTGTTAAATTTTGAAAGTGTCATTTGCTTTTTTAAAAATCATTGATCCAAACTACCAAGGCAAATACCAAATGAAAATCACCTTGACTGATCTAAACTGAAGATGGCAAATGCCAAATGGAAATCAGTTGATCTAAACTAAAGTTGGCAAATGCCAAATAAAAATTAGCTCGACTGATCTAAACTGAATATGGCGAATATTGGATGAAAATCAACTCAACTAATCTAAACTAAAGTTGGCGAATACCAGATAAAAATCAACTCGGCTGATCTAAACTAAAGTTAGCAAATAAAAATTAGCTCAGTTGATCTAAACTGAAAATGGCGAATGCCAGATGAAAATCAGCTCGGCTAATCTAAACTAAAGATGGCGAATGCTAAATAAAAATTAGCTCGACTAATCTAAACTACTGAAGATGGCGAATGCCAGATGAAAATCAGCTCGTCTAATCTAATACTGATAAGCATTGCTAAACTACAATCGCTGAGGAATACCTTGGCCGCTTGTAGGAAGTTGAAGTTAATATTAACTAGGCAAAATTGAAAGGCAAATGATCAAGACTGCAAATTAAAAATCCCTCTTTTACAATCAGTAATGTGGTTAAATTTGCTAGAGAGAGAGAGAGAGAGAGAGAGAGAGAGAGAGAGAGAGCCCTAACAAATGGGTAAGGTGCGTTACATAGGGCTTGCAATGGCTAGGGCCAGCTTGCTCGGAGGGTGATGCTGTAGTCAGGGTGGCAGCCTGGTTTGAAGGCCCAGCTCCTAAGAATGCCTCGATCCCTCTTAAAGCCTTGATCTCTGACCCTAGCTCAGCTATGGATTGGGGTTCATCATGATCACCTTCAACTTCACCAGTAGGGTCATTTTCATCTTTTGAGTCCAATGGGAGGGTTTCCAACCCAAACATTTGATCCACATTCTCATCTAGCTGGCCCATGCATAGCACTCTTCTGGCCTCCAGCTAATCTGCATAGATGTTGATGCCATGATGGTAGTATTTTAGAGCGTTGTTTATAAATATCTGCTTGAAATCATTGCTCTTCAAATACTCGCTCAGGCGTGATCTCCAGCTGGCTTCCAAGAAGTTCCTCCCCTCATCTGTGTATTGGAATATCTCAAAGAAAGTATCCCATCCTTCACAACAGCCCTCCTCCCAAGCCTTCTCTAGCACTTCTTCTTACTGAGATATTAGCTCGAATATCTTTAGCTCGAACTAAGCTACCAGCCACCTCATCATGCTTGGTTCGCAATGTTGAAAACTGCTGCCTCAAGTTCATGAATGGGCTCATCTCAGCATGAAGCTTATCCAGCTCAACTTTCAACCTCTGGTTATTTATCTCCAGTTGTTAGTGTTCCCTTTCCCATCGAGTAAGAACACTCCTCACAAGGATACTCATCTAAAACAAATAGGGTTAGTAGAAATTAAGAAAAGCGACAAAAGTAAAAATTTAGCTTTTGAAAGTAGCATACCTTGGAAAGATAGGAAACAAACTGATTGCGAAGGCTGTTGAAGGACATTCTGTCGACCAGCTATCGATTTGAGATAGTCAAAATTTCCCACAAGAAGTCCCTGCCCAGGGTATGAGTGGAGTCCATTAAGATCGAGCTACCGGGCATGAGGTAGGTATTGAGTTGGCTGCAACGCAGAGTCAAAGAGCTTGGCTCCTATAGGATGTTCTCCTCGGCTGAAATTAGATTGACTGGCTCAACAAGTGTAGGTCTTTTAGGCACCGGAGCTGCAGGATGAGGGGTCTGATGTTTATGCTGAGACGGCTCGGTTAGAGCCTTGCAGGAAGAGTTGCCTTCACTAGATCATTTTGGAGGACGGTTGTTCTTTTTTCTGCCTAGCTGGCCAGCCACCATAGCCAACAGGAATGCTTTGGTAGAAATCCTCTCCAAAACAAAGAGAGAGAGAGGTCAGATATAAGATCGCCCAAGCAGCATTCATCTTAAGGTAAAATGTGAGTAACAAAAGGCTCGGTGTGCTCATCGACTTTAGGACTCAAAGTAAAGTGATACAAGAAACCTGGTGTTCCCAAATAGGACAACTATTTAGTCTATCTAGCAAGAACTGCCAACCTAAAAGGAATGTTCTACTCTTGGCCGAGCTCTTCGAGGATATATGTTCTATCTATCTCTCAAGAAAGCCCCACGGCTCGAGCGATGCTATGTACACGTAATATTCTTTTTAATACTTCACTGAGGTGGGGTATTTGGATAGGAAGTGTAAGTAGTCCCGAGATGCCAAGTAAAACAGCCTGAAACCTAAAGATTTAGGGTAAAAAAGAGAATGGAAAAGGGTAGTTGTAGGCTCTACTTGGAGGTTTCTACATTTGATGATAAAGCCAGTCATTAACCTAAATAAGTTGGGGGTGAATTGATTAAATGGAATGCCCAAGCCTCTAGACACCAACCTAAACAGCTCGAACAAAGGAAAACGTAGCCCACCGCATAGCTATTCTACATAAAAGCATAGAACCCTGAATGGGGATTATGCGACCAATCTAAAGATTTAGGCACTACTATATGATACTCATCTGGGATACCCATGATCTCTTTTAGCTTGCGGCTCTTGTGCCTAGTCATCCTAGAGAAGTACATTTTGTAATAAGGCAGCCCCGCCTGAGTTATGCCCTGCTCAGTCTCCCTCATCACCTCTGGCTGATACTGAGAACTGAGTCATCCAAGTTACCATCCCCAACCAACTCAATGGACATTCTAAGTTTTCTAAGAACTCTAATGAAATAAAACTTGAAAATATGAATTGAGGAATTAAAAAGAACCTGAACTCATTTTCTAGAGGCGCGAGATATAAGCAAAGTTTCCTTCAAATCACGACGGCGACTGCTACCCAGATGGCGGAGTAATTGCCAAAGTGCTTGGAGGAAATGAAAAAGAAAAAAAAAGAGTCGAGAGGGATTGCAAAAATGGTGAAGGAAGGAAAGGGTTTAACAGGTGCAGAGCTTTTATAGGAGAAGGAGAAGGAGAAGGGCTTTTGGACTTCCAAATTCAAACTCAGCCGTACACGTGTTTCTAGGGATATGCAAGATAGGACAGCCCAATGAATGCTGCAAATAAGATAGGCGAACATGGGAAAGGACAAAGCAATGATGGTTATTCCTTAAAAAGGGGCAAAATCGTTACAAATCTGTTTAAACCTATCCCGGACATCAATCAACTCGAACAAACATTCTATTAGGAATACACAGACCGCTTCCCTCACGCTTCGCCCACTATTAGCTCAAACTGTCACAATTCAAACCTTTTTGAACTTGATTTTTGGGGGGGTGAGGTGATGCGTTGTACATTCGGCCCGAGCTAAAGTAATCATAAAGGCTATAATCGAAAAGCCGTTTCAGCCTGAGTCACCCCAAATGGTTCAACCGAGCTGAATTCAAAAAAAGTAGCTGAGATGAAGGCTTGAGGTGCTTGAGCTGATCTTAGAGGAAGCAGTTGAGATGAGGGTTTGAGGTACCCGAGCTGATCTCAGAGTTGCACTTTTAGCCCAATATAATCGAGAGACAAGGAACCTAGGCCACACGTGGCACCGTGTTGATAAACTCTAATGAATATGTATAATTAGAGCTTTAGTGGGCGGTTACAGCCCTAATTAGTGGGGTTCTTAGCCATATAAATGGCCTTGTACGAGATTATAGAAAAAACAACTAGATTATCAAAGAAAATCTTTTTTTTTTTTTTTTTTGCTTTCAATTGTTGTTTTGTAAAATTATTCTTTTTGGCATCAAGCCCAAAAAGCTCACAAGCCTAAACAAACTTTTTTATATTTTGTATATATAGTTATATATAATAAGGTCCATAAAGATAACTAAATAATAACAATAATAACAATAATATTTTATTTGTTACTTTTAGGAAAATAATAATTTTTTTTGAAAAAATTATAATTATATATTTTATTTTGGGTTTTAATGAGTTCGAACTAATTTAAACATATACTCAAATTTATCCAAACTTATGCGAATTGAGCTTTTTTATTTTTCTGTGATAAGTGTTATAGAGTTGAGCTTGATAAGGCTCGTTTGAGCCTTCGTTTAGTTAATAAGCCAAGCTTGAACTTGCTAAATTCAAATTCGGCTTGACTCATTACACCCACAGTTTGAATATTATAGGAGAAATCCTTGTAGATATGAAGATACTATCAAGAAAATATATAAGAAGGTTTTTGTGATGGTTTAAAAAAAATAAGTTCATTCTTAATAAATCGGGAATAGCTAAACCTAAAGGGCTAAACCAATATTTGTACGAATAAGGATTCCTACCGGAATGAAGATTTTCATTCTTACATTATATCGATAATAGGTTTAGGAATAAAATTGGGATTGCTCATTCTTAGTGCTAGTTTGGTTGGAATGATAAGGTGGGATTTATTGTTTTTATCCTACTTTATCATTCATTTGATTTGAGTGATAATTAACACTCAAATTCATACTAATATTCAAAATTCATATTTATATGTGTAATTTTTATGATAAATTAACATACTACCACCCATAAGTTTATTTATTTTGCCAATCAAATAATACCATAATAATGAAAATTCACATAAATTATCACGTAATAAATAATTATGAAATAACTTAGAGTTCAACCCATAGAGTTATAGATCTATAATAATAATAGTAAAACAAACAAGACAATAGAATTAACTTAAAATCTAATCTAATGTATATGAAATCCTAACCAATGTAAGACATTTAATTCTATAAAAATCTATTCTTATCCTTTTTTGTTTTTTTTTTTTTTTTGACGTGCCCCCATGACACCATCCCGAATTCCTAAAACTTGGAAATTTCAGGGAATAATAATCTACCCAGAGCTTAAAGCTTATCCTATAAAGTCATTCTACACAATAATCTATGTTGGATAATTATCCATATGTAGATCGTAGATGGGTAACTTCTTTTATTTGTCAACTCAAACTATTGTGGTACCTTTTTTTCTGACAAATTAGGTCATTCAACGGGATAATGTTCCCCACTAAGAATTGATTAGTGCCCTTTAAATTTGTGTTGGATTCTCAGAATCAGTTGCATATGAGGTGTCAACAAAACCGACGGTGCAAAGTGATTGTACCCTCTGAAAAATAGTACAACTCTTAGTGTGGATCTCAAACGCGACACTTGTGACCTTGCTTTTCCCAATTTCTACTCCAAAAGAATTGCATATGCAAACCTAAGTCATCCATGATTAATTTTGGATATTTGAAATGATATATCTAGAGATCATACCATCCGCAAAATATTTTAAGTACAATTTTGTGATATCATGAATTTAACATAATATGATAATTGTTATACACGTGTAATCGCAACTTATTGAAATAATAATTAATATTTACAATTTTGAATTATTTAATATAATTTAATTGAGCTAAGAATTAATTCCAACATAATATGTTAAGGACACATATACCTTTTTCACACTTTATGTTGATCAAAAATATTTATTCTATTTAGTATACGTTAGGTTTTCGTGTCTTTATCTCATACAATAATATCCGAATGGCTTAGGTTTAGCTTTTCTCCGCATGATGTGATTGGATTTACCTATCTTTAGCAATCTAGCTCATTTGAGAACAACAAATTATATTCTTAGTGGTGGATAAGTAGGACATATTATAAGAATATTGACTAGAGGAGGGGACCATTTCATGAAAATTGTCAAAACATGAGTTGAAAGAGTTACATTGGGTTGAAGAAATTGTGGAAGATTCACTTGGCCTCAACAAGGTTATATATACCTAATTCTATTGAGAGGAAAAAACATGAACAAACCACCTTAACAACACATCCAAGAAGCTCCAAGGGTCTAAAACCACTCAAAGAAACATGAAGAAGAAGAAGAAGAAGAAGAAGAAGGATCTTGACCATAAAAAGTAAGTGATATTTCATTTACATGTATGCAATACTCTTCTTTCTCTCTTCTAATTGAGAGAAGGGAAAAGAAGCAAAGGCAAGTCAATAGGGGCAAAGGGAAGGTGATGCCTTTCTTCCAGGCTTTTTTTTTTTTCCTGCTCTTTTTTTTTTTTTTTTTTGAAAGTATTTCTCCCTTGGGGAGAATTGTTGGTTGTTGTACTGGAGTTGGAGTTTGATTACTGGTTTTCTACTTGATCCTTGTTGAATTTGTAACCTAATGCTAAACTAATCTCTTTTATGTTTATGGTTGCAGTATAATCTCTTTTAGTTTGATTTATGCTACTCGAAATACACAACCACGTTGTCGTGCGCGCGCGCGCTACATTAGATGCTGTAATAATAACTTGGAATGCGTATATGTTACTGCAAGTTTTCAGTAAAGTGAGTTTGTAAGAACCGGCAATTTTTGATAAACTCAATATAGATGCTAAAGTTTTTATAATGTAAAATATTTATATATTTTTTTATATGGTGCCATTGTGTAATTAATATCTTTTCTTTATTTATGATCATTTTTAAGAAAAAATTTGTTTTGATAAAGTAAAAAATTGAAGGAAAACATGTAAAATTGGAGGGACATAAAAATACCTTAAATGGGTGGGGTGGAGGAAATAATCTTAATTACTTGCCCTAGTTTTTTAAAATTAAGTTAAATTTATCAATTCATTAAGTTATAACATGTGATTCAATTAATTATTTGAAGGCACTAACGCTTTATAAACACTATAGATTAATGTTAAAATCTGGGTCATTAATTTGTGGCCTACTTTTGACTATATATTTCATAAAACTTAAAGCCACCATGCCTTCGTGACTGGAAATAGACAATTTCTTTCGCTAGCTGGGTTAATATATAGGGTATTTGGCTGACTCATATAACTCCATCAACAGATCTCATAAAATCTTAAAAATTTATAAGATGTGATTAAATGTTTTAAAAAAAATTATTAAAATATTCTATTATAAGATTATAAAATAAGATGTTAGAATTTTATAAACTTTTTAAAAAATAATTATAGAGTCTGTTATTTTAAAGTTATAATAAATTCTCTTAATTGTAATCATATTAATTATAAAATTATCATAACTAATATTTTATAAGCTCTAAAATTTTATTTTATTCAAAAACTTCAAGAGCTTATTTTAAAATTAAAATCTAGCATCTTATCAACTTCACAAATATTTACATAAAATATAGAAACTTATAAAATATTTTAAATAAATTTAATTAAATACTAAATATTTTAAATATTTTGAATAACTAAATTTTGAATACAATCTACTACAACCGAATTTCAAGAAGATGAAGGGCCAATAGTTGCAACTTTTGTGTGAGACCAAGTGGTCTTAAATTATTTTAGGTTGTTCTCTTTATATATATAGTTATGTACTAGAAATTTCTGATTTTCATCTTAACTTAATGTGATACAAGAAAGCATTTTAAGCACTAATTTATCGATATTTGGGTGAGCTTATAAGCTCTTCAAAATATTATATAAAATATTTAAAAATTTATAAAATCTCACTGAGTGTGTGGTAAATTTTTTAAGCAAGAGCTTGGAAGCTCCTAAAATAAAATGTATCTTATTTTTAAAAAAAAAATCTTATAAGCTCTCTTAATTTTAATTACATCAATTACAAAATTGTCATTACTAACATCTTATAAGCTTCAATATCTTAATTTATCCAAACACTTTAAGAACTTATTTTTTAAAAAAATTAATATCTTATAAATTTCAAAAATATCTTATAAAATCCAGAAGCTTATAAATCATTTTAAATAAATTTAGTCAAACACCCTCTTAATATATATCCATTATAAAATACAAGATAAAATATAAAATCAAAATAGGAGATTGCAGATGCTTAATTTTGTCCACAACTTTCAGAAAACTATGGTCATCAATTTAATAAACAGAATAAATAATTTTATCCTCACACTGTTGTTCTCTTATTGCTTCAATATAAAATTAAAAACTGAAGTACGTATAAATAAATGAAGATTATAATTTAACAAATAGTTAAGTGCCCCAATGGACACCACGTGGATCGAAGATTTGAAGGCACAATTATTTGGGAAAATATACAAACAAGCAAGAGTGAATATGCACACATTTTGACATAGAAAATATATAATTATATGATGTGTAAATGCAAATTTCTTTGTATGTAATAAATAAAATTATAAAATAAGAAAAATTAATATAAATAAAATAAAATTCAAACTTATCAATTGTGGATTCAATATCTAATCTAATTATCTTATTCTTTCCCTCCAGATATGATTTTGAAATTTGATGAGCTCTCTGATAAATGTCTCAAGCATCATGGATTTTTTTGAATTTAATTTGAAATAATGTCAATGTGAGAGCTTCACTCCTTGATTATGAATCAAACCCCAAAAATATACAAGCTCCACGAAGAAATCCTTCAACACCATGGATCTCTTTGAATTTGACTTGAAGAAAATAATGATAATTCGAGGACATCACACCTTGATCTCGAATCAAATATTAAAATTTAATGAGCTCTACAAAAAATGCCATGAATTTCTTTGAATTTGCTTGAGAAAATTGTTGAGCTCTTTCAAAAAAATTTCTCACTTCCAGGGATTTGTGTTGTATAGAATGAATTTTGATCACCCATTTATATAGATGTTTAATGAGAGATTTTCAGATTGACTTAAACTTCTTTAATGATTATCTTTTATATAAGACAATATCAAATATCAAAAAATAATATTAAATATTTTTTATTTGACAATATCAAATATCAAAGATAATGTCAAATATCAAATATTTTTAATTTAACAATATTAAATATTAAAAAATAATGTCAAATATCAAGAGATTATATCAAATATCTTTGATTTGATTGGTTCATAGACATAGATACTTTATCTTTGACACTCGTTAATGTTTGATTAATTTGAGTATAAAATAAATACTAGAGTATTAATTAAAATTTACTATTTATCTTTTGGAATTAAATATAATAAATTTTAAAAAATAAATAAAAATTTTAAATTAATATCTAGCATATTATTTTAATGTGTCACTTCTACATTAGTTAAAATTAATATATCTATAAATGCCCCCACTTCAAAGCTTAGCGAGTCAATCATTCATGAAAGAGGTAAGGCTTGAAGTATTTCAAAAAAATTTATTTTCTTTTATTTTTTTTCGTATACATTTGTGGCAAGAACATCTTCCAAGCATTTTTCAAGCTATACTACCAATAAGAACTATCATCTCTTTATGGGATCTTTGTGAACTTTTCGGATAGCCAATATAAGGAGAGTTTTATGATAAAGTCCCCCTATCTGCCTATGAACTTAATAAAAGGATCAAGTCATAACACCATTCAAAGTAAACATTCTTTTGAAGTAGTGCCATACACAATTTATACTCATGCACGTTAGGAATATATGCAGTTTAGACTCGTGTATCAAAGAGCATATTTAACTTTGAGTGGACATTTTATACTCATGTCAAGAAGTTCATTTGAATTTGATTGACAATTTATACCCATGTCAAGGAGTCACTTAAATTTGATTGACAATTTATACTTATGTCTAGAAATCTATTTGAGTTTAAATTAACTAATAATTTACATCCTTATTAAGGAGTACATGAGGTAACATTGACTTAAAGATTTTAGATATTTTATACTTGTATTTAGGAGCATTATTGACAGTTTAAGTTCTTATCAAGAAACGCATGGGAAAACTTTAATTTGAAGATTCTGGATAGTTTATGTTCTTATCTAAAATCATTATTAACAGCTTAAGCTCTTATCAAGGAGTACATGGAAAGACTTTAACTTGATAATTTTAGATAATTTGTGCTTGTATCTAAGAGCATTATTGACAGTTTAGGCTCATATAAATAAGCACATGGGGAGACTTTGAATATTTAGATAATTTATTCTCATATTTAAGAACCTTATTGACAATTTAAACTCTTATCGGGGAGCACATGGGCAAATTTGAATATTTAGATAGTTTATACTCATATCTAGAACATTTGTTGATAGTTTAAGCTCTTATTAAAGAGCATTTTTAATACGAATATAAAAATTAATTATCCCCAACATCTTCATCATCATTGGCATTACTTGAGTCATCTTGTTCATCAAATTTCATACTCATTGTAAAATTATGTGCATGAGTTATCAAATCTTCAAAAGTTTTTGGTTTGATTCCTTGAAGTATGTAGTAAAGACTCCAACACATTCCTTGGATATACATCTCAATTGCCGAAGCCTCCGACAATTGATCTTTGTAGTTACGACTCAAATTTTTCCAACAATTGATTTGGTTTATAATAGGCTCTTCTTTCCACTAGCGAGAGTTGGTGACTTCAATCATATTGATTGTCATTTGAGTGTTGTAGAAATGATTGAGGAACTCTTGTTCCAATTGCCTCCAAGTCAATATACCAATCAAAGCATTGTCCTTTAATAATCGAACAAATTACTTGACTAGATGATCTCCATATGTCCCAACATTATTACAAGTTTAAATAAAATGAGCCACATGCTGCTTTTGTCCTTGCCATCAAATTGCTAAAACTTTGGGGGCTGGTAACTGATCGGCATCTTCTAGTTGTCAATCCTCTAAGTATATGGTTTTTAGTCATTAATAACTTAGAACTTCCCTCAAGCTTGTCTCTGATAGCTCTCATGATAAACTCTTTCTAGGTCGATGGGAATGAGTCCATAAGTGGAAACTTGTAGTTCTTTTGTTGCAGTCACTTCATTTTTGGATGATTATCTCCTTGTGGATGTTTCGCCTTCGTCCTGAGTCTCGATTTGTTTCTCCACCGTGCAACTAGTATCCAAATTGTCCACTTTGTTCATCAATCTAAAGATTTGAAAGTTTCGTTCTTGTACATGCTTCATGAGTCCTTCAATGGCCCTTGTCAAATTTGCAATTTGTTCTTCCAAAGTTGTAGCACTGGTCACCATCACTATCTCCATGCTAGATGAATTTGATATTGAGTGGGGAATAGATTATGCAAATTCTTCCTTTTAAGTTTCTATTATCTTTATTCATATCAATAAAATACAACCACACCTGTTCCATAGCAAGTGAAGGAACCACCTCAAAAGATGATTGAAACTTCTTGAACATACTTCTTGTGATGACACCAACACTTTCTGTTCCAGTATTTGAGGAATTTGAAATAGTAACTTTCAATACAAGTCTTGTTGGCACCCATTGACACTTCAATCCTAATAAAAAAAAAAAGAAATGAGAGGTAAAGATGGTCTCATTAGGCGTGCCAAAATTTGTAAACACAATTTTCTTTGTCTATAATAACTAAAATTACAAGACAAGAATTTATGCAAAATAAATGAATTTCAAACTTGCCAATCATGGATTCAATCTCTAATCTGATTATTTGATTCTTTCCCTCCAAATATGATTTTGAAATTTGATGAGTTTTGCGATAAATGCCTTGAACACCGTGAATTTCTTTAAATTTAATTTGAAATAATGCCACTTCAAGGGCTTCACATCTTAATCTCTAATCAAACGTCAAAAATATGAGTTCCGTAAAAAACGCCTTAAACATTGTGGATCTCATTGAATTTGATTTGAATGAAATGATGCTAATTTGAGGGTTTCACACTTTAATTTCAAATCAAACACCAAAATTTAATGAGCTCCACGAAGAACGCCTTGAACATCGTAAATCTCCTTGAATTTGTTTAAGAAAATTGCTGGACTCTTTCAAAATTTTCTATAACGTGTAAGGATTTGTGTTGTATAGAATGAGTTTTAATCATCCTTTTATATATATATTTAATGAGAGACTTTCATATTGACTTAAACTTCTTCAATAATTATCTCTTATATAAGATAATATTAAATATCAAGATATAATATTAAATATATTTGATTTAACAATATCAAATATCAAAAAATAATGTCAAATATCAAGAGATTATAATAGATATATTTGATTTAATTAGTCCATAAATATAAATCGTTCATATTTGACCCTTGTTGATATTTAATTTGAGCATAAAATAAATACAAGAGTATTAATTTAAATTTACTATTTATCTTTTGAAATTAAATTTAATAAATTTCAGAAAAAATAAATAAATATTTGAAATAAATATCTTGCATATTATTCTACATGTGTCACTTTTCCATCGGTTAAAATTAATACGTCTACAGATTGATCCATATAGCTATATAATACATGGGGGTTTCATGTCGTGTCCAATTAATTATAAATTGTTATATTATAAATAATAGTATTCATATTTTTTATTTAAAAAACTCATAATTTATTTAAGTACATGCTTAATAATCAGCATGGAATTTTCCGTTAGATGGGCTCCTTTGATTTGAAGTACAATGAGACTGAAACCAAATGGTTGGACCCAGAGCCCGAATTTTAGGAAAAACAAGAGCAATTGAATTTTAAGATGAATGGATCACCTTAAGAGAAATAAGGGCAATTCCAATCTTTTGTTGGATTTCAGAATCAAGATCTTGGGCAGACCCAAAAAATTTGCGTGTAATTTTATAGAGTTTTTATTATAATTTGTATTGTCTCTGTGACATTAATTATCAATACATAATTATTATTCCTATCGAACTTGTAAATAACCATTAATTTTTTTTCATTTAATATTGTATATAATTCAATGATTATAGAATTAAATAAATTGAATAGATTTGGTCTTTGCGTGTATTTTTTATCAGGACCTCTTTTTGTTCTATCTTTTACTTATCTTTTTTAAAATATCGGCAAGTTAGGTTTAAAGGCGGTTTAATTTGATTATTTGACCTCTCTCATGTGTCCTTTTGTCTCTAATAATGTCAAAATCAAACCTAACCCGATAATGATCCACTTAAAAAAAAAAAATCAAGTTGGGTTTGAAGTTTTTGGTTTCGATCAAATTGGGCTAGACCCGGAAAAAAAAAAAAAAGAAAGAAAAAAAGGAGGAGGAGGAGGAGGAGGAGGAAGAGGAGAATGTTAGGTTAATTTCAGGTCAACCCATCTAACTTTGAAAAAAAAATGAAAAAAAATACAAACAAGTGACCTAATGACTCAATAAACCTGACCCAACCCGACCAACATAAAAGAAATTGACTAATTAAATAAAATCTAAATAATATATATCCAAAAATCAAAATTTTAAAAATTCAATTATTGCAATGGTTTGTTATTTTTTTGTATTTGGAGTACTCATGGATATGACAAGTTTTAAAGTTTTTATATTTTTTAGACCTTAATGATTATGTCAAATTTTAGATTTTATTATAGATTAAACTTCTACTCAATTATAATGTTGGAATTTATAAATATGAAAAAATAAATAAATAGATCAAGTTGGTTAGTTTTATTGGGTTGGGTCAAATTTATTAGGTTGTTGGATGACCTGACTAAAAATTAAATTAATCTGAACTTGACACGATCTTTTGCGAATCAAGTTGTGGTTGAATTTTTTTAGTTTAACATCGGATTGAGTTTAAATTTGATATTTTTATATTATACTCCTATTTCAATCCAACCCAAATCCACCCAAATTGACACCCCTTTCCAGTTCTCTATGTTTTGTCTCTTCTTTTGCACATTCTTGTTCTTCTTATTTCAATCTCTTATAGTTTTTTCTTTTTATCATATATATATATATATATATATATTAATATGTCTTTTCTCACAAACACTTCCATCTCCTTCCAATTGATTTCTATTGAAAAATGTTATTACATATATACACACACATTTATCTTTTTTGTCACTGTGTAGTCTACTGAATATTATATAATTCGCGGACAAAATCCATCACTCATACTTTATCTCTGATGCTATTGCCCTTTAATTATGATTTATTCTATAAATAAAAGTTTTTTAGATAGTTTAAAAAGCAGTAACGGTTGAGGCAAATAATAAACAAAACATTTCAGAAGTTATCAAAGCCGAAGCTTAGGTAGTGTTTGGTTTTATTTCCATTTCCATCAATTTTGAAATAATGAAAATTAGTTATGTGATGTGATATGAAAATGAAAATGAAAATGAAAATATATTTTGATAAAATGTTTGAAAATGTAATAATTATGTTGGAAATCTAAAAATTATATTGATTTTAATAAGTTGTAGGTAAAGAAAAATAAAAATAATAAAATAGAGAGAGAAGATATATATGTTATTGGATAATGTGTTTTGAAAATGAAAATTGAAATTTTGTTTGGTGAAAATTTTTAAAAAGTAATAATTTCTATTTGTAAAATAGGAGAAAATAAAAAATTAGGCTTGGGGATAAAACCAAACACCCTCTTAGTCATCACCACTCAACATCCAATAAGAACAAAAGTACTTCCTTACAAATAAACCTTTAAAATTGTGGCCCCTGTGCCTGCTCAGACTGAGAACTCAAAGCAAGTGCACCCTCTTTCCGCACTCAAACAGCAACATATGCAAATATTATAAGTTATTTTTTTTAACAAAAATGCAACATAAGCTAAACAAACACAATTAAAATTCCTGTTTGTCCTTCATAAGAGATCCCTGTTTCACACCAAAAAAACAGATAAGGATAAAACTTATCCGTGTGCTATAAATATTGGGAAAAAAATGACTAGCTCCGCAGATTCGGTACTTGTTGTGCTGTACTTAAGGGGCAAAAGTGTGCAACAATTACCTAGTATTACTCAACATAGAGAGACAATATTCTTAAAATCTTACTGATGCAGTTGGTCAGTCAACCAGAGGCCAACTCCCCACTGCCACTTCTAATAAGCTACTATCTCGTGGGACAACAGCCAAAATCCAAGGTATAACCTCAAGAATGATCACTAATTTTATTTATTTGTCATCATCATCACCATCAGCTAGGTATCCAAGCATAGCCACAGAGCATCAACTAGTCGAGATCTAGACTCTTTTTCATGGCTTCATAAACCAGATACGTAATGCTGGCTGCTGGCACGACTTTGAGAAGATTTGGGAAAAGCCCTTTATAGAAGCCCCTAAAACCTTCATGCTGATATGTTCTATGGAATACATCTGACATGCTATTGTAGGTACGTTGAGCTTGCATTCTGCAAAGCAAATCTTGTTAGTATAATATCATATAATGGAATGATATTTCTCAAAAGGACAACTATCTTGTAACAAAGACAATTTTTCCCTTTTTGGGTCAATAAACCAGTGGAAAAGGCTTTTGATGTGTATGAATCACCTGGTTCTTACCACCTGTAGTGGGTACACACATGTTGCTCCAAGGGCTCCTGAAATTGTCCCACAACTGAGCTGCACAAGAGGACCGGGTTCTGCACAATATCTATATTTGAGCATCTGATGAAAGTAAACTTTAACAAGGAGCAAGCAAATAGAAAGAGTGAAGTATCCACACACCACCATCATGAAGAACATATTTCCGGGACATATCTTTCAAGGTCTCATAGACAGTTAGGTCAATGCCTGCATAAGGAATGATTCCAAGAAGAGAAGGTATCAACCCT
Organism: Jacaranda copaia; assembly: GCA_014898725.1. NCBI lineage: Eukaryota > Viridiplantae > Streptophyta > Magnoliopsida > Lamiales > Bignoniaceae > Jacaranda > Jacaranda copaia. The sequence continues at coordinate 335,711 of JACGDI010001584.1, forward strand.
CTAAAAAGCGCTCGAGGTCCCTCCTGAACCAAGATATCTTTTGATAATTTCTTCAGACTTGGAACATTCCCATTTTCACAAACATAAGTTTGTAACCGAGTTTTGACAAGATCCATTGGGTAAATACAAGTTTGTGCCACTGCTCCTGCCAACCCACCAGAAGCCAATCGGCCTAGAGTTCCTACATCCCCATTAGCATCTCCAACAACACTTTTCAGCATTTCATAGGTGTAAAATTTGATAGCACTCTCTGGTGCAACTTTCAACACATTTATCCCATTACCTCGGAAAAAACCTAAAAGACCACCTTCCTTCCATATGCTTTGAACAGCAGGACCAATTGAAGCACGTGATGTCTGAACTTGCAAAATCACCTTTAAGCGATCAAGAGGTGCCGTTGCAGTACGAGAAGCAGCTCCAGCAACTCCTCCAGCAATTAAATATTTGGTTGCATTAACATGCTTGCTGATGCCTTCAGGGATCACAGCATGTTCACCAATATCTACAAGATACACCCTTTCCCAGTACCGGTAGATGTTTTCTATGGTGGCCTCATGTGGATAAAGCAGCAAGAAATCTCTCCACTCTTCGAAAGTAATAATTCCATTATTATCTTTATCAACATGCTCAACAAAACTAGCGAGTTCATCATCATCAAGTTCAATCCCTGCAAAAAAGGAACTGCCATAACTTATAAGATGAAGACAACTTATATTTTGGAAATTACAAATGGGAAATAATTCGTTCAAGGAACTGAAAAATAAAAATCATCACTGCAAGTACAAAGGAAACTAGGATGATTTCTAATACTCATTCAAGGAAATCAAGACAAATAGTTGCCATAAAACTTGAAGTAAATCTACAAGAAAAAAGGAGAACTAATAAAACAGAACAAGTAATTACTCCACAAGCAACAGCCTAAAGTCCAGGCCAACAGAGGAAAAAAAGGCAGAGTACTAACACATGAAGAAAAACTTAGCAAATGAACTGTAATCTAATTAATCCAACCAAACATCACAAAAAATAAATGAAAACATTCTAACACAACGAACAAATGACTTGCAACAGTACAGATAATATAAGCATTGGAAGTACTCAAGACATTGCTTGTCTATAGCAGGGCAATCTGGTCAAAAACTTTGATCTGATGTAATCAAACTAGCAAATGCATACTGATGCCAGGAGCTTTCAATCTAACCCCACCCAAGCATAAATAGACCCTACAGACAAGCTGAACCCGATGTGCCAACACATATATTCCTCACCTAACGTGAATCAATTCTGAGCTCTCTCATATTATCATAACCTGCAAAAGGAACATACCTATTCCAGAAGGATACAACATTCATATGAATCAAATCAACATATAGCATCAAGTGGCAACATTCAGTACAATGCCCAACTATTCTGAGTACCAGAATTCTAGAAGTCAAATTAAAGTGGGTACCGATGACACATGAAAGCTATGATAGAATCACACAGCATAAAAGAGAAGGCAATTTTTGATGTAGAGGAGGTTACTAGAGTTTTTTTTCCTAAAATTTATGGCATTTATTGTTGTAAGATCCTGCACCAATCTTGGTGCGAATAAATTAACTTGCATTGCAATCATAAATGATGTTGATGATATAGATACCATATATAATTCATCTGTCTTCTCTGCTCATTCGTCAAACTAATTAATCACACAATAATAAAGCAAAACATTGCCAACTTCTGGAGTCCCAACACCTATTGCTTCTACATATTCTACGTTGCTTCATAGTTCTTCATGAACAACAGCATATCATCCCTTTAACTGTCTCTTCCAAATATTTAAGAAGCATAAAGTTGCACTCTGAATACTACAACTCCATATATTTCCAATTGAAGCACTAAAAGTATGTCCTCCTTTTTCATTCAGCAATCATTCTTTCCATATGGGATTGCGTGGCTGTCTCCACATATTAAACACAATTTGCATGCACTCAAGACAAAAGGGAGACTATAAAGGATGCATTCATAGGAATCGCCTTAAATCACTCGCCAGGAACACACAACACCCCATGATTAGTTTTCCTTTAAGGCAAAGAAGAAATCAAACTTTTCAGGTAATGATGACGGTAAAAGTAACAACAATATCCATAACTAACAAGCAGGTAGGAATTCCATATCGAACTCAGTGATCACTTTAAATGCAAATTTTCAATGTTTTCTAAAACACTGTGCAGTTCTGCCCATTCAAAAACAAATCTGTAAGCATCATAGGTGTAATCTGTGTACTTGAGAGTGAAATTTTATCATAACAATAGTCAAACATCTATTACTACATCGACGAATAAATCTTCATAATATGCTTATGGAAACATCTAATATAGAAATTTATGCATACCCTCATTAAAGAGAAACTGCAGGAGGGATGCAAAACATCCAACACTTTTATGCATACAGACCAGCATTGTGATCCTCAACTAATCATCATCAAAACTGTACGCTTCTCGAACCCCCAACACCCAACTAGTCTCGATCTTAATTCTAATATACTTAAGCCTTAAGCCACCTAGAAAAGCTACATGATCAAAAAGTCAACACAATTCTTTTGCACCTCTACCACAAAAATCCTTCACAAAACAAAAAATCCCCAACTGATATCAACCCACAAACAGAAACTATGCCCCCATAAAACTAATGAGGAAATCAGAAAAGCCACATGGCTACACAAATATCAAAGCAGTGAAAATATACCAGCCTTGACAAGAGCATCCCACAACTCCTCAGGTAAGATACATCCATTATGCTCCACATCAATCGCCTGAAAAATCCTGTACAATTCCAACTCCTTATCATCCATATAATTTTTAAACTCCTGGTAATCAACCCTTCCATCCTGATTCGCATCGCAGACTTCCAGCAGCTCCTTCGCGAACTTGTAGTCCGCAGGAATTTGCATTGCCGAAAGCCCCTTCTCGATTTGGACGTAATCCAAATACCCTACATTATTGGAGTCGAAGAAACTAAACAAACTTCGAATTCTTGACTCTCGTTCCTCTTTAGTCTCCCGCAACGCGGACAGGACGTGGTCCAGCGACACGGGTCCGGGTTTTTTAACCGGGTTGCAGCATCCTGGACGAGTCTGCGGGTCTTTGGCTCCGGACACCATTGTTGCAGCTGCTGGTGCTGGGAAGTTCGCATGCCTCTCCACTCCCGCAGACATAAACAATCGAGCGAAAGAAAATCTGTCAGAAAAAAATTCTGGGTTTTACTTTCACCACATGATTAAAAAGAAAAAGATTCTTCTTCGGATCTGTGTAGAGAGCAGGGGGTGTGTGTATGAGAAGATTGGGCTAATGGAGAGGGAAACTGGTAAAGAAGAACATTTGGAGAGGATCTTCTTGGAGGAAGATCCGAGGAGATGACCCGGATTATCAATTGGAGCTCTTTCTGGTTTTCTATTTTTCTTTTCTTTTTTTTCTTTTTTTTTGGAAATTTTGATTTGTTTTGATGTCTTTCGATCTGAAAAGCAAAGCATAGAATATAGAATACAAAACCAAGCGTATTTATCACGAGGGCCGTTGCTTAAACTATGTGCCCTAATATAACTTTATAAATCAATTATAAAAAATCAAAATTATTAAGAATTAATTATAAATAATTAAATTATGTTCATAAATAAATGACATGAAAACACAAGTTGACTTTAAAGAAGTGAAACAGGTTCCTCCTGGTAGATTGGTATATTTTCTTATGTTTTGACTGTTTTAATCATGCTACAGATCAAATCTTTGATAATTTGACGTGTTCAAAAATATGTCAATTTTGACTGAGCAATCTCGATCGAAACTTCCAGACCACTTGGGGCTTTTACTACCACCCAGTCAATTATCGAATAGTTTTGTCACACATTTTAATTTAACCATTCCTGCGAGAAAAATATGAACGGCATGCGATATGATTGTCTATTGTTGTAGATTTTATTTACGTAAATTTACATTAAGAATTTATTAATTTTCAAATGCAAATCTGATATATAAAAGTGTAAACACGACATCAACATAATATGACTTTATTTTTGTTTGGACATGTGCAGTTTTCTGCTTCTGTTTCTTTTTCTTCCCCAGTGAGTGTGGAAGGAATATTAATTGTGGAATGGAGGCAAAAGGTGAGCCACTAAATTTTGGGAAATGGGACATAGGGGGATTGGGGCCATTAGATTAGGACCTGTACTTCATAGTTGGCGCCCCCCTGCATTTGGACCATTGCGATGATACCGTCAATTTCTTCCCCTAACAATAACATTTAAGTTAAGTCAAAAACATAACTTGAATGCAAATCGCAAGTGAATAAATGAAATAAAAAATCTGATGTCAAAATGTGAAATGTATGAAATATTAATTCCTAAGATTATGTCAAATTCATATCCCATCAAATTTTCCTTTCTGGCTTGGGTCTCTGCTACAGTATCATATACGAGAAATAATAAATAATTTCGTTATTCTAAGTTGAGACCTAAAATAATAAATTATCGATCAAAGTCTTGGGACAAGTATCTCATATTCATCTTCACTTATTGCTCTTGTGATGAGTATCTCACGTTCAACTTCACTTTATTTCTCATCAATGGGGATTTGTAGAGTATATTATGCATCTTGGCAACTTTCACCACCAAATGCAACAGAATAGGAACAATAGCGGAGCACACAAGCTTATATCTTAAAGTGACTGCAGCGGAGTTCTCAGATGATCCAAATATTAAAGAATAAGCTCATACCAATATAGCTTCATATCCTTCTCCCCTTCCACTCTTACCATGGACCTTAAAAATGACAACTACAATGAGACCAACTCCAAACAAGGCAATAGCCAACCTGAATTTGATATCATCATACTGTTGTGCACCTGCACAGGACAAACAACATTTCGACTGTAATGATCTAGGGGATTGTTAAGCCCATATGGTTGCTTGATCATAGACAGGACAAATATAAGATTCAGAAGAGAGGGCCGAGTCTTACATCATTTGTAGCCTGCTGGATTGTGTTTGGTTTAGCTGATGAATCGGAGATCAAGAGGTAGAAGAGTCCCATAACTCCCGTATGTCTCTTTGCACTGCTATAATTGCATACGAGGGTAAGTGTCTCCCAATCTTGACAGAGCCACATGAAGGGTAACAGGACGACATTCTTACAATGTAACCGGCCTCATTTCCAGGTTCATCTCCAGTCCCATAAATTGAATTGGACGAACATATCTCTCGTCCCCCATGAACCAGTTCATCAGACAGTTACCAATCAAAATCACAATCAGCTGCAATGTCATAACTCAATGATGCACAAGCTGTCAGAATCACTCAACCTATGATGTTAGAGTAACGATTAAGCTTTTATGTACTACTAGAAAAATTTTGGGGCTATACGGTTGAAGAGTAGAGGTATTTAACTAACATTTTCAGGATGACTCTATATTGGACTTGAATATTGTTGTGTATGTTTTATAAGCATAAACCAGCGCAGAATGAGCATCCAATCATCCTAGAAAAGAAACAAGAAAATTCACAAGCTAATCAAAGAAGACTTACAACTAGTTGAGTGGAGAAAAAGGTATAAAATTTTCAAATACCTCTCCATAAAGAGTTGAACCAATGCCTATTGCATGCTGGTGTCCAACCGTGTAAATTACATCTCCACCAGTTGGCAAACTAACAGTTACGGTTTTGGTATGAGTGCAACTATCATTGGCCAGGCCGATGGGACAAGAGTCAACTTCACACTCAATCTATACCGAGAGAGATCAACAGAGTTATGGGGCAGATATATGAAGGAACAGAAAGAAGAATCTATGATATTAATGTGGAAACATACAACAATGACCAAATTGTCACCTTATTCTTCGTAATAACCATAAATGTCTTTTATCTCTTAAAAGAACTGATTTTTTCTTACCTGGCAATGATGTTTATCTTTGACCCCTCTAGACTCATCCCCTTTCAACCATATGTCAGTGACGTCAAGTATGTAGATTTCAACAGGCACAATAAAGGTGTTCCAGTCAATATACTTCACTGTGTACCTCAAGTAGTAGCTTCTCTTCACACCCTGAAATCCCTTCCTTACCCTGCATCTCCACTCATCATATTAGCATTTCAAGCCACTGTTATAGTAAGGGGGCAAATCACGCCCGTATTGATCCACAGTGACATTGTATGAATCACACCTGCACTCAGCGCAGCCCAACTTGTCTTCAGCACCCAGGGTGTCAATTGCATGCACATTAACACTATGTTTGGTTGAAAGAATTTCACAAAGAAGGGAAAATGTTAAGGGAAAAGAAAAGAAAATCAAAGGAATATAAAATCTTACACTTGTTTGGTTGCTAAAGAAAGTAATAAGGAAATAAATGGAGAGATGTATATGGTGGAGAAGAAGAGAGGTGTCAAATAGGCATTTCACTCTTTTTCCTCACCATTTTGTGAGGAAAACTCATTTTCCTCACACACACTATATTTTTCCTAAGTTTTCCTTTATTTAATATTTTCTTTATCAATCAAACAATAAAAAGTACTTTCCTCAGCATTTTGTTTTCTTTTCCCCACTAAAATTCTTGAACCAAACATAGTGTAAGCATCCACTGCTCCTCATACCCAGCAGGCACATTGGCTGGATTGCCAACTTCACTGCCATAAGGATCTGGCATGTCAGTGGCACGTCTTCGAGTCTCAGATCCCACCCTAAAATACAGCAAAAGGTCATCGTGACAAACCCCACTATTCTTTATGATAATCCGATCGGGTTGGAGAAATCCCAAGGCTTCATGGTGTTTATGAGTATCTCCATCCTTCTGTTGATAGTATCTCACAACAAGCCAATGATAGAGATAAGTTTCATGAAGGGGGATTGAATTCCCTTTATCATCAACTACTTCAGCATTGTAGCTCTTGTTGGCAATATGACCTCTTGGAAAATCAATGTTGTAATAGTATTTGTTTGACACTAATCCTAGCTCCAACTCAAATTTAGTCGACAGGACACCCCAGTTTTAGTCCCATTTTCACTTCTTGGATGAGCTTGTGAACTTCAAACTACAAATAACAAGAGGAGGATTGCCATGTGATGAAACAGGCGTACTGAACCACGAACCATTTTTGCCCCCATTTGGGATCTGCTCAAGGCATTACTAGCAAGCAAGAAAATCAATCAAACGATTCACAAAGTTCATCATGCAAAAACTCCTTAAATAGCTTTTATCTATGTAAAGCATGGCACATTTCCAAGTATCAGTGCAAACGAATCGAGCCCACTTGCAAGCCCCACAAGTCAAGTTCAAGCTAGCTCAATTCAAGCTCAAGCTATTTCGAACTTAATCGAGCTTGATCTCTATTTCAAGCTGATGTCAAGCAATTTGTGCGTAGGTTCATTATTTTATTTGGAGCTTGAGTTTTCGTCGAGCCAAGATCAGGCTCCAAATATTAAGGCTCTTTGAGCTTGAGCCTAACACGTATATTTCAAACTCAAGCTCAGAAATTTCTCCCAAGCTCAGCTCCACGGTTCAAGTGCATCCCTTTTTCTAAGTACCACTAATAAATGAAAAATACTGTATTTGTGAGGTATGAAGAGAGATAAAAGAATTCTTAACATATTTTAGTTTCATCGACCTAATTCAATTCAGTGGCATAACATACTTTGAACATTCTGGAAAGCCATGCATGTCATATATCCAATTACCCTTCAAACTAAATTCAATTCACCAAAATCTTCGATTTTTCTCTCCTTTATTAATTTGTTCGTTTGGGTCAAGGTGGAAATCAACCAAAATCAAAGAATATCAGCAGTAAGACATGCTTGTAAGAGAACAATAGAAAGTACCAAATCTAAATAGCAGCTGAACACTCAAAAGAAAGGAGATTAGCAGAACACAGACAGAAAGAAACTGAAATTGCATCTATCAATTACACCATTTTCTTTTCTTACTCAATGCATAACGCAGACACTGTCTAGCAATTAAAGAAAATCAGTATGCAAAGTTTTGTCACTCAAAAGACCAAAATAAGAACAACGGAAAAAAGATTCTTAAATGTCTTAAAACAACAAACGATTCACAAACATTAGCCATGCAAAAACAAATTCTACTTTTGGACACATATATACCTTTTTCACTGAGATATGCTCAAGCCAAAAAGTTAACCCATAAATCAAATGGTTGAAAATCTAAGAAAAGAAAGAAAAGAAAAGCTTACCCAAGACAGGAACGCAAGTGGGATTCAAGAATCCCAAACGAAAAGGATTTGAAGGCCTTAATCTTGAAGCAGACACATTCACGTGCAGACAGAAAGCGATAGCCTGAAAATATATTTTCACGAAGTCGAATCCGTGCCAAAGGTGGGGCTTAAGATTTGAATTATTGAAATAATTGAAATATACATGGCAAAATTACTATCATATTTTATGGTATTATTGTATATGCTGAACAGTTTAAATATATTATGAAAAATCCAACCACTATAGATCCACCCATGTGTTCAAATTGTACCTAGAAGCTAGCACTTAGACTTTTCTTTTCCTTTCTTCTGTGTTTCTCCTTTTTTTTTTTTTTTGGATTACTAATGATTTAATGATCATTGTAAGATAAGTGACGGGAAATATACGGTTAATTAAAAAAAACTTCTAAATTTATTTTTATTTTAGCGTTTAATCTTCATTTTAATTTTTATATATTAAACTCTTTACTTTTTCACAAAACTTAGAAATTACTCCCCATTTTTTTTATAAAAACTTATATACCCTTATAGTTGAAAAAAAACAACAAAAATATTTGAAAAATACATTTCTTTCTTCAAGAAGATGCTTTCCTTTTTTTTTTTTGAAATAGATGACTTCTTCAAGTGGCCAAACAAAAGGGTACGAAACCACTCATCAGCCATTGACGCTAGAAGAAGAAGAGGAAAAAGAAAAGATACCCAAATTTTTGCTATTTTCCTACAACAATGAAAAGAGAAATAATGGTAACAAGAAGCGAAGTACAAAAAGAAGTAAGCAAAAGAAACAAACGATTGTTTTTTGCATTTATAGTTTTAAATGTCCGTGATTTTTCAGTATTACACTCATTTCTTGTCTATTTTCTCATATTTATGATTTTTATTCCTTTTTTAGTTATTAAACACTTGAACCCATTTGATATATATATATATATGTATGATTTTTGTTGTGAGATGAGAAGTTTCTAATTTGTACTTAAAAGACATGAAAGTTGTACTTCACTTTCTTGGGATTTATACTTTTTTTTTACCTAAAATTATATGGTAAAATTATTTGAAAGTAGTAGTATATTATTTGTAGTACAAAACATTCAATCTTACAATACACATTAGGTAAAAGTATAGTATATAATATATGTAACTGCAATACATTTTAGAAATATCTATAGAACAAAATATTTAATCCTACAAATTAAATGAAATTATAATATATAATCTGTGTATATGCAATATATTTTAAAAGTATCTGTAGTACAAAAACATTCAAACCTGCAATATACATTAACTGAAAGTATAGTATATAATCTGTGTATTTGCAGAATATTTTAGAAGTAATTATAGTACAAAATATTTAAATTTGCAGTATACATTAAATGAAAATGTAGTATATAATTTATATATTCGCAGTATATTTTAGAAGCATATACAGTACATAAACATTCAAGTCTGTAGTATATATTAACTGAAAGTGTAATATATAATATGTGTATCTATAGTATATTTTAAAAGCAATAAGATGAAAATGAAGTACAAACGTGGAACAAATAAAGTGTAAATGGTGTTATGTTGAAATACACCTCAATTCAATTGAAATCAAGTAGTGAATTTGAGTACAATATGATGAAAATAAAGTATAAACATAAAACAAACAAAGTATAAAAGGTGTTACGTTGAAGTACATCTCATTTAAATTAAAATCGGACAATGAATTTGAGTACAATATAATGAAAATGAACTACAAACGTAGAACAAACAAAGTATAATTGGTGTTACGTTGAAGTAGACCTTATTTAAATTGAAATTAGGCAATGAATTTGTGTACAATTTGATGAAAATGAAGTACAAATGTAGAATAAATAAAGTATAATTTGTGTTATGTTAAAGTATACCTCATTTAAATTGAAACCAGACAATGAATTTGAGTACAATATGATGAAAATGAAGTACAAATATTGAACAAATAAAGTATAAATGATGTTATGTTGAAGTATACCTCAATTCAATTAAAATCGGGCAGTGAATTTGAGTACAATATGATAGAAATGAAGTACAAACATAAAACAAATAAAGTATAAATGATATTATATTGAAGTACACCTCATTCAAATAAAAATTGAACAGTAAATTTGAGTACAATATAATAAAAATAAAATTCAAACGTAGAACAAACAAAATATAATTGGTGTTGTGTTGAAGTACAGCTCATTTAAATGAAAATTAAGCAGTAAATTTGAGTACAATATGATAAAAATAAAGTACAAATGTAGAACAAATAAAGTATAATTTGTGTTACGTTGAAGTACACTTCATTTAAATTAAAATTGGATAGTGAATTTGAGTACAATATGATGAAAATGAAGTACAAATGTTGAACAAATAAAATATAAATGGTGTTATGTTAAAGTACACCTCAATTCAATTGAAATTGGGTAATGAATTTGAGTGCAATATAATGAAAATGAAGTACAAATGTTGAACAAACAAACTATAAATGGTGTTATGTTGAAGTACACCTCAATTCAATTGAAATCAAACAGTAAATTTAAGTATAATATGATAAAAATAAAGTATAAATATAAAACAAACAGAGTATAAATTGTGTTATATTGAAGTACACTTATTGCAATTGAATAATTAGTCTCCAATAATTGTAGTGATGGTCAAGTACAATATTTGAAATTATCGGATCAAGTAAAGTATGTATTTGTACTGGTGATGGGGTTGATATTATCGTCAAGTGTTCATTTGTTTACATCTTTGAAAACATAAGTATTCTTTATATTATTATGATTTATAATATTTATTCGTTGAATACTAATAGTTAATATTTTAAAACTTTAATATTATTTTATTTATATGATAAATATTACACGCATGTTTAGAGTTTGATTATTAATTACCAAGACTTAAAAAGCAAATCATGGAACAAATTTCAATTCAACAATATTAGTAAAAATATTAAAGAATAAAGTACATATTGGCCGAAATGAAGTACAAATATTATGACACCAAGTATAAATCTTTTAGATTGAGGTACAAAAGCGTTGATATCTCGAACAAAATGAAAAAATGCTAATTTCATACTAAATCAAATATATAATTGCCAAAATGAAGTACAATTGTCATGAAATCAAAAATAATTCTCTCAGGTTGGAATACAAAATAACTGATATCTTAGACAACATGCAAAAATGCCAATTTCATATTAAATCGAATACATGATTGCCGAAATGAAGTACAATTTTCATGTAATCAAGTATAATTCTCTCAAATTATGGTACAAAATAATTGATATCTCGGACAAATGGCTATAATTTTTTTATTGTCATTTTTCTTATATTTAAATGATCGCAAAGTAAACATCATATAATTCTTAAGCATAATTCCGAACTTCTGAGCATCCTTGAATGTTTGACTAGGGGTGTTCATTCGATACAAGCAAAATCAAAATTTTGGTTAACCATTCGGTTGGTTAAAATTGAAGTTTTTTTCAATTTGGTTCGATTAAAAATCGAAATACCAAATTTTTAATATTAATATTAATATATATTATATGTTATTATATTAATTAAAATATCACTATATATTATATTTTATATATTACATATTATATATAATATAGTATATCTTAATAGTATATATTAATATTCAATTTGGTAATTCAGTTCAATTCAGTTAACCGGTACAAAAAAATTAAATCGAAACGAATATCAATTTTTTTTAAAAAAAACAAATACCAAAATTTTGATTTCGATTCGATTTAGCCAGTTTACCCAACTGTGAATACCCCTATGTTTGACCCTCTCCATATATGCAATTCCTCTATACATCAATTGAGTTGCCAATTAAAGCCAATTCATTATGCAATGCATTGGTCAGACCAATTTTCTCCTCAACTGCATTTCTTGAGATAGACAAATGAAGTATAATTTTTGGATAATCCATTAGTAGAACACTTGAAACTTAAATAATAACTTCAAATAACTGAAATACAAGTTTAGATAAAATAAAGTACAATTTCAGAACACTTAAAATGTAGAAATTCAATGAATAGAGTACAAATTTAGGTAATGAAGTGTAATTTCAGAAAATAGAAGTACAATTTCATAATACTTGAAGTATAAATCATTAGCAATTGCAATATAATTTTTTATAATTAATAGAACACTTGAAGTATAAAACATAAATAATAGATTCAAATAACTGAAGTACATGTTTAGATAAAATAAAGTACAATTTTGAAACACATACGGTATATAACTTCAATGAATAAAGTACAAGTTTAGATGAAATGAAGTATAATTTTAAAAAATAGAAATACAATTTTAGATAAAATAAAGTACAATTTCAGAACACTTAAAGTACAAAATCTTAGCAATTTCAGTACAATTTTTGATAATTAGTAGAACATTTGAAGTATAAAACTTAAATAATAGATTCATATAACTGAAATATAGGTTTAGATAAAATGAAGTACAATTTTGGAACACTTGAAGTATAGAACTTCAATGAATAGAGTATAAGTTTAAGTAAAATGAAATATAAAATAAAGTATAATTTTAAAAAATAAAAGTACAATTTTAGATAAAGTGATGTATAATTTTAGAACATTTGAAGTACAAAACTCTAGCAACTGCAGTATAATTTTAGATAATCAATAAATAGAACACTTAAAGATAAAACTTCAAATAAAATACAAATTTTGTGAAATGAAGTATAAGTTTAGATCACAGAAGTACAATTTGAAAACACTTAAAGTATAAACCGCTAGCAATAGTCGTATAATTCTAATAATCAATTAGTAGAACACTTGAAGTATAAAACTCAACTAATAGAGTATAATTTTATATGAAATGAAGTATAATTTCAGATAACTGGAGTGTAAATTTGTATAAAATAAATACAATTTTAGAACAATTAAAGTATAAAACCCTAGCAACTGCAATATAGTTTTGGATAATCAATAAATAGAACACTTGAAGTATAGAACTTTAATAAATATAGTACAAATTTTGGTAGAATGAAGTATAGTTTTAGAAAATAGAAAGTGTAATTTGAAAACACTTCAAATATAAACAGCTAGAAGTTGTAGTATAATTTTGGATAATCCATTAATAGAATACTTGAAGTATAAAACTAACATAATGGAGTACAATTTTTGTGAGATGAAATACAATTTTAATTGCAATAAAATATAATGTTGAACACTCCAAATAAAGAAAATTTTTTGAATCAATAAAGTACAATTTCAAAACACTTCAAGTATAAAATTTTATAAATTGTAATATAGTTTAAATTCTATAAAAGTATTACATTAAAACATCACTGCCCTTCTTTGCACTGCTGCTTGATTGATCATTTCGGTTTACTAGGATATCAACAATGTTCATCTTTAATATCAAATGTAGTAAGATCATAGTTTTGACATCTGTAAACATATTAAATTTTTGATCAATTGAGAAGTGACACGTGTAAAATAATATATTAAATATTAATTTAAAATTTTTTATTTAAATTTTGGGATATATTAAATTTAATTCCAAAAGATAAATAGTTAATTTTAATTAATAATTTAGTATTTATTTTATATTCAAATCAAGTATTGACACGTGTCAAAGATAAAGTGTCTGCATCCACAGACCAATCAAATCAAAGATATTTGATAATGATATTATCTTTTAATATTTGATATTATCAAATCAAATATATCCCAAATTATCTCTTAATATCTAATATTATCTTATCAAAGAGATAGCCTTTGAAGTATTTGAGTCAATCTAGAAGTCTTCCTTCAAGCATCTATATAAAGGGGTGATTCCAACTCATTTGACACAACACAAAATTGTAACAGACGAGAGAAACTTGGAAGAAGTCCAGCAATTCTCTTAATCAAATTTAAGGAGATCCACGACGTTCAAGGCATTCTTCAGGGAACTTATATATTTTTGGCGTTTGATTCGAGATCAAGGTGTGAAGCCCTCGAATTGGCGTTATTTTTATTCAAGAAGATCCACGACGTTCAAGGTGTTCTTCGCGGAACTCATATTTCTATCGTTTGATTCAAGATTAAGAGGTGAAACCCTCGAGTTGGCGTTATTTTTATTCAAGTCAAATTTAAGGGAGATCCATGGCATTTTAGGCATTTTTCACGGAGCTCATTAAATTTAAGATTATATTTAGAAAGAAAGAATCACATGATTAGATTAATGATAGAATCCACAGTTGATTAATTGATAAATTTTAATTTTATTTGTACAATATTTCTTGTCTTGTAATTTTATTTATTGCAGACAAAGAAAATTTGTTGTTACAAATTTTGGCACACCCAGTGGGACCATCTCTACTTCTCATCTCTTCCCTTCATCAAGTTGAAGCATCATGGCTGCCAACAAGACTGTTGCATCGAAGATGACTACCTCAAATTCCATAAATACTAGAGTAAAAAGTATTGGCGTCACCACAAAGAGTATGTCCAAAAAGTCACAAACATCCTCGGAGGTAAATCCTTCACTTGAAGTTGTGGAGAAGGAATTACTGCATGCCATTGATATTAATGAAGGTGGTGCAGACTTAAAAGAAGAATCAGCACCATCCACTCCTTGTTCAATCTCAAGTTCCTCAAGCATGGCGCCAGTGATGGTGACAAGTGCTACAACTTTAGAGGAACAAATTGCTAATTTGATGAAGATTATTGAAGGATTGGCAAAGCATGTCCAAGAGCAAGATTCTCAAATCTCCAAGTTGATGAATAAGGTGGATAATGTTGAGACTAGTCACGTGATGGAGAAATAAATAGAAGCTCAAGATGAAGGCGAAATATCCACAAAGAGGCAATCAGTTGAAAATGAAAATCCTACAACAAAGGAATTACAAGTTTGTGATGGACTACTTCCTGTTGACCAGCTAAGGGAGTTTATCATGGGAACTATCAAAGACAAGTTTGAAGAGAGCTCTAAGTTATTTATGACTTATTCCAAGCCATATACTCAAAGAATTGACAAATTTAAGATGCTGAATGGTTATCAGCCACCGAAGTTTCAGCAATTTGACGGCAAAGGTAATCCAAAATAGCATGTGGGTCACTTCATCGAAACTTGTAATAATGCTGGGACTTATGGAGATCACCTAGTAAAATAATTTGTTCAATCTTTGAAAGGCATTGCTTTTGACTGGTATACTGACTTGGAAACAGGCTCAATTAATAGTTTGGGGCAACTGGAGCAAGAATTTCTCAATTGCTTCTACAGTACCCGAAGGACAGTTAATATGAATGAACTTACAAATTCTCGCCAATGGAAAGAAGGACCAGTTATTAACTACATCAATTGCTGGAGAAACTTAAGCCTCAATTGTAAAGATAGATTATCGAAAGCTTCAGCTATCGAGATGTGCATTCAAGGTGTGCATTGGATTGGGGGCTTTGATATATTCTCCAAGGAATTCAGCCTAAAACATTTGAAGAGTTAGCTACTCGAGCCCATGATATGGAGTTGAGCATGTTTGCTAACGGAGTAGAAGGGCCACCAATTTAGAAACCTCGTAAGCATAAGGAAAAGCAAGAATTCAAGAAAGGGGGCAAACCTTTTGTTAAGGAGCATAGTAAAGAAGCTATGGCAGTGAATGCAACACCCATCAAGTTTTGTACAAAGGCAAAAATCATAATGGATGAAAAGAAAGATATCCCCCAAGAAAGAGGATAAAGAAAATTAACTCTAAAGAAGATGCAAGCTAAGACATACCCATTCCTTGATTCGGACATTCCTGGAATATTTGATGATTTGTTGAATGCAAACCTTATTGAATTACCTAAAATGAAGCGACCTAAAGAAATTAGAAAAATTGATGACCTAAAGTATTGCAAGTATCATTGGTTAGTGGGTCGCCCAATCTATAACTGCTTCGTATTCAAAGATAAAGTGATGCAACTGGCTAGACAAGGAAAAATCTCGCTTGAGAAGGATAATGCTGCCTCAAATTATGCTACAATCGAGATTGAAACTAATGTATTTGGTGATCACGATAGTGACATTATGTGCTACATGATAAGTGAAGAAGAGATTTCCTCTCATGAAACATGTTTATCTGATGAAGAAAATCATGACGTAATTGAGGAGTGCATGTTGGCAATGACTTTCACTGATAAAGATTTGTTGCTTGGCTTCAAGCCCCACAATAGGCCACTGTTTGTAACTGGCTATGCTCGTGAGCAGAAAATAAATAGAATTTTGATTGATGGAGGCTCTACAGTAAATATCTTGCCATTGCATGTGTTAAAGGATTTAGGAATCTTCACAGATGAATTGACAAATAGTCGCTTGATGATCCAAGGGTTCAATCAAGAGGGGCAGAGCGCTCTTGGAATAATAAGGATAAAGCTATTGATGGATGACATGTTGTCAACGACATTGTTTCATGTCATAAATGCCAAGACACATACAATATGCTTCTAAGCCGACCTTGGCTACATGAAAATGGTGTGGTTCCCTCTACTTGGCACCAATGTTTCAAGTATTATCGAGGAGGTGTGGTAAAGAAAGTGCTTGGAGATAGCAAACCTTTCATTGAAGCTGAATCACACTTAGCAAATGCCAAATACTACATCAAAAGTCTGAAAACTGCCAAGGCTAGAGAACATAAGGGATCCAAGCAACAAGATGACCTTGATGGAGGAAACAAGGTTAAAGACTTGACTCCAACATGTTGTAGTGAAGATCATGTAAAGGGTGAGTTGCCTCTAGTAAGATCTGAATCATTGAAGGAATTAACATTTCCTTTAACCAAGCTTGATCTAAATAAGTCATCCACACAGCCACTGAAAGGATTTGTGTGCCCAACTCAAGGAGCCAAAAAAGAACATGGAGAATCTCTACAACTTTAAAATAAGAGCTGCTTTGATCCAAAAGCCTATAAACTTCTTATCAAAATTGGATATAATCATTCCATTTTGGGAAGACTTCTCCCTAGAGCTTTCGGCAAGCAAATGTATGGGCTTAATACTACCCAAAAGATGTTGAAAGAAAAAAGTCAAGGTGTCCAAAGCTCTTGAACAGGACTTGGATTTGCTCCTCAAAATCCCTTTCGCATTGTGATTAGGAGGGCCAGCAGTAATCATATAGTTGGAGAGGAATTTTCCTCAATATATGATGTTTTTGATGAAAAAGGGAAGAAGGTCCCATGAATCTCAGTTTTCAATAGACTTAGGAAACGACAACACAAAAGAACCTACGATCGAAGACCAAAAATGCCAAAGTTCTTGAAGTGGGTTAGCGAGCCGAAAAAGCATAGGAGTTCAATTTCTTCAAGTATGAAACGACGCTCTATTTTGAATATATAATGTGGTAGAACCCTGAAGGTTAAACTACGAACTATTATCTTCACACAAATTGAAATTAATGAAGAAAGTGATAGAGAAAGCGTGGCCTCTTCATATCATATTATTGTTAGTGATAGTCGACACACTCGTCAAAATGCTACAGATCATCTTTCCAAGCCAATCCCCAGGCTTATCAGTAGTGGTTACATAAGTGAAAATGATAGTATTATGTAGACAGTCTATATAAGAAGAAGAGATGAGCAAATAAGGGTGTTTGTAGAATTCAGAAAGATTGAGCCTGTGGAAGAGGATATTGTGCCAGCATACCATATTACTTTAAGTGAAGAATTTTTTATTGAAGAAGAAGACGATGAAACTGCGTCTCCTGAGTTTGAAAAAGGTGTTAATGCCATTGTAGATGAATTGAAGAAAATCAATTTAGGTGATGCCAATGATTTGCAGCCTATCTATATCAGTACTTTGATGATTGCTGAGGAAGAAGAAGTATATGTTAAATTATTACGTGAATTCAAAGACGTGTTTGCATGGTCATACAAAGAGATGCTTGGGTTAGATCTAAAGATGGCAGTCCATCATTTATCAATAAAGAAAGGAACTCGTCCAGTTAAGCAAGCCCAATGGCAATTTTGCCCTGAATTGGTTCGTTTGATTGAAGCTCAAGTAAATAAGCTCATCGAGGTTGGGTTTATTCAAGAAGTTAAGTATCTAACATAGATCTCTAGCATCATCCTGGTAAGAAAGAAAAATGCCCAAATTCGAGTTTGTGTTGACTTTAGGGACTTGAATGGTGCTTGTCCTAAGGATGATTTTTCGTTGCCCATTGCAGAATTCATGATTGATGCTACCACAGGGCATGAGTCGCTATCGTTTATGGATGGATCATTGGGGTATAACCAAAAATGCATGTCTCCAAGAGATGAGGAGTTGATGGCATTTCATACTCCAAAGGGAATATACTGCTACAAAGTAATGCCGTTTGGACTAAAAAATGCTGGTGCCACATATCAAAGGACAATGCAGAAGATATTCGATGACATGCTTCATAAAATATTGAATGTTATGTTGATGACATTGTTGTCAAGTCCAAAAGGTGAGAAGATCACATATAAGACTTGAGACAAGTTTTCAAACGCTTGAGAAAATACCAACTCAAAATGAATCCATTAGAGTGTGCATTTGGTGTTACACCAGGAAAGTTTCTAGGATTCATTGTTCATCATCGAGGCATAGAAATAGAGCAAGCAAAGATTGATGCAATTTTAAAAAAGCCTAAACCTCGAGATATCCATGAACTTAAAAGTTTGCAAGGAAAGTTAGCTTATTTACGAAGATTCATTTCAAATTTAGCTGGTAGATGTCAACCATTTAGTCATCTCATGAAAAAGGGCATTTCCATTTGAGTAGGATAAAGCTTGTAGGAATGCTTTTAAAAGTATAAAAGTTTATTTGATGAAACCTCCTGTGTTGGTCGCACCAGTACCTGGACATCGACTGATTCTTTATATTGCTGCTTAAGAATGTTCTGTTGGAGCTTTATTGGCACAAGAAAATAATGAAGGAAAGAAAAATGTCTTGTACTACTTAAGCAGAATGATGATGCCGAATGAGTTGAAATATTTGCCAATCGAGAAAATATGTTTGGCTCCAATTTTTGCAATTCAAAATTTGAAGCATTACTTTCAAGCTCATAGTGTTCGTCTTATCTCAAAAGTAAATCCACTAAAATATGTCATGTCAAAACCTGTAATCTCTGATAGACTCACAAGATGGTACCGTTAATTGCAACAATTTGAAATCATCTATGTCCCACAGAAGGTAGTAAAAGGACAAGTTTTGGCTGACTTCTTGGCTAGTCACCCCATTCTACTTAAGTAGGAGTTAACTGATGATCTACCTGATGAAGATGTCTTTGTGGTAGAAATCACACCTCCTTGGAAGATGTACTTTGATGGAGCATCCCACAGAGAAGGAGCTGGTGCTAGAGTGGTATTCATCACATCTAATGATGAAGTATTACCATATTTCTTCACTTTAATCAAAAATTATTCCAACAATATTGATGAATATCAAGCTCTTATTCTTGGATTGGAAATGGCAGTTGACATAAAACAATCGCACCTTAAAGTTTATGGAGATTCTAAGTTGGTGGTCAACCAGTTGCTTGGATCATATGAAGTTAAGAAACCTGAATTACTTTCATACTTTAATTATGCAAAAAGGCTCATTAGATGGCTTGAGGATATAGAAATTGAACACATCCCAAGAAAGGAAAATAAGCAAGCTGATGCACTAGCTAAATTGGCCTCTTCACTTGCTGTACCTGAGAGTGAAGTGAGAATTCCAATATATAAAAATTGGATTATACTACTAATCTTCGAGGATGAGGATTGTGAAGAAGATGAAAGATATGTTGTTCAAGTATTTGAAATAGAAAAAGAAGATAAGCGCCAACAGTTCATGGACTATTTGAAGTATGAAAAGCTACCAAATGATCCATGTCAAAGAGTCAACATCCGACGTTGTACAACTTACTTCATCTATTACAAAAGTATACTTTACAGGCAATCATTTGATGGGGTCTTCTTGCGTTGTTTAAGTGATGATGAAGCTATCCAAGCTATAAAAGAAGCTCATTTCAGAGTTTGCGGCGCTCACCAGTCAGGTACAAAACTATATTTTCATATAAAAAGAATGGGCTACTACTGGCCGACAATGGTAAAAGATTGCATGGATTATGCTAAAAGATGTCAAGCTTGCTAATTTCATGCAAATTTCATTCACCAACCACCCGAGCTATTACATCTTACTATTACTTCATGGCCCTTTGATGCTTGGGGTTTAGATGTGGTTGGACCCATGATAAAGTCATCTACTGGGCACTTATATATTTAGGTTGCAATAAACTATTTCTCTAAATGGGCCGAAGTAATACCCCTCAAAGAAATAAAGAAGCAAAATGTTGCTGACTTTATCCGTATCAACATTATATATCGCTATGGGATTCCTTGATATATAATCACCGATAATGGAAAGCCCTTTAGTAATAGTCTGATAGATAAACTTTGTCAGAAGTTCAATTTCAAACAAATGAAGTATTCCATGTATTATGCCGTGGCTAATGGTCTTGCTGAGGCGTTCAATAAGACTCTGTGTAATTTGCTGAAGAAAGTAGTTTCAAAGTCAAAGAGAGATTGGCATGAAAGAATTGGAGAAGCTTTATGGGCATATCGAACTACTCATAGAACACCTACACAAGCAACTCCATATTCATTAATTTATGGTGTTGAAGCAGTTTTACCCCTTAAGTAACAAATTCCTTCATTGAGGATAGCTATACAAGAGGGATTGACTAAGGAAGAAAATG
>JACGDI010001584.1:356735-372985 GCA_014898725.1 Jacaranda copaia
AAAAAGTTGTTTAGTTGTTTTATTGGGTTAGAGTTTTTTTTAAGTTAAAAAAAATTTTGTTGTTGAGTTTGAGTTTTCTTTTAATTATATATAGTTTAGTTGTTTGAATTAATTAATTTGAGCTTGCTCAAAAAAAAAAAGGTTAGTAATTTTTGTTTGGTCAAAAAAAAAGAGAGAAATTAAAAGATTACAAGATAGAAAAGAAAGATATATTCTATGTAATCTCAAAAAAAAAATAACAAATGTAGCATAGTTTATTATTAAAAAAAAAAAACAAAGAGCAAAACGTTCTAAATGAATTTCAAGTAAAAGGACTCAAGTTTTTCAATTCTTCCTTAACAACCTCCAAGTGTTCCATCGAAGTTTGCAAATTCTCAGCCACTTTATTACTCAATGGAGGAGTATTCTTGATAATAGCAATTTCCTCTTCAATCTCATGAATTTTAGCTTGAGCGCTTTGAAGATGTTGTTGTTAGCGTTTCAATGCTGAAGTCAAATTCTTTTTGTGTTCCTTCAATTTTCCAAGCTCTTTCCCAAAACATTCCAACTCTTCTTAGGTGGGTTGAATTTGGTTCATTTCTTTGCTTTCTCTAGTTTGAGCATTATGGATATAACTTTTGGCCTCATCTAGTTGTTATGAAAGAGTTTCATTGGATGATTTCTCAAAAGATGCTGACTTTGCCTCATCATAAGAAACAACCTTGTCAAAAAGTACTTGCAATAATTCTTTCACATTGGAGATGTCAAATTTGTTAAGCTCCTCATTGATTCAAGCACAAATTGAACATTATCATTAATAGATGAGATTGAATCAAGTGGAGTATTTGCTATTATCTTGCGAAGGTCATCCCACAACATTTGAAGATACTCTTTTTGATGATTAAGTACAAATTTCTCTCCTTCAAACACTGAAACTAGAGCACAAGGAGATAGTTGTTTAGCTTTCATGTTATGGAGTGCCTCATTTTGCATGGTTGTGTCAATTGAAGTGTTCATGGCCAATACGTTAGGTCCCATGATTGATCATTGGCTACCTTGGAATGTCTCATCTTCATCAACATTAAGAATTTCATTTTCTAGCTAAAATATTGCATGATTTGAGTGAGCAAGCGACTAAAATGGAGCTTATTTAAAGAGAAAAAAAAAAGACAGAGAAAAAAAAACATATTTGCAAAGTTTTCTGTTGGCAAAGAATCACTTAGCTTTAGAGATTTGGGACCCTTTTTAAGCCTTTTCCAATGACGATCTGCATTACTACTGCTACTCATTTCTAAAGGATAAGGATTCCTTCTCTTTTATTTTGGCGTCTTAATGTCTTCTAGGTTGGAAGAATTTTGAATAATTTGAACAAGTGATCTATCCCCTTTATCATGATCCTTATCCTTAAGAAAAATTTTGATTGACTTCAAATTGATCAATTGTGCAATATTTTCATCAAACTAATCTCCATAAATTTTAATCCACCACTTCTTGTAAGCATCCGAAGAGAATTTTTTTGTATTTGGAGGCACACAAGGAAACCATGCTATAGACATAAAATTATGCAAAGTGCATAAGCACCAATAGCGAAGTCTTTCATCCAAATCGATTGTGCGAATATCATGAGCAAGAATTCTAGGAACTTCTTGATAATATCCAAATTGGTGAC
Source organism: Jacaranda copaia (assembly GCA_014898725.1). NCBI lineage: Eukaryota > Viridiplantae > Streptophyta > Magnoliopsida > Lamiales > Bignoniaceae > Jacaranda > Jacaranda copaia. The sequence goes on from JACGDI010001584.1 coordinate 358,384, forward strand.
TGAAGTAATGAGAACTATAAGATTTAATAATAAAGTAGTCGCCTTGCCGCAAATGAAGATAATTTGAGCGAATAGCAATGAAGTATTTTTGCTCTAATTCTCTAGCCTTGCCATCATCAATATATGGAAGTCCTTTGTTTTTCGTAATCATGGTGCAAGTCTAGGAAATAAAATCCCCTTTGTGAATTCTCCTACGAGCTTCCTTTAGATCATAATATTTTGCCCCCCACCTTTTGCCAGAATAAATCACCATTCTTAGGCCACATATTCTTTGCCAAACTTGATAATGTGTTTTGAAGTAATGCGCCAACTAAGCATAAACAAAGTGGATAGGAAATGAAGAATAGACCCGACTCGGCCTCAAGGAACCTGAAATTTTATTCAAACCATTGTAGATGCTGGCTAAAACTGGAATAGCAAGACTAACTTTTATGCTATCTTGAAAGTGCTGGGACATATTGAATTGACATCATCAGTAAGAAGAACAAACAAGCAAAGCCAACAAGCCAAAAATGCCGCCAAATAGGTTTCTTCTCTCAAGTTCTCAGGAATCCCAAGTTTTGAAATAATGCCTCCTCTGAGGTAGACCATTCTCCATGAACGCTAAAATCACCAAAAGGATTACGAGTTGATTTGGGCCGGACTGTCTTTTTCTCCTTGAGTGTTGGTGGTTGATGGTATTTTATGACTTTTCAAGACCAATACTTCACTATAGTAACTTGAGAAAGTTGACCTCCATGGGCATCCTTTTAAAGTAAATGATAAGCTTGAAATAAGTATTTGCAAAAACTGAAAATAAATTTACTTTCTGTTTCATCAACTCCAGTAAACTCCTTGGCGCAAGGAATCACTTCGTCATAAAAAATTTCCATCATAGAAAGGCCTGCAAGGTTGTGCAAATTCCACAGCGATATGGATAATTCTCCAAATGAAGTAAAAAGAGTATTTGTAAGTGGACACCATGCCTCGCAAAATGCTTTGATAATCTCAAGATTTCCATCATATGTGAATAGTGAAACATACGCTTGATCATATACTATCGCGGCAATCAACTTGTGATTGCATCGGCTCAGGACATCTTCAGTCTATTCCCAGTATCCTTTGATATAATGAAATTCACCATTAAATTGAAGGGTTTCTCCCTATCTGGCTTTTCCTTCAATAATGTTGCGATCTAATGTTGGCAAAGGAATCGATTCATTTGATTGTTGACGATGAATTAATTCATTTGGAGGACAATGATGAGTTGCCCTTAAAGCCCACACCTTGGAATTTTTGATCTCTCGGGACCACTCCTCAATATGAAGTGAATTGTTTAGTTGTGGCCACTTTGTTGCATATCTACTGATAAGTAGATTATAAGTAGTTAATAGTGTGCCTTTCTCCATGAGTTGATTCTCTTCATCAAGGATGATTAAGTGTTGTACTCTAGTATCAGTTGAAACATCCTTAAAGCAAACCATGATGCAATCTGTAAGGATACGAGAAAAGCTAATCCAATTGTTGAGAAAGAAAAGAAAGAAAAAAAGGACGTGATTGATGTGAAGAATCATCATGTTTAATGCTCGTGTGAATTAATGGAGAATCAAGTTGATAGCAATGCTAAAATAATGGTATATGTTCAAAGGGACATTCTGTCAAACATAAAGATGCATAAGTTAAAAGAGAAGGAATGTCAAAGACTAAGAAGATGAGCATACCCAGATAGTCGCACAAATTGATTCCACCAACTATGTCTATCCAAGTTCGTTTGGGTGCCCCTGATAGTACCTTTTATAGTGCTTTTGAGGTTGCCAAGTTCGAGTAGGAATCTCAGTTCAAGACAAATTTTAAATATAAAATTGAGTTCTAATTGAATTTGATTTCACCTGAATACAGTAGAAGAAGTTGTCCCCTAAAAGGTAACAAAGTCAACTAATGGAGTTTGAAATCGAAATAAGTATGATAGTGTTCACGGACCCATGCGAATGACATTTGAAAACGTGAGTGGGAATTAAAGGAGTTTTCTTTTCTTTTGCTAAAGGATGCTTGCGGGCCCATGATTCCATATATAATAACCAAGAGTGAATTGGTTGCTTGGCCACGAAGATAGTCAAGGAAAAATTGACAATTGAGAATGTCAATTATGCATGTAGGTCCATAATTATTTAAATATATATATATATATATATATATAAATTCAAGGGATGAAGTAAAGCTTGCTGCAATAGATTTTTCTGTGAAAAAGTAATTTTGGGCTTATCATGTGAATTTTGATATGGGCTTTGGTTCAGCCGACATATGTTCTTATATACTTCAAGTCTCATTTCTTTTGGAATTGATTTGCATCTCTTCGTCAAGCCTTAAAGTTGGGGCATTTGTAAATATATTAAATTTTTGATCAATTGAGAAGTGACACGTGTAAAATAATATATTAAATATTAATTTAAAATTTTTTATTTAAATTTTGGGATATATTAAATTTAATTCCAAAAGATAAATAGTTAATTTTAATTAATAATTTAGTATTTATTTTATATTTAAATCAAGTATTGACACGTGTCAAAGATAAAGTGTCTGCATCCACAGACCAATCAAATCAAAAATATTTGATACTGATATTATCTTTTGATATTTGATATTATCAAATCAAATATATCCCAAATTATCTGTTGATAACTAATATTATCTTATCAAAGAGATAGCCTTTCAAGTATTCGAGTCAATCTAGAAGTCTTCCTTCAAACACCTATATAAAGGGGTGATTTCAGCTCATTTGACACAACACAAAATTCTAACAGACGAGAGAAACTTGGAAGAAGTCCAACAATTCTCCCAACCAAATTTAAGGAGATCCACGACGTTCAAGGCGTTCTTCGCGGAACTCATATATTTTTGGCATTTGATTCGAGATTAAGGTGTAAAGCCCTCGAATTGACGTTATTTTTATTCAAGGAGATCCACGACATTTAAGGTGTTCTTCGCGGAACTCATATATTTATAGCATTTGATTTGAGATTAAGGGGCGAAACCCTTGAGTTGGCGTTATTTTTATTCAAGTCAAATTTAAGGGAGATCCACGACGTTTAAGGCATTTTTTGCGGAGCTCATTAAATTCAAGATTATTTTTGGAAGGGAAGAATCAGAGAATTAGATTAGAGATGAAATTCACAGTTGATTGATTGATAAATTTTAATTTTATTTGTACAATATTTCTTGTCTTGTAATTTTTTTTTTTTGCAGACAAAAAAAATTTGTTGTTACAACATCATCGTCATCAGTCAAACCCAAGTACAATTTTTTATGTTGAGCTATGTATTGCAAACTGAAGAGCTTGGCATTGATTTCATTCCATTTTCTTACGAGATTAATATACATGTCTATTAAAATTATATTATCCTTAATTGACATTATATAGAGTTAGTTTGTGTAGCGAAAACTTTTCAATACTTGATTGAACACTCCAACTTTACTATTGGAAGACACTTAGCAACAACTGAGAAGAAGCTAAGAAGAAGAAGAAACCTGAAAATGATGAAAATAAAAAGAGAAGAAGAAGACCATGTAGATATCGAGTTGGTAGTTGTTGGCTCTGACGATTATTCTCATTTTTGTCGTGGAGCTTATTACGTTTTTTCTTTTCTTTCTATTTCTGGTAATGAAAGTACATATGCTAAGGTTTACTGTTTGCTTGTGTTGATGATGAAGAAGTGAAAAAAAATGAGTGAAAAATATTACATTTAAGGGTATTTTTATCAAATCAAGTGAGTAGGGAGTAATCTCTAAAATTTAAACAAAATTAGGGAGCTTATTCTAAAAAAAATCAAGTGGGAACTGATCACAAAATGAAAAAGTGCTTTTGGTACTTTTATATAAGTTCCCCTAAAATATAAGTATGATCAATAAAATTATAAATAATAATATCAGCATTTTATTTTAAAAAATTATCAAATAGTTTAAATTTTCATTTAGATGGCACCAAGCATGAAATGTGCCAATTTTATTTTGTTTTACCGTGAAAAATTAAATATATTCTAATTATTGCAATACTATTTTAATTTTTTAAAAATAATTATATTAATTAATCAAAATATCAAATTAATATATAAAATTAGGGTTGTCAATTTGTCGGATTCAAATCAGATCATGGTGGATCCGAATTTGAATCTGCGATCTAATTTGAATTCTACAATAATATTCCATATCCAAATCTGATCAAGATCCTATTGGATCTATGATTAGTATAATCAAATCCCAATCCACATAAAGTCGAATATAAAAAAAATTCGAATCCAAATACTTCCAAAATCACTATATATATTTATTATTTATCTAGAAATTTAATAAAATTCAAATTCAAAACATTCATCCTTAAAAAAATGTGCATAATAGTTTAATAAATAAATTTCTAAGCCTATTGATAATTTAAAAACAATAATACAATATGATTCAATCACATTCATTCACTAAATTATTGTATTTTAGGTTTTGTTGCTGATAATAGTATTTATTTGGCATATATAAATACATTATTATATTTAATTCTTGAATTAATTAATTATATACTTAAAGTTTTATAAAAAAGAAACTCATTTTGATCAGATCGAGAATTGCATTACATTTTTTCCATATCATGACATTCTACTCCTGCTAATCATTCTTCTCACAACATTTTCTATTACAAAATAGGGAAACAAATGGTGTAAATAAAATCGGAATCTAACAATTTATACAAAAAAAATATCTGATTTGATATGTTATATAAGAAGTTCATTACTTACTTCATCCAAAAATCCACTTTGGCATTACTATAAAATCATATGTGTACATATGTATATACTATATGTGTTTGAATTAAGATTATTAATGAATTAAATCAAGCTAAATTCATATTCGTTTTATTTATTTTGAATTAATATTTTTTTTAATTAGATTTAATCTATCAAACTTTTTATCAATTAAGATCCTAAAAAGTATAATCAAATTTAAATTAAGATTCATTTCATTGGCAACCCTATATAAAATTATTGTTAGAACTAAGTTCATATCCAAATTGAGAATTCAAAACGACAGAGGCCTTTTTTTTTTTTAATCAAGTAAGCACTGTATTAACAGAAAGGAGGAACATCAGTCCAAGAGGACATCCCCCGTTACAAAAACCAGAAACACGAATAGGGTTTAAAGGGTCTTTTTCACTCCATCCCGTCAAAGGCCTGTTAACGTCAATTAAAACGAGTTAATAATCTTTCAAGTGCAACAAGATTCGCAATATAAGCGTGAGATCATCATTCATTTAGTCGAAACTCAAACCGGGTGTCCACTCTACCCTTTTCCGAATATGACAAACAACCTATTTTCGCCTCAAAAGTGGGGTAATTTTTTAATTTTCATACCTTTACAATGACATCACTTTGACCACGTTATTTATATTACTATTAATAAAATATCTAGCTTTTTTATGTATGTGTTTTTAAATAATTTTTCTAAAATGCCTCACTTCGGTTTTTTTAATTCTAATAAATAGAAGTTATGTAATAACTACTATTTATAACTAACCTTTTATGTCTACAATCATCATTTTATCATAATTTGTTAATTTGTATTCACAAAAAAATTAAATAAAAATATTAAAACTATCAAAACAAATATACATTATAAAAAAATAAAAAAATATTGTTGTTATTTTAAAAAAAATATTATAAAACTTTTTATCACATGCATCACACATTCCAGAGTACTAGTAATTCCAACATAGGACTAGTTCCTATTTAGGCCTCCAAGGATGAGGAAGCGAAGGATAATGAGTTGAGTGTTGAAAATAAGGAAAACTACTAGGGAAAATCTTCTACTAAAAGGTTTTATAATTTAATGCACTTTGTCTGATTCGTAGATCATGAAGTATAAGTAATGATAAAATAATTAAAATTAATTTCAGCATTATTTGCCGTAATCCTTATGTAATTATGTTCAAGAAACGACAAAATGAACAATTAAAATAATTACAACACCATTTGTCTGACACTAAGATGATGTGCAAACAGTGACAGAACAAATTAAAATAATTGCAATGCCATTATCTAATCTCAGATGATGTATAAGTAACAATAATTAAAACTAGCGTTTCTACACACTTTAACACGTGTTTTTTAAATATTTATTTATTTTTATATAAAATTATTATTTCAATACTTTAAATATATTTGTTTAATTTATTACATAAATAAATAAAAAATTATGATAAAATGATAATAATGAAGTAGAGGTTTGATGGGTTATAATGATAGTTATGACATAAATGTAATAAAAAATAAAAATATGAATATTATGAGTACATTACTTAAAAACACACCAAAAAAGAATTATGTACTTTATTAATACTATAAATAATCACACTTAATGTTGCAAAATACAACGACTCTGCCCTTTTAAATTTCTCCTTCCTTATTTTTAATACAATTAAATTAAAATTCTATCGTATTCGTGTAAATGATTGTTATTTTTTTTTATTATTTTTTTATCTGCGACGTACTATTTTTTCATAATATCATATATTTCAATGCAATGAAATAGTAGAAGAAGATATTAAAATATTACCTAATTAATAGATAAAAAAATATGTGATAATTTGTAATATCTTTATTATGTAATATTTTTATTTAGATGGATAATTCAATCAAACGTAAGAATGAGATTTCGTCAATATTAATAGGTCAGTTGAATTTTAGTCAAGCGGCTACGATTATGAGATGAAGGTCATTGCCATTTGAAAGTCCACCGCACTGTTTGAGCGTTGGCAGTCCATCACGTGCTTAACTTTAGTTGGGCTTTTTTCTCAGAATTAGTTTTGTTAATTTTATGGGGGCATCTTTAATGTTTTTAGGTTAATTTTATTTTGTATGCACACACACATATAGGCATATGTGTATATATATATATATATATTTAAAATGACCTCAAGGAAGTAGATTAGAGGCCTTCGAGGCCATCTTAATTTTCAACTTTGAGGGTACACATGTGATAATGCAAAATGCTGTGAATATAGGAGAGTGAGGGTTGGATATTGTTCTGGACCTGAAATATGCAATCAAAACACACATTAAACTAGTTGAGGTGCCCCCGGCTAAGGCACTACGACGCTCAAGTTAGTTCTGGTCGAGAGAATATAAAGAGTGTAAAGTATATAATGTAAATGGCATTACCTTGAGCGTGGTTGGGCCTGCAGTATTTATAGCTTTATGTGGGCGTGATTTTACCCAATAACCCTTATCAGGTGTACTAACTTTTTCCCATGCCAGGGGGTTGAAAGTCATTCCATGTCCAGATTTTGGTATTGTGCCAGGTGGCTAAATTTCCTGTTTGTTCGGATAACCGTGCCAGCAAGGGCACGTATCTGCCAAAGTTGTTGGCAGCAGTTGCACCAACTGCCACGTGTCATCAGAATGGGCTCGACACGTCAGATCAACATGTCTGGTGGGGATTCGAGTGAATGTAGGAGGTCGACCAATATCGACCAGACCCAATGCTTGAATTATCGGAGTAGTCTTCAGGTCGATAAAGGTCGATCATAGACACTCCCAAGTGAAGTCGATACCGGTCGATTAAACGGATACTATCTTTGGGCCTTGTGGGCTGTCTTGTTTGATATTGGGCCTGTTGGGCTTATTGGGCTATCCCATATCAACATGTATATTATTTATATATAAATCAAGATGATATCAAAAAATTGGGTTTTGAGGTATCCTCAGGACTTTAAGCCCATCTTAACTTTTTAATAATGCGAAAATATTATTAGAATACACATATATTATTTAACATATCCTTAGGGAGTGAAATGGAAATCTAGCACTAATTTTTATTTTTTAACCTAGTGGAACCCTTACCTAATTATGGGGGGTATGCTTTTTTTCAGGCAGGGAATTAGATTGTAGGAGCCTTGAACCATGTTAGTGTTTCAATTCTGTGGAATACCGAATGCCTTACCTAACTTCAATGATACACATACATTTCCAAGGTGCCTCGAGGAAATTGATTATGCGATTTTGGGGGATATTTTAAAATTTGACCTCAACTAAATTTGGACAAGGAACCTTGTGAGCAAGTTTGTGTGTGGAGAAGTTATAATATGTTGATGCAAATGATAACTTGACATCATAAGATATTTTTGTTTATAAGAAAGAAGTCATCATAATATTAATAAAAAATAAGAAATATCGATACAATCAAACAAACAATAAATAACAGTGTTATCTTTAAGTTCGTACTTATGAGGCGACCACCACAAAGCAAGTAGCTTTCATCTTAGTCAACTTTATCTCCTTCATCAATTGATTTCTTTACCATCCGGCCACGTACTCTTAATTACTAGAAAAGATCTCCTCCTGAAATCTTGACACCAACCCTGGCTATGGGGAAATTTTCATTGGTCAAGGTCGTGTTTAAGGAAGCGTAGTGGATGTAAACACTGCCAACATTTGTTTCCATTTGTTCCTTCTCTCTGTGCTTCTCCTTCCTATGTCCTAACCAAAATCTTCTTGGCTTAACTTGATTCTCTCAAGAGCCAAGAAATATTTACTTCAATGAGAGAATCGGGAGTGGAGAAGGGACTCGTTTCTATGGTTAAAGCGAATTAGGCGACTACTTTCACTACAAGTCTCATTGCTTTTTTAGCTTCATTGTTCTCACCTTTTGCCAATTTCCCGACTCTTATCTTCGATCAATACTTGTAAAGCTTCTTGTGTGACTCACAAGACAACAACTCCAGGGGCAGACACTTTGGTTTGATAAGGCTATTCATATTGCAAGGACCAATCACACTATTGCCCAACTTCAATCTGAATAGGTGGCTCCATATTTGAAGAAGCATTTGTTGTATTAACTTTTCAAGGTTGGGATCTTGTTTGCATTTTTAATTTTAAGGTCGGCTAATTTCTAATAGACAACATCTAAATAATGTGGTTTTTAATGCTTAGGTGGATAGTTCAGTCGAACATGAAAGTAAGATTCTTTCATTGAAATGAGTAAACTAGTAAATAAAGCTAAGAGAAGTTGGGGGCTATTTGTTCCCAATGTCCAAATGAATAGAAAAAACAATCCTTACAAAAATTGAATACAAGAAAATAACATTTTGATATATTGAAACACAAGTTTTATGGCAACCGTTCTACCCTAACGGACTCATATAATCATTATACTTTGATCAATCTAAATAATTTTGCTGAGCTGAAAAAACCATTATGCCATCATAAGCGTTATATGATATGTAATACATAATAATTATCAATAACTAATGTGGAAAAGATCTTGTCACAGCAATTGTCATGATAATAAACTCTTTGTCCGCACTTTAGTCTCCAGAACATTTACTTTTCTATTTATTGAGTGATTTTCTTCTAAAAATAACCATGTTCGCACTAATTTCATGGGCCAAAGTGCCCTAAAACGTTAAAACTTGTAGCACAACTTCAAGACAAAAAATCATTTCATCAATCCAAAACTTAGGATTCAAAATTGGGATTAAAGAGAAGCATTTAATTGGAATAGTTAAGTGGGGGAGTTTGATATGGAACTGCATAAAACAAGACATTGTTAATAGATATATCTCATTCCTCTTCAATTGCTAAAATGGCCAATATCCTCGTAAATTAATATTTTGTCAAACACTGTTTGAGCCATTATAAATGGCATATGATATGACTTAAAATAACACTAGTAGAGCACACAATTGCTCATATCTTAAAATAACTGCAGAAGAGTTCCTGAGATGAGCCAAATGTGAAAGACCAATCTTACACCACGGTAGCTCCATAGCCTTCTCCCCTTCCACTCTCTCCATAGGAAGCAAAAATGGCGATTCCAACCATACAGAGTGCACACACAGCAATATAATACACAAAATTGGATATTACCATACCGCCTTGTGCCTGCAGAATTCAGTAGCACTTGAGACAAAGAATAGACAAAGAGATTAACTGTTACAAATTTCAATTCATGCTTTCTAATTATGCATCTAGGCAAAGTCTTGCCTATTGTCAAATGATTGCTTGATGATAGATGGGAGAAAAATAAAATTCAGAAAAGAGAGTGGAAGCTTACTATTGCAGACAGGGTTGAGTTTGGTTTTACTGATGAATTGGAAATCAAGAGGTAAAAGAGCCCCATGACTCCTGTATGTCTCCGTGCACTGCTATAATTGGATACAAGAGTAAGTGTCTCCCCAGCAGAAATCTTGACCGAGCCATGTGTAGGGTAACAAGTAGACATTCCTACAACATAACCAGCTTCATTTCCAGGTTCATCTCCAGTCCCATAAATTGGGTTGGATGAGCATATCACTCGTCCTCCCTGAATCAGTTCATCAGACAATTAACATTCGAAAGATGATACCATTAGCATCTTTGTTATAGAAATGTTGAGAGGCAAATATATTAGATAAAATCAATTAGCTAAATGCAGGGACTGAAAGCCTTCTTCAAGCAAAAGAAAAACACCAATTTTCAACATTAAGCTGATAAGACTATATGAAGGCTTAACTCATGAGAATCATGGGTGGCTCTGGCACTAGCAAAAGAATTGCCAATACAAACTTTTCTGTATGTCCACAGATACTTCTAACTTCATCCAGAGTAAAGCTATAAGAATCGTTTTCAAATAAGAGATCCAGCCAAAAAACCTTCACAACAAGTCATGCACAAAGGGTTTTGTGATTACAGAGTTAGTTCTTTCCTCAAACTTGCTATGGAGGAATAGATATATTTCCGCAAACCCCACCCCCACCCCCCGGCCCCAAAACAAAAAAAAAGGGGTGATGTTTCTTCAATTTGTTTAGTTTGTATTACTAGAAAGCTTTACAACAAAATAAGAAGATGCATTGGTGATATCTTTTAAGTAAGCATAACATGAAGTAAGTTCACCAAAACTTAAACAAGATTAACTCTAGACAATAAAGTAAATAGATAACAGAATATTCAATATAAATTTCTCCAATGACTAATAAGTGCCAGAACTAAAAGTTAAACATAGCTTCAATATAAACTAATACTCAATAACGGCTATCGCAATAAGAAAACTCAAGAGCAAATCAAAGAAGACTTATGACTAGATGAGTGGAGAAAAAGGTATAAAATGTTCAAATACCTCCCCATAAAGAGTTGAACTAATGCCTCCTGCGTGCAGGTGTCCAACCCCATAGATTACATCACCACCAGTTGGCAAACTAACAGTTAAAGTTTTGCTATGAGTGCAACCTTCGTTGGCCAGGCCAAGGGTACAAGGTTCAACTTCATACTCAATCTACATCAGAACAGTTCAACAGAGTTATGGGGCAGATATATGAAGGATAGAAAGAATGAATGATATTGTGGAAACATTCAACAATTTGGCACTCAATCAATGGTATTCTCTATTATCTCTAATAGAATTTTCCCTCAAATTAATCATTATCAAATTCTCTCACTAATCTTTCTAACAACCATAAATGTCTTTTATCATCTAAATGGCTGATTTTAAACTAGAAGAAAATTTTCATTTGCAGTGGAAAATTAGCATCTAATATCTTTTACCATGCAATGATGTCTAGCTCTGAGCCCTCTGGACTCATCCGCCTTCTTCCATATGTCAGTGACATCGAGAATATAGATTTGAACAGGTACAATCCAGGTATCCCAATCAATATACTGCATTGTGTACCTCAAGTAGAGGCTTCTCTTGACACCGTGAAACCCTTTCTTCACTCTACATCTTGTCTCATCATAACAGCATTTCAAGCCACCGTTATAGTTGGGCGGAATGACATGACCATATTCATCCACAGTGACATTGTATAAATCACACTTGCACTCAGTGCAGCCCAACTTGTCTTCAGCACCTCTAGTGTCAATTGCATGCACATTAAGCATCCACCGCTCCTCGTACCCAATAGGCACATCGGCTGGATTACCAACTTCAATGCCATAAAGATCTGGCACATCAGTGGCTGTTCGTCGAGTCTCAGATCCTAGCCCAAAATACTGTGGCAGGCCATAGCCACAAACCCCACTATTCTTTATGATAATATGATCAGATTGGAGGAATTCCAAATATTCATAGTGCTTCCAAGTATCTACATCTATCTGTTGATAATATCTCACAACAAGCCAATGATGGAGATAAGTTTCATGAAGGGGGATTGAATTCCCCTTTTCATCAACCACTTCAGCATCAAAGCTCTTGACAGCAATATGACCTCTAGGAAAATCGATGTTGTAGTAGAATTTGTTCGACACTAATCCTGGCTCCAACTCAAATTTAGGCGATAGGAAAACAGCAGTTTTCACCCCATTTTCACTTCTTAAATGAGCTTGTGAACTTTGAACTACCAATAACAAGAGGAGGATTGCCAGGTAATGCAACCAGCACTCTGACCCACAAACCATGTTCGCCCTCAATTGGAATCTGCTCAAAGCATTACTAGCAAACCAAAAAATCAATCATATAAATTTTATGAAGTTTTTCATACAAATACTCTCCAAAGTAGCTTTTATCTATGTAAAGTCCAATTACCATTAGCTGAAACAAATAAAAATACAGCATTAGTGATATCAGCGAGAGATCAAGAATTCTTGCTATGTTCACAGTTTCATGGAGTCAATTCAATTCAGTGGAATAAATTGAACATTCCTGCCATACAAGTCCCATATCCAATTACCCTTCAAACAAAAATTTCAATTCATAAAAATCTTCTTTTGTTCCCTCTTCTTTTATTAATTTATTTGGGCGGAAATCAACAAGCTCATATCAAAATTCCTCAACTCAATCAGAAAACATCAGCATGACCATTCAAATATTCGACGGCCAGAAACCATACTTGTTAGAAAGTATTACAAAGTACTGAATTAGATAGCAGATGAACATTCAAAAGTCATAACAGCAAATTAACAGAAACAAACTGAAATTGAATCTACCAACTAAGAACGCCATTTCTTTTCTTACTCAATACATAAAAAAAGAGAACGTCTATCATGCCAGCTTCAGTCTACCATGCCAGCCTCATAACTCAAGTTCAAACAGAAGAAGATCCACAGAAAGTGTACCCATACAAAAGAAATTCTCCTTCCGGATTATACCTTTTTCACCATGATATGCTCAACCCAAAAAGTGAACCCAGAAACCAAATGACTGAAAATCTAAGGGGAAGAAAGATATGGAGAGACAAGAAACTCTCCCCCGACACAATTAACAAATGTGGGATTATAGAATCCCAAACGAAAAGGATAACGGTTGAAGGACTTAAAGCAGAAACATGCAACGTGGACAGAAACTTAGTCCTAGTATCCAGCTCGCTCCAAGGTATGGATGCCAAATATGGGGCTGAGGATTGTGAATTATTGAAGTATAAGTCATAAAATTATTATTCGATTAATTAAAAAAAATTTAGATACTGTGAGATTTTTCCCTGCGCTCCGTTCATCACTCGATTGTTACCGTTTGACTTGGTATGAAACATTCTTCCAGAAGCCTAACCCGTATGGATTCCAATTTTTATTTTTGGTGGGGCTGGGGTGGCGTGTGTTGGATATCAACTCTTCTTAACCTTAAAATTGGTATTATTTCACCATTTTCTTGACATGGGGAGGAGATTATATATTATTTTTGTGGCATGGTTTGGTTATAATTAGAAATAGTTGGGCAAGAATTATTATTTCAAAATTTTATGATACAATATTCCTTTGAGTTTCGAGCAATATTTCTTTGATTAAGATTATCAACCCAAAATTTCAGTAGACGGCGAGAAATGAAAATTTTCTGATATACTTTTACATCATGGGTAAGTCTACATTTTAATCCACTTACAAGTCCGAATAGTTTAAAACTTTCTAAATTGATTAAAAAATTGATTATCTTTTTGTTATTTTGGTTGGGATCTCTTCACATTGGTTTTGATAATTACCATTTTGCTATATAATTTTTATTAATGATCTTCATTTTTTGCCTATGATGCAAAGCTATTTAAAAATAAGAAATCTATTGATTCGATGTTAAAATGTCTGCAACATAATCACTCAATTTATGCATGCAAAAAGTAATGAAAATTTGCATGATTTTTCAAATATAAAGATGGAAAGTTTCTATAGGAACTTCACATGACAAATTGCAATATAAAAAGAGTTATTTAATGGAAGATATTTACTGAATCAATTTTCAATATAATTACCTAAATTCATGCCTAAAATGAAGAAAGGAAAATCTGTATGATCTTCTGTCAATAGGTAAGGAAAGTGATGTTAGAACTTTAACATTAGAGATGTTAACGAATCAAATCGAACCGAATATCTGAGGATTCAGATTCGATTCTATTTATTTTACTCATATTCGTATTCGAATTTGACTCAAATCCTAAATTGGGCTTAAATTCAATTTGAGTAACATTCAATATATTCAAATTCGATTTGAATGTTCAATAAACTCAACTTGTTACTTAAATTTTGAATTATTTATTGATATTTCATCTTTTCTTATGGTCACAAAATGAAAAACTTGATTTATCCAAAAAGTAAATATCAAATATATGTAATGGTTGACATAATATTCAATGATTTTTGATGATGCATGGATCTGTCGCCATATGGCAGCCTCCCCCCGAGGTATT
>JACGDI010001584.1:373085-390840 GCA_014898725.1 Jacaranda copaia
CTGGGCCTATTGGGCCTACTAGATTATACCATATCACGCTGGGCCTCGTGGGCTATCCCATATCAGTTTCATTAATATATATCATCAAAATTTAAGTTTTGAGAAATAAAAATATTAATATACAAAATATATAATAAAATATATTTTGAATATTTTATTGAATATCAAACTCGAATATTATTGGATTCAATTCGAATTCGATTATATATCGAATATTATACTAGATTCGAATTCGAATTCGAATTCATTAAATTTCGAATTTGAATCTCGAATTGTTTGATAAAGGTTGGATTCATTAACATCCTTATTTAACATGACAACCTGCAATCAAAAGAGGAAAGTTACTATTAGAGATTTACATAGCAAAATAAATAGAACTAATTTCATATATTAAAAAAGAAAGGAAAAGGTAAAAATGTCATTGGAATTTCTATATGGCAACATAATATGTCTAGAAGATGCAAAAGATCCTCAATGAACTTCATCTATTTAAAGGAGAAAAGAAATGAGTCAAAATCAACTAAAACTATTTTCCAATGATCAGAACCTGCAACATTTAGTCTAGAAGTTGTCTTTGCCTTTCATTGATCCTTTTGTTAGACTATTTCTAGCAAGGGATAGTTGCTTACAGTTGTTGATTCATCTTTTATTATCTATTGTATTATCTTTTGGATTTTTAATAATATTGTAAGTAAAAACCCCTAAAACTATATCTTAGGTAGTGAATATATATTTGTTGAACCACTACAAATTCTTATGTTTATTTTATTTGCTGCTTTCTTATATATAGCTTATTACCCTTTTGAATTATTGAAACTACTTCTTTATCAAAAACTTCATAAGAATTTAATAGAGAGAAAAAAAAAACAGTATCTTATTATTGTTTGACAATTAAATGAATTCACCTCCTATTGATCTCTGTTTATTATCAATTTTCAAAAAAATGCACACAGCCCCTTAACTTTAGTAAAAATTTGTTAAAACATGCAAAATTTACTACTTTATGCTCATAAAATGTATTTGAATGTTGTTGTGTTTTTGTATTAAAAGTTATATAAATGAAAATAAGAAAAAATATAGCATGAAAAATGGAGAGAGAGTATAAATGTGGGTTGGTGAAATAATTTGAAGAAACTATTTATAAAAATGGGGAAGAAATTGATAGTTTTTTATTTTTATTTTTATTTTTAAGAAAAAATAAACATGGAGAGTGAAAACAAAATCATACGGCACTAAAAAAGATTGACGAATTAAGAACGTGAAAACAAAAGACTAAAGTAAATCGCTCATTTGTCAAACACTTGCAAGAAACTAAGAGGGAGAAAGTGATGGAAAGCGACCAATGTTTGATGCTGTCTTAAGAAGTGTAAGAAATATATTTTGACAGTAGAATTAGGAACGTAGTTCTTACAGTTACATTTGATTTTATTTAAGACAGAATAAAATTTTACTACAAATATTTTTTTTTTCACTTAAGAGCTACACATATAATTCCAATAGGTATAATGATTTTAAAATGATTAAATTTTTTAACAATATTTATAAAAAATGAATTTTTTTAAATAAATATTTCGTTTATGTTGTTAAGTACAAAAATTACCCTGGAATGCAATTCCAAATTTGACTTGGTAGTTGTTTTCCCTAGGGGAATAGCCACAAAATTAAACTGGGCTTATGTTTTGTTTTTTTTTTTTCTGTTTTTTTTAGAGAAAGTATTCTTTACAATATGTTTATAAATTTAGTTATTAAATCAAGAATATCAACCTTACAATAAATTAATAGAATTTAAATATTAAATTAAAGAAAATAAAAGCACAAACTCCACAAAACCACAACCATAACCAAGAGGCACACTTAAAATGTATACAAAGACGTTCATTCAAATCGAATGCAAAACCTCCTACATAATAAGGGAGATTTGATGCCACTAAACTACAAACTGGACAGACTGGGCTTATGTTTTTACACAACCCGCTTTCCTTATTTTTACCATAATGATTAATGAATCCAACATGGGATTTTTTTTCATTTTTGGCCTTTTCCACTATGTATTATTTTTGCCAATTAGCTTTAAAAGGATGACAAGTTGAAGGATAATTTGTTGAATGCCGATAATAAGGAAGACTTTCATAAACGAGCTTAATAAATTGAGGCAATTTCTTTAATAGAGAATGATAAATGCATTTTAATTTTTATACTAATATTTTAAATTTATAAGAAATTACTATATTCATAATTAAAATATCAAATAAAATTAAAATTCGATCATATTTATGTTTCTCCTTGGAGAGGATTGATATTTAGAATTATTAAAATAAGTAGACATTTAAACGTTACCTAGTGAATGGATATAAAAATTTGTGATAAGTTGTAATGTTTTCATTTAATGTGATTTTTCTATTCAAATGGATACTTTAATCAAATGTGAAGGTGAGATCCCACTATCGATAAGGTCAAATTAACTTAATAGAGTTAAGAATATTGGAGCAATTGCTAGTTTCATATTTAGTGATTCTGAATGTCCAAATGAATGAAAAATTGGTGTATTCTTATAGAAAAACTATATTCTTGTGCAGCATAATGCATATTTTATTATAATCCTTTTACTTTAGAAGACCCATGTAGTTATTATATTTTGTTAGGTTTAAATGATTCGCCTGTGGAATTTAATGATTGTTACGCGCGTGGAAATCTTGTATGAATATTTCGTATTATAGTCCTCACTCATGATTGAATTTTCTAGATATAACAATTGAAATAGTATGTTTAAAAAAAGAAGTAAATAATACCATTTATTAGTGATGCTATTCAAAAATGGAGCAAGATCCTTTTCGAAAAATAATAGAATATTTATTTGTCTTCTAGGATCACGCACAGAGAGATATGTTTCTCTCGAGAGTTCTTCCATTTCGAAATTTTTGTTAATGATATCTTGTGTCTAATTTCTTTGTGAAATTTGGTATTATAGATTTTAGTTTGGATAGGATTGGACCTTGATTTTTCTACCCTTCTTCATGGGCTTTAGGCTCTTTGGCATGACTTGAATGGTGTTGAGAGATTTGCCCTTTACCTAATTAGCCAAAATTAGCAAATAGATTCACTTATTAAGAGATTATTTGAATGAGTTTATAAACTCCTCAATATTTAATAAATTATAAAATATTTGAAAGTTTTATAAAAGGTCATAAAGTGTTTAATAATTCTTTTAAGAAAATAAAATTATAAGTTCCAATAATAAAAGGTTTAGATTTTCATAAATTTTTTAATTATAAAAAATTTCTAATTATTTTTAAAATATTGACTAAATATTTTAATTTTAATTATATCAAATATAAAAATATCATCAATAACATCGTATAAATTCAAAAATTTTATTTCATTTGAATTCTTCAAAATTTCTCTTTAAAATAATACCTAACATTCTTTAAATTTAAAAAATACTTTACAAATAAATTTAACCAAAACGCTCTTAAATTACTCATCATGCCAAAAAACCCCTCCCAACCGAATCTTTATAATGTCAAGGCCTTGTCTACACTGTCCTTGTCATGAAATGATTCATTATTGTGTAAATTATTACAAGTTAATCTACAAAAAATGACTTCCAAAAAAATAAGTGCCCTTATTGTAATTATAATTATTTTCCCATGTTAATAATTATGATGCGTATGTATTCCCAACCCAAGCTAAAGTAGTGAAGGCTATGATTGGAAAGTTGTTCAACCTGAGATCACCCCTAATAGACAAGTTGAGTTGAATCCAGTAGGAAGCAGCCAAGATGAGGGTGTGAGGGGCCCGAGTTGAATTCAGAAAGAGCAGTCAAGATAAGGGTGTGAGGGGCGCGATCTGAATCCAGCAGGGTGCAGTCAAGATGAGGGTGTGAGGGGCCCGATCTGAATCCAGCAGGAAGCAGCCAAGATGAGGGTATGAATTGACCAAGCTGAGCTCAAAGTTATGGCTTCAGCCCAATACAACCGGAAGACAAGGAACGTGGCCACACATGGCACCGTGTCAATCAACTCTGATGCATGTGGATAGTTAGAGGTTTAGTGGACAGTTACAACTTTAGTTAGTGGGGTTCTTAGTTATATAAAAGGCTTTGTACGAGATTATAGAGGATATACTAGATTATCAAAGGAAAAAAATACAAGACTGCCTTTTTTGCTTTCAATTGATGCTCTGAAATTATTCTTTTTGGCATCAATTTGGCGCCATCTGTGGAAAAGTAGATTAGGAGTTAAGATGTGAGAATAGGTGATTTAGAAGAGAATGGAGAGACAGGTATGAGGATGATGTCACAGAGTGAGCCAACGCCTGTAACCGCAACTGCCATGCCATCTGCTACGGTGGCGCAACTGGCAGTCACTAAAGAAAGGGTTGACCCAGTACCTCCAATGGTGGGGCAAATGACTACAGAACAATTGGCCAACTTTTTATGGTCAACATTTAGCATTATCGCCACCTTTCAATCTGCTGGAACCATACATGCATCCCTCCTATCAATGACACCAAGCCCCAAGGTCATCCTTTTTCTACCGCGGATGGCACCTAATATTCCGCTACCCCTACTCCAGTACCCCTCCTAGGATTGGTTAGCCCTATACCTCCAGTAAGGGTGACAACCACTCCGATAACATGCGTGTCCATTGGTGTAGCCCCGTGTAGAGCCCCAGAGTTGCCTTGGTGTCAGGAGCAGTTGCGCAGGGCACTGTTATAACTAGGCCACTTTTCCCTAGTAATCCAGGACTAGTCACAGTAGGACAGAAAGTCACAGCGGCACCAGCTGGAGGAATACTAGAAGAACCTAGAAATGAGGGTGCACTGAACATACCTAAAGAGGTCCACATGAAGATCCCTACCCACTTAGCAAATGAGGAAGTAGTGGCGGAAAGTTAGATCTTGGTGGGACATGGCATGGATAGAAGAGAGAAAACTGTGAGGCAAAAGAGAGAGAGTTGAAGCAAAAGAGAAGAGACAGAAAAGAAGATCTTGCCAATAAAATACCTAGGTAAGAAGAGAGACCTATAGCTATACTCGTGTGGTAGGTGAAAGTTCCATCAGTGATGGGGCTAAAATTCAATCACTACACCCCCCTACGGCTGCCCAAGGAACAAGCTATATAGGCTATTGAGTATCTTAACTTGCTTCGATGGCCACACTCCCATAGAGACCCACCAAGATGGCCCAAGTCTGATAGATTCTGTCACTTTCACAATAAGTATGGGCATGAGACGGAAGAATGTGACCACTTGCAAAATGAGTTGGAGCAGCTGGTGTAGGATGGATAGCTAAATAAATTTGTACTCAGAGCAAAAGTCGAAGGCAAAGACATGCGCCCTACACCAATCTGGGAGGGACAATAAAAAAATTCAACAACCTAATGGAGAAAATAACTCCAAAAATAGGACTGTTAGAGGAGTGGTTCATATGATTTTGGGAGGTTCGACTGAGGGAGATACTCACCGAGCTAGGAGAGCAAGGACTAGGGTTGTGGCGCACAAATATATGAAGGTGGCATCAGTCTCTACTGTTAACGACATCCCAATTATCTAGTTCAGACTAAAGGACCTGAAGATATTGCATCTACCTCATCAAGATACTTTGGTTATCATAGCGATGATAGCCAACTATGAAGTGGCCTGTATTTTTGTTGACGGAGGTAGCTTGGCAAACATCCTTTTCTATGATGCCTTTCAACATATGGATTTAAAAAACACGATGCTTGAACCAATAGAAACGTAACTCTTCGAATTTTTAGGAGAAGCAGTTTTGTCCAGGGGACGAATTTCTTTGCCAGTCTCTTTGGGGGTAGGAATGTATCAAAAAACATGTATGGTAAATTTCTTAATAGTCATACCCCCTCAGTATATAATGTGATTTTTGACAGGCCCATGTTGCAGCTCTTCCAGGCGGTACTTCTCCATACCATATGAAGCTGAAGTACATGGTGGGGCGATTGGTAGAGGAAGTAGTGGGAGATTAGTATACTTTCAGGAAGTGCTACATAGATGCAGTAAGAAAGGGATGCCACAAGGGTGATGAGGCCAAATGCAAGCAAAGGCAAAATGGTGTGGGCGCACCTCTGAGTGCTGAAAAATAGCAAAAAATTAAACCTGAGAAAGAGCTTCTATCGATAGAGTTGGTCCGAGGAGATCCCAATAAGATCACACGGATAGGTTTTCATTTGGAGACTAGCTTAAAAGTAGGGGTAATTACCGTATTAAAGGATTATGTAGATGTTTTTGCCTTTTCTGTCAAAGACCTTATAGGTATAGACCAAAGGTGGCTGAGTATAGACTTAATGTAAACCCAATCGTCAAACCAGTTAAGCAGAAAAAGAGGCATTTTGGTCTTGAGAAAGACCTCATAATTTAACAGGAAGTGGAGAAGCTCTTGAATGCAAGGCATATTGTGGAAATCCAGTTTCCTGAGTGGATCTCCAATGTGGTATTAGTGCCAAAGCACACACACAAGTGGAGAGTGTGCATAGACTTCAGGGATTTGAACAAAGCCTGCTCGAAAGATTTTCCCTCTACCTAGGATTGATCCGATGGTGGACTCCACTTCTAGATGGGAACTCCTTAGCATGATGGATGCCTCGCAGGGATACCATCAAATTCCACTTAGCTCAGAGGATTGTAAGTAGGTAAGCTTTATCACATCCCAGGGAACTTAATGTTATCTAATCATGCTTTTTGGTTTAAAAAATGTAGGAGCCACGTACCAGAGGCTAGTGGATCATATGTTCAAGCATTAGATCAATTGGAATATAAACGTATATATCAACGACATGTTGGTAAAAAGTGCAAGCCGAGCTGAACATGTTGAGGATTTAAAGTAGACTTTTGAAACCTTATGCAAGTATGGGATAAAGTTATACCTAGAGAAATATGCATTTGGAGTAAAGGGAGGCAAGTTTTTGGGCTATTTGGTGATAGAAAGGGGAATTGAGGTTAACCTAGAATAAATTCGAGCTATTTTAGAGATGGGTCCCCCAAGAACCATGAATGAAGTCCAGAGATTAGCTGAAAGGATAATCGCTCTGAGCAGATTCATATCTAGATTAGCTAACAGAAGTTTAGCCTTTTTTGGAATATTATGAAAGGCGAAGCAGTTCAAATAGGGGGAAGCAGCACAATGCACGTTTGAGAAGCTGAAAGCCTACTTAATAGAGCTCCTCTTACTAACAATGCCCACCCTAGGGGAAACTCTCTATTTGTATTTAGCAACATCTGAGTAGGCAGTAAGCTTGGAACTTGTAATGGAGGATGGAACAGTTCAAAAGTTGGTATACTATGTCAGTAAGATCCTGCACGCTGCCGAGCTGAGATACCCAAAAATTGAGAAAATAGCACTAGCCCTGGTAGTCATGGCAAAAAGGTTACAACCTTACTTTTTATCTCATCCTGTAGTTGTGCGAACTAACCACCCATTGAAGAAAATGCTTGGGAAGGCTGATGTGGCAGGAAGATTAGTTAAATAGTCAGTAGAGTTGGGAGAATACGATAATAGCTATGCCCCCAAGAATGCTATAAAAGCATAGGCCCTGGCGAATTTCGTAGCAGATGCACCTATAAGGGGGGATGAAGGTTTGTGGATGGTGTATGTGGATGGGTTGTTAGGACATGGAGGAAGTAGAGCTAGAATAGTTGTTGTTGTTGATCTTGAAGGTGAAGAGATGGAGTTTGTAGTAAAGTTTCATTTTAAGGCCTCCAACAACAAAGCAGAATATGAGGCCGTGATATGGGGGATTAAAATGGCCATGCAAAGTGGTGCCAGATGCGTCTAAATGTTCACTGATTCACAGTTGGTAGCAAAGCATATCGAAGGATAGTATGAGGCCAAAGAAGCTAGAATAAACAAATATCTACAGCTAGTAGATAAGCTACGACAAGATGTAGCCAAGCTTCAAATAACTGAGATAACTTGAGAGGAGAACATCAAAGTAGATTGTTTGGCCAAGATAGCCAGCTCTCTTAGCGAGTGCAACACCTGGCGAATTACAATCCACGAGCTAGAAAAAGGAAGTCTCGAAGCTAAAGTCCTCATGATGGAAAAAGGTCAGGATTGGATGACCCCCATCATACGATATCTGCAGGGAGACAACCCGGCAACTAATCATAAGTTGTATGTGCGAGCAATGTGGTTCACTGTGGTGGATGGACTATTGTACAAGAGAGGTTTTTCTTAGCTATTGCTACGCTATTTATCCCCTCAGAAAGGGGAATACATCCTGTGAGAAATTCACAAAGGATGTTGCAGGAATCACTTAGGAGGGATTGCACTAGCCTCCAAAACTATTTGAGCTAGGTATTTTTGGCCCTCTGTTCAAGCTAACACAGGAAAGTTGGTGAAGAAATGTGATAAGTGTCAAAGGCACGCTTAGGTAAGCCATATACCTACCGAGCCCATGCATGGAATGAGTGCTTCCTGCCTTTTTGCAAAATGGGGAATGGATATTATGGGGCCTTTCCCTATGACAGGCGGGCAAAGGAAGTTCCTTTTGGTTGCAATGGATTATTTCAGTAAGTAGGTAGAAGCAGAGCCCTTAGCTAAGATAACTGAGAATGAGGTGCTCAAATTCTTGTGGTGAAACATAGTATGCAGGTATGGTATCCCCAGGGAGTTGATCTTGAACAACGAAAGGTAATTCCAGGGGTCCATGGTGCAAGCTTAGTGCAAAGAAATGAAAATTGTTCAATATTTCAGCACTGTAGCCCACTCACAAACTAATAAGCAGACAGAGGTCATCAATCGCGATCGTTTGAGGAGTTTGAAGAAAAGGTTGAACCAAGCTAGTGGCAGTTGGGTGGATTAGCTTCTCGGTGTATTATGGGCCCACAGGACTATGCCGAAAGTTTTAACTGGGGAAACACCCTTCAGTATGGTCTACGATATAGATGCGCTAATACTAGTCGAGGTGGGCCTAAAATCACATCAGGTACCGGCATCAATCTTGAGGAGAATAGGGAGTTGCTCAAGGATTCTCTGAATATGATTGAAAAAAAAAGGGAGAATGCTTGCCTCAAGTCGGCTAAGTACAAGCAAAGGATCCAAATTGCCTTCAACAAAGGGGTTAAGCATCGCAGTTTCCAGGTGGGAGATTAGGTCTTAAGAAGAGTGGATGCACTGGGAAACGTCAGAAAATTGGAACTCAACTAAGAGGGACACTACAGGGTGATCATAGTGCTGAAAGGGGGAGCGTATGAGCTGAAAATGATAGAAAGAAATAAGCTAGCTCATCCGTGAAATGTGTAGAACTTGTAGCATTTTTACATGTAATTTCTTTTAGAATCTGCTTCGCTATTCCTACTTTACATTAGTTGTCTTACTATGCTTACTTTAGCTTTGTCACATAGAAATTAGACCAAGTTAGTTTTCATTTCTTGTAAGCTCAAGTTAGGTAGGATTAGCCTACCTCTTATTAAGTTTTGAAGGTGTCATGTTTACTTTTTTAAATCACTAACTTGAACACAATTGATGAATGTCCAGCTTAAGATGGCAAATGCTAAATAAAAATTAGCTAGACTGATCTAACTATTGAAGATGTCGAATGCCAAATAAAAATCAGCTCGGCTGATCTAAACTATTGAAGATGGCGATGGCGAATGTCAAATAAAAATTAGCTCGACTGATCTAAACTATTGAAGATGGCAAATGCCAAATAAAAATTAGCTCGGCTGATCTAAACAACTGAAGATGGTGAATGCTAAAGAAATCAGCTTAACTAATTTGAACGCAATAGATGAATGTCTAACTAAAGATAGCGAATGCTAAATAAAAATTAGCTTGACTGATCTAAACTACTGAAGATGGTGAATGCCTAATAAAAATCAGCTTGGCTGATCTAAACTACTGAAGATGGTGAATGCCAAATAAAAATCAGCTCGGCTGATCTAAACAACTGAAGATGGCGATTGCCACAGAAATCTACTCGATTAATTTGAACATATTGGATGAGTGTCCAACTTAAAATAGCGAATGCCAAATAAAAATTAGCTTGGCTGTTCTAAACAACTGAAGATGGTGAAGGCCAAGCAAAAATCAGCCTGTTTGATCTAAGATGACTAAGCATAGCTAAACTACAATCATGGAGGAATACCTAAGCCGCTTGTAGGAAGTTGAAGTTAGTATTAACTCGACAAAATTGAAGGGCAAAATGATCAAGTCTTCAAAATAATGATCCTTCTTTTCCATTCAGTGATGTGGTCACATTTGTTTCAAAAAGAAAAGGAAAAAAATATAAAAAATAGATCGCCCTAATAGGTGGGTAAGGTGCTTTACAAAGAGGACTTTCAATTGCTAGGGCTAGCCAGCTCAAGGGGAGACACAGTAGCTAGGGTGGCAGCCTGGTTCGAAGGCTCAGCTCCAGAGAATGCCTCGTTCCCTCCTAAAACCTCGGTCTTTGACCTCAGCTTGGCTGTGGATTGAAGCTCAGCAAGATTACCTTCAACTTCACCAGCAAGGACATCTTTGTCTTTTAAGTTTGATGGAGGGGTTTCCAGTTCAAATATATGATCCATGTTCTCGTCTAATTAGCCCATGCATAGCACTCCTCTAGCCTTCAACTAATTTGCATAGATATTGATGCCGTGATGGAAGATTTTATAGCTTTTTTTTATAAGTATCTACTTGAAATCACTGCTCTTTAGATACTCACTTAGACATGATCTCCAGCTGGCTTCCAAAAAATTTTTCCTCTCCTCAGTATATTGGAATACCTTAAAGAAGGTATCCCATACCTCACAACAGCTCTCTTCTTGAGCCTTCTTCAATACTTTTTCCTGCTGAGATATTAGCTCGGATATCTTCAACTCGGACTTGGTCAAGCTACCGACCACCTCATCATGCTTGGCCTGATAAGTTGAAAGTTGCTACCTCAAGTCCGCAAAATGACTCATCTCTGCATAAAACTTATCTAGCTCAGCCTTCAGCCTGTGGCTCTAGTTGTTGGTGCTCCCCTTCCCATCATGCGAGAACGCTCCCCGCAAGGATACTCGTCTAAAAAAAAGAAGGGGAGTAGAAATTAGGAAAAATGATAGAAGTAAAAGTTCAACTTTTGGAAGTAGCATACCTTGGAAAAATAGAAAGCAAACTGATTGTGAAGGCTGTCAAAGGGCATTCCGTTGGCTAGCTACCGATCTGAGATAGTCAAAATCTTCCACAAGAAGTCCTTGCCCAGGGTATGAGTGGAGTTCATTAAAACCAAGCTGCCGGCCTTGAGATAGGTATTGGGTTAGTTGCGTTGCAAAGTTAAAAAGCTCGGCTCCTTCAAGATGTTCTCCTCAACTGAAACCAGATTAGCCGGCTCAGCAAGTGCATGTCTCTTGGGTGCTGGAGCTGCAAGAGGAGGGGTTTGATGTTTCTGCGGAGACAGCTCGGCTGGAACCTTATAGAAAGAGCTAGCTCCATTGGATCATTTCGGAGGGCGATTGTTCTTTTGTTTGCTTGGTTGGCCAACTACCCCAACCAAGAGGAATACTTTGCTAGAAATCCTCTCTAAAAGAAAAAAAAAAAAAAAAAGAGGTCAGATACAAGATCGCCCAAGCAACATTTATCTTAAGGTAAAGATGAGTACCAAAAACTTTGGGGAGCTCCTTGGCTTTAGGACTCAAGGTAAAGTGGTACGAAAAGCCTGGTGTTCCCAAGTAGGTCAATTATAACTGACAACTATTTAGCCTATCTAGCAAGAACTACCGACCTGAAGGGAATGTCCTACTTTTGGCCGAGCTCTCCGAGGGCATATGTTCTATACATCTCTCAGGGAAGCCCTATGGTTTGGGCGATGCTATGCACACATAATGTTCTTTCCAATGTTTTACTGAGGTGGGGTATTTGGATAGAAAGTGTATGTCCTCTCGAGATGTCAAGTAAAACAACCCAAGACCTAAAGATTTAGGGTAAAAAAGAGAATGGAAGAGGGTAGTCATAGGCTCTGCTTGCAAGCGTCTACATTAGATGATGAAGTTGGTCATTAACCTAAATGAATTGGGGGTGAATTGATTAAGTGGAATGTCCAATTCTCTAGATACCAACCTAAACAGCTTGGGCAAAGGAAAATACAGCTTGCCACGCAACTATTCTACATAAAAGCATAGAAACCCTAAAGGGGGATGATGCAGTCAATCTGAAGATTTGGGCACTACTATACGATACTTCTCTGGGATGCCCATGATCTCTCTCAACCTACGGCTCTTGTACCTAGTCATCCTAAAGAAGTACGTTTCATAATAAGATTGCCCTACCTAAGTCATTCCCTACTTAGTCTCCTTCATTACCTTTGGTGGTATACTGAGAACTGAGTCATCTGAGTCACTGTCCCCAACCAACTCAATGGACATTCTGAGTTTCTAAGAACTCTAATGAAATAAAATTGAAAAATGAGAAGTGAAGAATTAGAAAAACCTGGACTCATTTTCTAGAAGCACGGAAGGTGAGCAGAGTTTCCTTAAAATCGCGATGGCGACTGCTACGAAAACAGTGGAGTATTGCCAAAGTGTGCGGAGGAAATGGAAAAAAAAGAAAAAGAGCGGGGTAGAGGTTGTAGAAATGGCGAAGGAAGGGGAACGCTGAACAAGCGCATAACTTTTATAGGGAAAGGAAAGGGCTTTTGGACTCCCCAAATTCAAACTCCACCGTACACGTGTCTATGGGGATATGCAAGATAGGACAACCCAATTAATACTGCAAATAAGATAGGCGAACCTGGGGAAGGACAAAGCAATAATGGTTATTCCTTAGAAATGGGCGAAATCATTGTAGACTCGCTTGAGTCTATCTCAAGCGTTAATCAGCTCGGACAAGCATCCTATTGGGAATATAAGTCATCCCTTAGATCGCTTCACTCACGCTTCATCCACTATTAGCTCAGACTGTCATGGTTCAAATTTTTTTGAACTTGATTTTTGAGGGGTGAGGTGATCCATATGTATCGCAGCCCGAGCTAAAGTAGTGAAGGCTATGATTGGAAAGCTGTTCAGCCTGAGATCACCCCCAATAGACAAGTCGAGCTGAACCCATTAGGAAACAGCTAAGATGAGGGTGTGAATTGACCAAGCTGAGCTCAGAGTTATGGCTTTAGCCCAATTCAATCGAAAGACAAAGAACGTGGGCCACACGTGCCACCGTGTCAATCAACTCTGATGTATATGGATAGTTAGAGATTTAATGAGCAGTTATAATTCTAGTTAGTAAGGTTCTTAGTCATATAAAATGCTTTGTATGAAATTATAGAAGATATACTAGATTATCAAAGGAAAAAATATAAGATTACTTTTTTTGCTTTCAATTGGTGCTCTGAAATTATTCTTTTTGGCATCAAATTATACGTTAGTTCTCATTTACGCAGCACTTTGAGTTTATTTTATTTTATTTATTTATATTAAGAATTTATTAAAATTTTAATAAGACACATATTATTTATTTTATTTATTTATTCCTTGGGAGTGCAACGCGGCGGCTGATTGTTCAAACTCTGGCCCGAGTGTAAGGGTTCCCTCCATCTTTACCGGGAAGACAAACCGCTCATTCTGTTACTTCCCCCATTCTCCCTTCCTCCCTCCCTCCCTCCCTCCCTCTCTCTGCACAAAACAAAGCGGAAAAGAGCTGAAGAAGAAAGGAGAAAGATTATCGCGGCTGTGATGGATAAAAAAGACAAGGCAAAAGAGAAAAGAGAAAAGAGGCGACAAGAGATCTCTCTCCTTCGTACCATTCCATATTCCGATCACCAAAGGTAATCAAGAATCACATCATTTAAAATGAGAATTTTTATAAAAGTTTTCGGTTGAAATTCTTTGCAGTGGCGAGCTGACCTTTTCTTTTTATGATCTTTGTTCTGGTTTGAGGTGCTATATAGTTTATATATAAAAGTTGAGATTATAGACAAAATGAAGTTGCATGTTGCGACCGCTGGTCCAGCTTCTCCTACTTGCACCTTTGGCTGGGCTTAAGAGATTGATGTGTTGATAACTTCCATAGGAATGTTTTTTTGGGGCAAGTACACCCAGGATCGGATAAGATTTCCGGAATTTAGTAGTGATTAACCAATTTCTAAATCTTAATATTGTGTTTGGATCATGATACAATGCACCATGATACCAATTTTTCCTAATTTTGATCTGGGGCATTTTTTCTCTCGTTGGATTTGAGTGGGAGGAAATGCTGATGCATTTGATAAATAATATTTCCAAATTACCCTGCTATGCTCTCTGGAGACTACACATTGGCTGATTCTGATACAAAAACAACCGAATCACCTGCTTGTCTTATGTGAATCTGGCAAATTTGTCCTCTTTGATTGAAACTGTGTTTGCTTGCACAAAGTGCGAATGCTTGTAGTAAAGGTGAGCTATACCTTTGTAAGATATCATTTTTCTTATCCTAAGAGATGCCCAGACTCCAAATATAGTTCGTCGTTTCAAATATTTTAGTTCCTTTCTTCTTAACTGTTTCCATTTGCATGCAATAGAATGTGTTACGCTTGCCAATTTATCAACTGTGTGCAACTATACTCATATATTGCAGTAGTCGCCCCTTGGATCCTTCAGTTAATCATGCCCATGAACTCATATAGGGTGATCATTTGAAATTAACGCATTTGGAAGCCTAAAAAGATGAATAACCATGTCAATTTATCACATAGTTGTTTTTTTTGATATTCACAAAGATGACTTTTTTTTTCTTTTTTGGTACCAGACTGTTCACATATTTGTGTGGCATGTTTCGTATCTAAAATATGGCAGTCAACTGTAATTATGTTTTTCAGATGTGTTAGCCAACTCTTATGCGATAGCTTTCACACCATCTAACGAGTGTATTATCTGACATCTTGAGTGCTCTTCAGTATGACTGCTCCTCTAAAAGTTCACCTTTTTATCAATCCTCTTGAGATGGCAATATATTTCTCCACTCAAAGTTGTGGTGCGAATAGAAAGAGCTTTCAGTTATACAATTCAATGCTGTTATTGCTGCTCTGTTTTTTCCACTATTACCTTACAACTGCATATCAAAATGTAGGAAAATATATTTCTATATTTTTCTTTCAATAGAATTTTAAACCACACTTTGTTAATTGCAAATTCTTTTTCAGATGGTGGACCTCCGACACTATTGCAGTGGTGACTGGTGCAAATAGAGGAATTGGATTTGAGATTACACACCAACTTGCATTGCATGGATTGACAGTTATTCTCACATCTCGAGAGTCTGCTGTTGGTGAAGAAGCAGCAAAGGTCTTACAGGAAGGAGGTCTGAATGTGTTGTTTCATCAACTAGATATTGTTGATCCTCCATCAATTGAAGCCTTTACTGAATGGGTTAAAGAAAAATGTGGTGGTATAGATATATTGGTAAAGTTGCCTTTTCCTTCTTACTTCTAAGACTAATTGGTTTTGTTTTAAATTCCTTTGGTAATGTAAGGTATAGTTACTGCTTGCCACCAGAAACAAGTAAATTGAAAAGGGCAGAGTTCCATGGTGTTTCATATAGTCCTATGCTTTTGTTGTTATTTAAATTGCAATACAAGAAGCCAATTTGTTCAATCAACTTCTCTGATGAGACTGGAATTATCTTTTCATAATCAGATTATACAGATGATGATAATGTTGGAAAATGACACCAATCTATATATGAAACTTGAGTTGATATATAATATATACTTTATTTTCAGCTTTTTGCTACATCTATGTGATGTGGTATATTTTCAAAATGAAGTAACTGGAAGTAGCATTACATTTTTATCATTTTTCGTTTGTGAGATTTTTGTTACAAAAATTTCTAGGTAAACAATGCTGGAGTTAATTTCAATGCCGGATCGGACAATTCTGTGGAATCTGCTGAAAAGGTTATTGGTACCAATTACTTTGGAACCAAAAATATGATCAAAGCGATGACTCCTCTTATGAGACCCTCAGAGGCAGGTGCTCGTATTGTTAATGTCAGTTCCCGCCTGGGAAGATTAAATGGGCGGCGAAATGTAAGTGAGAGCTTTAGCTTTATATTTAGCTTAAGTAATATGACTTCACTACTGCTTTTCAGGCAACTTTTTAATTTGAAGGTTCTCCTTCTCTTTCTATTTCCAATAAAAATTTCATCATTTCAGTTCTTTCTGGTAAGTTGAAGGCCACTTTTCTCATTATCTGTGACACCTTCCACCAGATATAGAACTTGTCAATCTATACTTTTGAGCATGTATGCATTCTTTCTGGTGCTTCTTTTGCCCCCTCCTTTGGTGAATTATTGGTAAAGATCGCATAAATTTATGATAACTTACCATAGAGAGGTTCAGCAAAGATCTCATCGGACCTTGATATGGTTCAAAGACAAAATTATTCACAAGTCACTGATTGAGATTCATCAATGTCCAAGAAGAAATATTCTTGATAGAAACTGACCAGATTTTTGTTTGATTCTGCAGAGAATTGAAAACGTTGAGTTAAGAAAAAAACTTGAAGATGATGAGTCACTATCCGAAGAACTGATTGATGATATGGTGAATACATTCTTGGAACAAGTAAAAGATGGCACTTGGACAGAGGGTGGATGGCCTCAAGTTTTTACAGACTATTCTTTGTCAAAACTGGCAGTTAACACTTACACAAGGCTGATGGCTAGGATATTCTCCGAACGGCCGGAAGGGCAGAAGATATATATCAATTGCTACTGCCCAGGGTGGGTCAAGACTGCTATGACTGGTTGGGCAGGACATGTTACCCCTGAGGAAGGAGCTGATACTGCTGTCTGGCTTGCCCTGCTTCCAGATCAATTCATAACTGGCAAATTTTTCTCTGAGAGGCGCGAGATACATTTCTAAGCTAGAGTTTCCGGTTGCACTTGA
The DNA here is from genome assembly GCA_014898725.1 of Jacaranda copaia. Lineage (NCBI taxonomy): Eukaryota > Viridiplantae > Streptophyta > Magnoliopsida > Lamiales > Bignoniaceae > Jacaranda > Jacaranda copaia. The sequence goes on from JACGDI010001584.1 coordinate 389,920, forward strand.
ACATCAAAAGAATGAACAACAGATGAAGGAGGCGCCTGCTGGTAAAAACTTTCCTGAGCCTGCCTTTTTATTTTAGTGGATTAACTTCTTCACTGATCTGTTGGAATTCAGATAGGAAAATGACTTGTACTGACTGATTTGATCTTGAGACGAAGATGAGTTCAGAAAGGATGCAAGAGCAATGCGTCTATCTTGGGGAGCCACAGAGAAGTGAGGTTGAATTACAGGGGCAGCATTTTGGTTCATTTGTTGTTTTTGATACTAATTTTCTTTTTTTTGCACTTTTTGATGAAGTTCATGTTACTATGTGAAATTTTACTTGCGTGGATGTAGGAAACAAGATTCAGATACATGTTTGGAAACTTATTGATCTATATGAGCATGATTTTGCTATTATGGGTGGTTGTTTATACCACTTTATGTTTCTTATGTCATATCAGCTTTCAAGCTTAATTAAATGACTTGGTTTAGGAATGAATTGTTGTCTGAATGGATTAACACAACAATAACTATCAGAAAGTTGATGAAATTCCTCATTTACCTACATTTATCACATTTATGTATGATAATTCAATTCAACATCCATCCTTCCCAAATCCTCAAAAGTTTTTAAGTCTTACGAGTCATGTGATTGACGTAGATGACGTATTACTCTGGGTGTGTGTGTGTGTGTGTTTTCTTATTCTTTTTAACCCCTTTTTATGTTTCAATACTTTCAATTTTGCCGTATAACATCAAATCATATGATCTTTTTGTTAATTTATAACTAAGTCTTCAATTTAAATTTGTTGTAAACATAAATTTTGTTTTACTATTCAATACTCCCTTTATTTTAACTTTAGACCTTTCTTTTCTCTTTTTGCTTTTCTATTTACTTTTTGTTGATTTGTTATTTTTTTTTGTGGAGGAGGGGGGGGGGGG
>JACGDI010001584.1:390876-416283 GCA_014898725.1 Jacaranda copaia
ACACTTCAAATGATTTTTTTTTCATTATTATCTATTATTTTAAAGTTTTAAAGTATAACTAGCAGTCATTTGCATGTAATTCTTGCTTGCATGAAATACTTTTGGCAATCATATTATTTGTACAATTTTTTGCACTCATATTTATACTAAAAATCAAAATGTATCTAAAATATATATTTATCAGGTTAAAGAAAATAATTTAAAAGTTAATAAAATATCGAGTTTAACTTGTGATAAGAGAATTTTTTGAATAAATAATGACTATTTGGATATATAAATTTTATTAAATATAGAACAAGAAAAAAAGCAAATTTGATAAATTTAAAATTTGGTATCATAATTTTCATTTTCAATGTAAAAGTGTCTTTCCTTTTTGTAGTTTTAAAGTATAATGCATGATCAATTTTAAGCTTTTAAATGCCACTTTGCCACTTTGTAGTGCAAGGACAATTTTGTAAAATTATGTAAAATTTTATTTTTTTCGATTTTGATTTAAAACTATGAGTCGAGTGAACATAATGATTGATTTTGAAAATGGGTAAGCATTGCCCAAATACTTTTTTCTTTATGCATTATCCAAATACCTGATTTTTTTTTCTTTTTTTCTTTTTTCTTCACTGTCGAGCTTTATCCAAATACATACAGTAACTATTATTACAAGGAAAATAATCAAATTGACTAATTAATGGAGCAAACCTATGTTAAAGCTTGTGGACATAACATAATGCCACTAATTTGTTGAGTGGCTAATTGATATGATGACATTATATTTATTTTTATACACTTGAAATTTAGAATTTAAATCCTAACAAACTCTTAGTTTATTGTCTAAATGAATAAAAAGTGTACATCGTGTTACCAATTTCAAAATTTAATAAACATTAGAGTCATTTGAAGATTTTAGCTTCAAATTTATTTATCCAAATACAGCCTCAATTATGCAATGATGTAGAGACAAACACTGTTTGAAATTATTTCAAAACATTTGGCAGAAAACTTAGATGATATTTTATTAAAAATAAATCAAATTTATTTAAAACTTCTAATCACAAAATCTAAAATTGAAAAGATATAAAACTTTTATTGTTTATTATTTTATTGAATCTAAAATTTTAAAGGCACTCCAAACATGAATTTTTCATAAAGCATTAAGATTTTAATAATTAATTTGGTGTGATGTTTAATAAGTTGACAAAATTCTTTTCATTTTAACATATTCATTGGAATAAAAAGTGAGTCAAGGATTTTTCATGAGTACATTGAAAGGAGGATCTTTCTTTTCTTTTCTTTTCATTGCCTTAAAGTGCCAACGATACCTTCTAGAAGTTTCTGCCTCTGATTTGAAAGAAGATAGATAATGAGAAAGTTTCTTTTTTTCTTTTCCACCTTTTCTTAGTATTTTTTTATTTTGTGAGTATCTCTTTTTATGTAAAAAGTTTCATAATTGTGTTTGAACGAGCACCTTTATGCACGAATATGCTCCTTGTGCACTTTATATTCTTATGCGTAGTTTATATTTTAATTTATTTAATTTAAAAATAAAAAAATATTAATTTATTGAAAAGATAAAAATTCGTTATTTATAATACTCTTTAAAAAAATATTTTTAATCTTCAATTGGTCATTTATTTATTAGACTCCATGTAAACTTTTTATTCCAACTTGTTTGTTCTAAAAATTTAACATAGTAAATCATTAATATTTTTTACTTTATCCTATAAAAATTTTATTTTAACACAATAAAGTGCCAAAATATTAGTATTTATAAATTTACATGGAAAAGATGTGGCTATCAATACTACAAAATCTAATTTATAATTTAGCTCACAAATTCCGAAAATGGCATTGCGAAAAAGGTTTCAAGGTACCCACCGCAGCTCTTTCCCGCGAGAATCCAAGTGGATCCTGAGAGTGCCACGACGCCGCTGCCTCTTTAGCTCATTAATAAACCTCTCCGTAAGTTCATTTCCTACCTAATTCACACGCACAAGAGAGATGGCAAGTTTGAGAAGAGCCCTTGTCTCCACCATCCCTCGAATTCTCAGCTCCAATCGAACGTCGCTCGGGAGGCCCCAACCCCTTCACGGGTATCGCGAGAAAACTTTGTTGTACTTTTTGTTAATTTTGACCTTTGCTTTTGTTTATTGATTTTTTTTGGGTTTCTTTAGGCTTATTTTGGGTTCCTTCTCTCGTTTCTATTCATCAAATGAGAGCCCCCTATCCCTTGATATCGATCTCTCCAATGAAGAAAGTAAAAGGCGATTGTTTAACAGGTGTTCTATTTTCGATGCCTTGGTTGTATTTTGGGATGAGTTTTGTTTAGAATTTCTTTTTTCTTTTTTTTTTAAAAATTTTTTAATTAGGATTATTTGAGGCTTTGATGATTATTTTAGAGTAATTTATTGTATGTGGGAAATTTGCAGGCTGTTATATAGGAGTAAACAAAGGGGGTACCTCGAGCTGGATTTGATTTTGGGGAAATGGGTGGAGGATCACATTCATTCTATGGATGAAAGCGGAATTAAATCCCTTGTAGATGTCCTTGACCTGGTAAAATTTACATCTTATTTTACTTCCAGTTTTTGGTACTTTTTTGTTGCAATTGTGGTAAAAAATGTTTATTTGCTGTGACAAGATGCATCAGTAAATGAGACTATTTCCAATTTTTTCTTCTTGGATTTGTTTAAATATAAAATTAGATTTTTTTTCCAATTAGAATTTTATGCCTAGAATGTGATAATTCATGCACACCATCTCCCCACCTATGCGCAGAGAAAAAAAGTAATGAAATGTTGAATTCATAATGTTTTCAAATGTGTATGACTGAGATTTCATTGCCGATCTAGATAGGCGATCGAGCAGTAGTCTGGTGCTCCATCTATAGGAAGTGGTGGTTATGTAATCAAATTTTATTGACAACAAGAGCTCATTCCAGCATTTCAAAAGTTTCAAGTGCTTTAAAAGTTTGCAATCCTTTGTTAAAGAGAATAAAAATCTCATAAATCGCATGAAACTGGTATTTGATGGAGTGCCAATAAACTTCCCTTAAAAACTTTTCAAAGTTTTTACTTATCATTTATTGGTAATGTCGCTAATGTTATGGAAGTCAAATACGTTTTGCTTTGGGAAATGTTATATTCTTGTTGACTGATTGTTACCATACTGATTTAGGTCATGGTCTTGGAGTTACAATGTGGAATGTACTCCCTCCATCCCAATTTGGAAATCCCCTTTTAATTTGCATTGGACTTTTAGATAATAGATGAAAATAAGACAAATTTGGGTACTTCTCCTACGCCCTCTTCATAGGTTGGTTAGTTAGTGGTGTCTTATTTCTTTTAGTGAGAGGGTGGTTCTGGAAAGGAAATTTCCTTTTTTAAGAAGAGAACATTATAGTGGACGTCCATTCCGCAAGACAGGAGGAGCATTTTGAAGTAATTGAACTGATTAAGTGAACATCAGCAGTTCTCAACCAGGTTTCTTGTCCATGTTCTTGCAGAAAGATGAATATATGATACTTGATCTCAATCTTTTTTGGCAAATTGGTTTAGTATCAGAGTTGTCACAATATACTAGTAACATTTCACATTGACATCTCGACTGCTCAATGGCTGCTCTAGAGACTTGTTAGTGGCTGTTGCTAAATTTGTTTCGCCATTAAAGCCATTCTGCTCCTTTGGCTTTCACTGTGGAACTGGTTAAGTCTCACCTAGCATGCTAAGTTTCCACTATGATGGATTGATAGATTAACTCTATGGTTGTAGAGACATCAGACAATGAAATTAGCCTGATTTTCATATTGGTTAGACCTTTTTGAATGGAAAAGAATATTTTTTATGGGGCAGATGAGAGTGACCTTAAAAATCTCCCAGGTGTTTGTTTTTAGCCTTGTCAATATTGTCATATTCAGCTTATTTTAGTTCTTCTCTTTTAAGCTTGTTTCACTGTTACTCCTTGCAGGAAAATCCTGATCTATGGAAATGGCTTACCGGCCAGGAGCAACCCCCAGGGGCAGTGAATAGAAATCCTGTAAGACAAGAAAATAGGAACTAAGTTATTTTATTTTGTGTTTTTTCTGTGTCTCAGTCCTAGCTTGATTTCTGAAATTGTAATCTTTGTTAGGTTTTCTTGGCTGTGCGGGAAAAGGTTGCTAAGAATCTTGACAACCATGCTTCTCCTGAAACTCGAGCAACACCTGGCCAGTCATGGGTGAGAGGTTGGGATGACTTCAAGCATGGTCGAGACAGCCCTATTGCTGGGAACCAGTAGGTCTCTTTAGGCTCAAGGTCCAATAACAATGTGTTTCTCGTAGCATATACAAATTATATATTGTGAGAAATGATGTATGGCAATATATTCTGTGGCCAAGTTAGCTTTCTAGAGGTATAAAAATAAGGAATGGATGATGAGCCAGTGGACCATGAGTGTGTTTTGTGACCAGTATACTAAATAAAAATCAGTTTGAATGCTTTTCTACGAGCAACCAAGATATTGGGTGTCCTGTGGCCTTGTCCTTTGCTCAAAATTTAAAATCCAAAAATGGCATCAAAATTTGTACGGGCAGTGGGACTCTCTAGTTGCCCGCACCTTTATCCCATAAATTTGTCTGAAAATATTTTGATGAAGCATTTTCCTATGCAATGTTCGGGAGAAAGTTAATTAAAAATAATACACAATAACTCATTATTTATCTTAATAATATATATTATGTCTAATTTAAGCGCACCAAATAAATAAGTTTTAAATATATATTTTATCATGCCTAATTTATTCAAAATAAAAAAAATAGTATACTCCATTATCATTTTTCATCTCATATTTTATCTTACAAAGTGAATATTATAAATTTTTACTCCATTGCTATGAACCCAATCACTGTAACAAAACGAGGCCTAAGATGCATGACATTGGTGTGCCACGTCATTTCGAAGAAGATCTAGTGCAATTTTAGTATTTTACACTTTACTTTAACTCAATGTGATATTTATGCAACGAGTTTGAACCAAAAATTGGACCTTGATTGGGCCTTGGACCACAATCACCGGTTCTTACAACGCCTGCCACAGCTTCGCAAATTTTCTCCTGTCTCCAAAATTCAATAAGAAAAGAAAATCAAAGCAAAGATTAAAATCAAAAACCCTTTTCAGCTTTTTTGACGATGGGTGGACGGTGTGTCGATTGAGTAGAGCAGCAGCATGTGCACCGGCTCGGTTTCGGGCTCGGGATCGGACTCAGAATCGGACTCAAACGGGTGGAGTAAAACACGGGGAGTGATGTTGAAGGCTCTGGTGGTAATCGGCGGGGCATTGTTGCTGAAGCGTTTCACCAAGTCCACCACTCGGTGGGACCACACCCGCATCTTCGCAGACTCACTCGCCGGCGAGAAGGTGACTTTTCTGGTTTACTCGTACACACTTGTGATTTTTTATTTATTGCCTTTTCAAAAATTTAAGCTGTGGGTTTTGGATTTCATCAGTGGTTGTTTGAATTTTGGTTTGGTAGTTTACGAGGGAGCAAGCTTCGAGGGACCCGGACAATTATTTCAATTTGAGGTATTTGTTTGTTTTTCTGTCTCCAGGGATTTGCCCTAAGTTGTTATGGAAGCTTTATGATTGGAGTGAGATTGATCACAGAATAGTTTTGTTGTCGATTGCGGTTAGATTTGAACGACAGGATGATACTAATGAATAATGATTTGAAATTTGTTCATCATTTTTTAATGGCATAGGACTTGTGGCCTTAAGGATTTGAATTCATGAAAAACCTACTCAAACGCCATTCCTTTCATTTTTTTGTGCGAGTGTGTGTGTGATTTCGCGTGCGCGCATGTGTGTGTGGGAGACTTTGTACTTTAGGTTCTGTCCCTGTTTCCAGGTCAAACTAGTTATGCTTTGCTTTGTTTGATTCTACTTATTGAAATGGGTATTTTTGTTAAATTTACCCAGAGACTCAAGAAATTTTTTGGTTAATTTCTTTTATTTTGGTTAAAAATATATTGATTTTCATTTCCTCTATATGTTATTTCCTAGATGGCTTTCATGCCCAGCAGCAGAAATGGCGGATGCTTCAAGGGTTTTGTACTTTGAACAGGTAGAGTTTGTGGAATCATCCCGTATACGTTTACCACTTGGCATGACCTTTTTGCTACTTAAACGAGATTTTTATTTTCTTTTTCCTGTGGGCAGGCATTCTGGAGAACTCCTCACAAACCTTTTCGCCAGGTACTTGATTGGCCTAGTTCAAGAGTTTGAAATTTACTTAATGTTGATGCCTTGTTCTGGTAGCATTTTCTTCAGTAATGCTGCACTTTTTCTGTAAGGAAATAAATTACAGTAATCAAGCTGTTATATCGTCACCATTTGGATTGTTCTTGTGTGCTTCCTCTACATTGTTCCATGTTAACAAATAACATCTGAATGATGAGAATGTGAAACTTTCATCAATGTGGACAATTGATTACCTGTATTTCTCCTTATTAATATAATCTATACATTCTTGATGCAGAGATTTTTCATGGTAAAGCCTTGTTCAAAGGAGATGAAGTGTGATGTTGAGGTCAGTATGAAGCTTATGCTTTTCTTGCTCAACTATCTCTAGGTATTAATTTTATAGATGATAATTTTTAGTATCTTTGAAAGATTTCCTTAAGTTTTGCTTTAAAATTGGCCTTGTACCTATTATTGCTTTGACAATCAACACTCCTGCCTGCTAAACAGCTGAGTACATATGCAATACGGGATTCAGAGGAATACAAGAACTTTTGTGATAGACCAAACGACCAAAGGCCACAGCCTGAAGAAGTTATTGATGTAAGTTTGATTATGAATAAACTTCAGTTGAAGTTATGTTCCCTCTTTGTTAGTTTTGAGAATCTCGTCTTTGCTTACTTGTGTGCCATTTTAGATTTAGTGAGCAAAGCATTCTTCATTATTTTGCTTATTATTTTTGCTCAATACCTGTCCCCTCTTTATTAGCTTTGAAGATCTCATGTTGGATAACTTGCATGCCAGTTTAGAATTGGTAGAAAAGCAGTCTGTATATTTATGATATTTCCAAGTTTTATTCTCCTCCTTTAGGGGGGAGTCCATTTGCCATTGCTTCTAACTGAATAAATAGTTGGTCAAATGTTGGTAATGGATATGAAAGGAGTGAATGCACAAGATGGGAGGATATTCTTATATCTAAGCAGCACAGTAGAAAATTCTTTTCCTACATTACCTGTACATAGTTTTTCTTTGTGGCACAGCTATATTTGTGCTTTATAGGCATGATTTATTTTTAGTGCAAGCTGACACTTTCTTATGACCGAGGGGATAAAGAATACAACTTAGGATACAGTACACAAATAGCAAAAAACAGTTGACAGCACCACTCTACAACTGCAATCACAGAACTTGACATCGGTTCATGGCAAAACAACTCAGTGCTTCCAGAACTATGCCAAATTACATGTCAATATGCTATGGAACTTTTGTAGAGCCATTATGAAAATAAGTCATCCATTAATTTCAATCCCCTACATAGCCATCTTTTGCCTTGTGAGAAAGAAATATGCTTCAGCCTCATAATTCTGCATTTCACTAGATGACAAATTTGCTTTTGTGTGGATGGAATATCTGTATAGGCATTCCTATAGAGACTACTATTCCTCCTCTCATTTCAGATTTGAAAGATGGGTCAATCCTAGTGCAAACTTCAAAATTAGATTGAAATTGCCTACAATTTGATGATATATCTACCTTACAGTTTCTTTCCAGTTATCAACCTGCCATTTTATTCCACTATTACCTATAAGAAATGAGCATGATAAAAAGAGACGGTCATGATCTACGAATTCTAAAATGGAAACATGGTAAGGTCAACCAAACTGCGAACAGTTGTCCTGATTATGAAAGAAGTCTTTCAGAAATAGCTAGCTGAGCAATGAACAATTGTCCTGTCACTTGTTCAGGGAAACAGATTCCTCTGATACCTCTAACCTCTTCATTGCAAGCTCTGAGGGCTTCTGTTGTTCAGGAAGTTGCTCATGACAGACTTTTGTTAACCATCTATTGGAATACAATCTCCCTCCATGTTTGTTTTGATTTGATACTGGGTTGCAAGATCCTCCTGTTGGTTTTTGATAGAGGACTTTGTATCTATCTTATTTAATCAATAAAATACTGGAAGGAGTGACAATTTTATAAGCTTTGGTTGAAGTGCCCATATGCGTCTATTGGATAATCCTTTTGGCTAGTTGATTATAGCCTAATTTCATAATACAATTGGATTTGGAAGCAATTTTTGTGTTCAAAAGGTTTGTAGGCTTGGGGCTTGACAAATGGTATCACAGCTGATTACTAATCGAAATATTGGGAGCCAAGTGTTATACGGGATAGAGTGCTATGTATGTAGTGGCCACATGTTGAACTTATGAGTCAAAGTACTACTCATGTTGGAGCTACCTCTTGAATCAATAGGAGTTTCTTTTAGAATCTCAAGTCCTGGTGACTGATCTTGGAATGTGTCATGCCATGTTTTGAAGGAGGGATGATAGTAATGCCACCAACCCAAATTGATAAAATACTAGAAAGAGTGACTACTTTACAAGTTTTTGCTGAAGAACCCATTTATGTCCATTAGATATTCCTTTTGGTCAAGTTGATCATAACCTAATTTGAGAATGTAATCCATGGGTTTGGAGCCAATCTCTGCGTCCAAAGGGCTTGCAGCCTGGGGGGTGATGTTTTCTCTCCAAAAGTAGCATCTCTGCACAGATTATCAGCAAAACTAGCTTTGGCACTCTCATAAAATGGGTGAGTGATGTATCAAATTGTGAAGATTAGATATCTGACAGAAAACTCTACGAGAGAGAATGAAGAAGTGTAGCATTTTCTCTTCCTTTTCTTTGTAAGCATGTTATATTCAAAGCAGAATGAAGTACATAGTTTTCCAATCGAACTATGAATATATGATGCTTAAACAAACTGAGTCTGGTCAAGTTTTTCCAATGGCAAACATCCTTTTATACCTCTTTTGGTTTAAGATTACAAATGCCATGCCTAGCTAACTGAAAAACTGCTAGTCTCTTGTGAGAGATCTACTGCTTAAAAATTTTGGGCAAGCCCATGGCAACTCAGCCCTGTGTGTTCTATTGTAGCTGAACCGTGGATGAAGTAATGAACTGCCAGCTATGAAATGATGAACAACGCAATGTGAACCTTGTCCAAACACCAGCAGAGAGATACATTGCAAGAAATTGTATAAACATTGGCAAGGACATCTGCAACTAGCTTATCTCTTTCTTCATAGTTCTTCTACCTAAAATTTTATCCATGCAGTAGAGATCTGCCCCCTCTTTCCTGAATTTGAATTTTGTTAGCTGCAGCCAGGATATATGCTTTGTCTCAAGACAAAGAAAAAATGATTTTGATTACACAATTGGAGAATAGCATAAAATAAGGAGAACAGTAGATGTTTATGGATTACTTGGTCATAAATCACTAGTTTCATATGAAGGTCAAAACCTACACTACCAATGGCAGACCTCAAAACATGAACAATATTAATAATTCCCTTCCATTGTAGTTCCCAGTTATTATACTTCCCAGTCTACCAAATTTCTCACAGATACTGTCAACTGTGATTGCAATATTGTCTTCTTGGAAATCATTCTGATGTGTTGTGATAGGAAGTCTATATGGAATGAACAGAACATGGTTTTCACCTTATTTTCGGTGCATGTTTTCATCTTTGTAGTTTTATTCTCATTATCACAAACTACTGAACATTGTACTGGAATCAGAGGAATCACTCTGACATGTTATGCACAGCAGTTCCCTTGTGCATCAGTTCTAAGTTGTTAGTTTTATAGCATTGGTAGTGCACGAGATAAAATATCATTGCTCATGAGAATGAATTTTCCCTAATCAATAAAAGTTTAGCGAAGCTGTGATAAGACATAACAAGTTCTAAATGGACTATTTAGCACCCGGAGAAACACAAGATGGAGCATAGTGCTGAAACATCATTGATGATATAAATGTTAAACGCAGGATGAAGGCATTATGCAAGAAACACAAAAGTATACATGAACTTAGGTTTCCTATCCAACAATACGAGCAACAAATTACAACAGTAAGAAGTTGTATGAAATTCTCTCCAGATAAATAAGCTGCAGTGAAAACAATGGAACTGATTGTAATTACTTGCTACCATTTCATTTTAGAGTCAAGACTGTTAGAAGGAAGTCTTTATACACAACTTCCAGCAACAGAGTGACAATTCAATACCCAAGAACACAGGCAATTATGGAGCCTGAGCCACTAGAAAGAATTTCCTTGAGAAAGGGATTTCATATCCTGTAATGTCAAGTCAATTATTGAAACCGCCAAAATTATGATATTGGACTCTGGTACAAGCAAACCCAGAGAAGGAAAGATGGAGCTGCATGGAGAATGCATAGCAACAACATGCTTTAAGCAACAGAAAACGTGGACAATGGGCTTAACAAACTGCTATAATTTTTAGTTGGATATTTGCTTTTTGTGGATCATAAGTTTTGAGTTTTCCTCCACACATCTGGACTTCTTTATTTCCATTGGCCTTCTTTATCATTTTGGGGGCAGGGAGCAGAGATAGAATGAAGGAAGGGGCCGGATGTTTGGTGAGGAGGGAAGTGATTAAAAATATGGACCTGAAGTGAGATCAACAAGCTTGAATTTTCTAGGCGTCTTGCTTGAAGCTCAATTGTGAGTGACATCCAGATTGTTATGATTGTTTATTCAGTCACATGTTCTTGGCTAGAATTTAGTAGCTGGGTAAACTTAGTATAAATTGACTTTTTGGCATACAAGGACATTGTTTTGATATCTGGGGAGGCCCTCTCTGTTCATCCTTAAGATATTTTCTCAACTATGCTTTGGATTGGCGCTATCTATTTACTGATTAATTTGGCAAATTGCCATTGCAGGACATTGCAGAGCATTTGACCACCATTTATCTCAAACGCTGTGATCGTGGGAAGCGTTGTTTGTACGAAGGTTCAACTCCTCCTGATGGATTTCCTAATACATGGGTATGCCTGTTGTTCCTGTTGTCCCTCTCCTAACAGAATTTCTCTACAATTTCTGCTTTCTTGGGCATAGCCATGAAAGTTGATGTAGTCTTTATTTACTTTATATATATGTTTTATGTATTGTAGAACGGAGCATCATATTGTACCTCGGAACTTACAGTTTTGAAAAATCGTGAAATACACACATGGGACAGAGGCTATGATGATGATGGAAATCAAGTAAGTTTTGACTTGAGATATATTGTTCTTCTTCCAAGACGAAGTCTTCAATTTCAGTAGTTTTGCTTAACTTAGGTCCTTTATTTCTTCTGATGATCAGGTTTGGGGTGTAAAGGGTGGTCCATATGAGTTTAAACCTGCTCCAGCTTCAAGTTTTAGCGATCCATTTTCTTCTTTAAATTTTCCTCCTCAATTCATGGAGAAGCAGATAGAGGGTTCATTTGTCCTTCAAGAATGATTGCTTCTTCAATGGATTATATTCTGTAAATTTAGTGTAACTTTTTAGACAGCAGCACACATCTTTTCCTTTTCCTTTTCCAAATATAATTTGCTCTCTCTGTATTTGTATAGAAGAATGTCCAATTTTTCCTGACTGACCCGGAACGAGTAGAAGAAAGTGGGCCTCTTGAGAGTGTATCTCATGATGCTCATTGCTATGTAATGATTTATCATTACAGCCAAGAAATGCCTTCTCCATTGGGTTGGGTATGCTTTAAATGCCTCGTTTATCATTGAACCTGAACTCTGCAACATTGAATTTCTATCACGTACGGACACTGAAAAGTGTTCGCATTTTCTGCATAGGATAAGAAATTATTTTGCCTGAATTCTTCTTGCCACGTGGTTTTGTTTGTACATAATGTTCTGGTTATTCTGGTTGCTATGATGATATACCGGATTAGTTAAGGCTGTCTCAACCATCAATCTGCCTTGTGAATTAATTTTTATTCAGGTCCTCAATGCTGCCGTTAATTCTTATTCTGCACTTAAAGGAATAAGGGTCAATTTAGCTTTAAGCCATAAGAGAATCTAATCTTGAGAAAAAGATGAGATCAAAATTAAAAATATTTAGATTCAAGTTACAAAAAAGTTTGAAGTACAATTACTTTCCCTAGTTCATGATTCAAAATTCTGACATTAATCCATCCTTAGTAGGTGCTGTTGAGGTAGAAGTATAAGCCAACTAATGCCGCAGCTCCAAGAGCAACTGCAACGGGCAATGCCTGTCTGCACAATCAGAAATTATTTATGCATTTAGTATATTACTTTAATTCTCTCAAAACCAAGGTAGATAAATGTCCGAACTCAAAGAAGAAGGAATTAAAAAAGAAAAAAAGAAGAAAATGTTTATACCCAATAGCCGCATCTCTCTTAAGCTGTGCTTTCCTGGCTTTTCTGACCTTTGTTTCATTAGCATCTTTGGTTACTGCCGGTGCATATGGCTTAAACCTCCTCTTTGGGGCACCACAAACTGCAAGATATCCAACAATTGAAATAGATTAAATAATTGCCATTTATTTGACTATTATAACTAGTTTGTTTTCAAATCAAACCGAAAGTCAGTCACACAAACTATTGACTAAAGTGATCAATAATTGTGAAGAAAAATGCCATTGCTTCAAACAAAAGATTTATATGACTTTCCCTAAAGTTTTTGATGAATATATCTCATTAGAAGTTTGTTAAAAAACTTCCGCTTTCTTTAAAGGATTGGCCTTGGTCTTGAAAATGGGGTATAAGCGCAGTGCAGCGATTTAGTTCATCAATTGAAAAATGTGTTGATGGTGTAGGGGCAAAGATTATGTATTTTTTATTGTCCTTTTCATTTATCTGAAAAATGGTGAAATTTTAAGAAATTTCTAAAAGAAAACATGTGGACAAGATAATCCCACATATCTTGTATGGCTGTCTGGCAATTATGTAAGGCAAGGAAAATAATAATGTACCAGGACAGAAGTACGTATCAGGCAACTTCTCGAAAGGGGTTCTGTCATTGTAGATATACCTGCATTACCAATCAAATTTAAGTCACAAATCCTAAATCCTAACAACGTAAAAGAAGTTGCTAGACTGTTACCACATGAATTCAATACTCAATAAATTCTACTTTCTTTGAATTGCAAAATCGTAGAAGGCAAAACCCCCAAAAAAAAAAAGAGGAAGAAAGAAAGAAAACCCGCAATCACGGCAAATGTAGGCCTGCTTGGAAGCCACACGCATGGAGAACTTTGGTGCAGCAGCTGGAAGAGTTGAGGACACTTGAGGAGGCATAAATAGGTGGAGGGATGGAGAAAAGAAGGAAGACTTGAGAGCAAACCGGTCCAAAGGCAGCCGCAGGCCGGTGTTTCCCGGCAGAAGTGGTGGTGCAATGGACTTGGCTCCACGAAGACTGGTAGGTGCCAAGGCCATTTCTATTGCTATTTTACTTAAAGGACGCCGACTCTTTTTCTTGAAAGTGTATTTGGGTAAAGTTAGAGGAATGGTGATGAATATGGAGATGAGATGATATGAGTTGATAAGAGAATAGTAATGTATTATGTGTATTTTGCATGTGAGGCTTATGTGAAGCAATTTGGCCTTGTGAAGTCTACATGTCTGTGTGGAATGTGGCTGTCATACTTCCCCACAAAAGTCAGCCACAACCCACTTTTTGGACCCTTATCTTTCTATAACTTTCTTGAGCCAGGCTGATTTATTTGGTTTTTTATTTTGGGTTTATCATAACTTAAATATGGCTGAAAAAGATTATTCTAAATTCGATTTATGTTAAAACATATTTGGGCCTCGTGTTTAGCTTCATCTCGTTTTCTAATGATTGTTGTCTTCTTGATTTTTTTTGTATCATTTTGAAGTATTATTGTCATAATTAAATTGAAACTCTGTAATTTTTTCAATTTTTTATGATGTTTTTTCTTACATTAAGGGCAGCGGAAGTTCTTTGATTGAGAAAATGGCTTAGGCGCGCATATCAGGTCGTTATCCGAGTAAAAGAATTCTTTACCAAAAATAAATTATTTTTTATTCAATTAAATATAATTTTCACAATAAATTGCCAAACAAAAGAATTTTTGACCAAAAAAATTAATTATTTAGACAATTAAAATAAATATAATTTCAACAATAAATTATTATATGTTGTTTGGTGAAACCACCATTAACATTTGCCCTTCAAACACGCTTTATTTTTGACTCTACTCTTGTCGATTTTGTGTAGTGATAATTTGTGAATCCATAATGATTTTAGTTTGATCTCAGATTCATAGTTTTTCAATGGAATACAATTTAACATAAACCAAAATGTCATTCCCATAAAAGCTAATAAGCTCAAAGTACAACCACCTGCTGAAGGAATTGATGGTTCTTGCAGCAAAAAACACTCAAGTGGCATGATAGCTTGCTTGATGACAACCTCTACTGTCTGGTTACAACAATGCCTACAGCTGCAAAAGGGCCTTGAACTTGCATGCTAAATTTACACTTCCACAGGATTACCACCAATACTTTCAATAGGACATATTTTGAGCATGTTCGCAAGCATTGCCTACCAGGGCTTAAGGTCACCCACAGGCCCTGCAGTCCAGTTCAAGATCTTCTCACCTGGTCTCAGGTACACACTCTTGTCGTGGGGCAACTTTCGGGCGAGTCCATTCAAAATCTGATGGAAGGCGTCCCTCGGCTGAGCAGGCTGTGGAAATAACATTGCCTGTTTCATAGAAGGATTGGCCAGTAATCTCTGCTTCCTTAATATTTCGTCAACTGGAATTGAGGTCAGAATTGTGTCCAGCTTAGGGACATCTTTCTCTGCTACAAAAACACCGATTTCTTCCCATGGAATTGCATCGGCAAATGGCAAGACAATGTCATCAGCTATAATAACAGGAATACAGCCAAATACAACTGCTTCAACCAGCCTGGGACTCCATGGAGCCCATCCAAGTGGGCATAAACAGAAAACAGCTCTCTGCATGTCTTCATAGTAGGTAGTTGGGTGCTCTGTTGAAATATCAAACAGAGGGTTGTCTTTGAAGTTCTCCCAAACTGATGCTCTTGCTCCTCTGCGATATTTAAGACGGATGTCAGAATAGTTGTCAGTTTTCAGGTAGGTCAGATTCAACATGAGAAGTGATAATTGATTAATGAAATCCTTTCCTGCTTGTTAGATGAAAGCTATTGATGCTTAAAGTAAACTATCCTAATTCCGTGGTATTCATATAGGTTCCGCATTGTTAGTTAAGATGAGAAGTGATTGCTGGAACATTGTTGGTGGGGATGAGAAATGATTGATGAAAAATATGATGAGATGAGTAATGAGACTTAATAATCTAATAGATATTATGTATAATTTTTTAGGATTATTAACTGATGTGTTAGTCAACTTTAGCCGTCAACCGTGTGTTTTGATGGGCTATAATATCTAAAGATACACATTTTACCAATAAGGGAAATTTGGCATACTTCACTTTAGAATTGTACAAGCACTTTGAACATCTTCTCTCTATTGGTAAAGAGTAATTGAACTTGAATGGATGTCTCATCCTTGAATGAATTATATTCATATCGGGTTGGGAATATAATCCTAAGCTTTCATCCAATAAAGTATCTATGGTATTAGGTTGGATAAAATAGTATATCCAACCTAACAACCTAATATAAACAAGGCCATATTGCATATGTTCTATATAGCAAATAGGAAATAGAATTATTAATCAGAGAATGAATAGCTTTGTTTAGGGCTGACAGCATAAAACATCTCCAAGATGCAGGTCAATAAAACATACCTTGCATAATAACCACCTTCTGGGTCGTTTCCAACATCATAAAACAAACCACGGAAGTAAACAAAGATTGATCGAGGAGTGGTAGGAGGAATTAGATGGGCTTGCATTTTCTGCGGAGGGGCATATGGAGGAATTGTGATTGAGCCATCCTTTAAGCAAACATGGTTTCTTTGTCCAAAAGTTTGAACCAAGGTAGCTTGCTGGAGTAATGGAAGAATCCCTCTCTCAATAGCTTTCTCTTCCTGCAACACCAACGATACATTTAGTTAACTTCAGATTAGGCAGCGTATGAATATTATTCTGCTGAAGATTCTGAATCATCCATACGCATAAGTGAGTTCTATCTCCATCATTGAGGAATAGATGAGAACCTCACAAATCCATTTGAAAAGCGAGAAAGACAATGAGGCTTCTTACTTGATAGTGAAAGCAAGCGCCAAAATCATGAGGCACGATGAAGAAGTGATCAGCCCCCTCAGTTCTATTCCAGTAAGGCCAGCTGGAAGAAATTAGCTGTATAGCACTCCTCATCATACGTGGTGATTTGAACGGTAGAGGGAGACCATTTGGTGTCAGGTCACAGGTAGTATATACAGGTGTATAAAACCAGTCTGCTTCTTCAGGATTAAGAGCACGAACAGGGCTCGATAGAAGGAAGCGGTGCATGAAAATCTCTGCAGCAAACATATGGGTGAGGCATCTTGGGTCTTTTTGTAAAATCTTTTTGTTGTATTTGCTGGGAAGCTCATATACAAAGACTTTCAACCTTCCCACAGGATCATCTTCCAAGACATCGCCAGCACTACCTAAAGTTTGAATATGCAACTAAAATACATGAGTACATATTTTAAGAATTCTTGAAACAAGTGAAATACCCCCAATTGATTAATTAGATAGAAGATTTTGAAATATTCAATTTTATCAATGATCTTTAAATATGATATTGTCCTTCACCAACATTATATTGTATCATTTCTATCAATGACAGATATGGTACAGATTTTTTGTATGGTAGTTAGCATACCCCCAAGAATTAGCAATACAGCCAACAATCTAGTAAAATTTATATGAAAATATTATCCAATATGCATATGCATACATGTCATAAATACCAAAAGATTAAAATATTGAAATAGGTGTATTTTTTAAAAAAATATTAATGATCTAATGACATTTTTAATCTCAATTACTTTCAAATATGATGATCTCATGCTTTCTTTCTCGCTCTTCACCTATTCTCACTGCTCTGCAAGTTAGTTACCGAGGTCAGTACTTTGTTTCATATCAGGTAAAGCCAAGGAGGTTATGGGATCAGTATTGCAGGAACATAAAGACATCATCATTTTTAATTTTACACTTCACCACTAAACTATAAGCATTTTGAGATCCCTATAATTCACGCATGAGGAAGAAGGAAGTGCAGACAAAAAGGATCCATTAGGTTCACAGAACAACTTATCATATAGCAAAAGAACATCTCTAACAAAGAGATAAACCCAATTCTTGCAAGATATTTCTTTTTCCCTCTTATGATGCAAAATGAAGAAAGTATGCTGCAAGATAGACAATAAGGAAAATAACTGAGAATATCCCAAAGGTTTGCATATAGATAAACTGTTACTTTGTGTCTTGTATTTTCAAGTATTTTGAGTTGAATTAATGGAGTTTTTGGGCAGCAAGGCAGAGATTTTGGCGCCACAGCACTAGGAAGCATTCGTGGAGGAGAGAAATTTTAGGGCTGTGGTGCCCAAAATCTAGGTCGCAGCACGGAAATTGTTTTTTGCCCAATTTTCTCTCCAAACCCTAACTAGATATATTGTATCAAGAGTGTTCTTGTAGGATTGAATTTTCTGAGAATGGGAGATACTTTGAGGTGCAATTGGGAGTGAGTTGGAGCGAGTAAACACAATGAGCGACTCAGGTGCAGTGACATTGAGAGACATCTCTGTATTCTTCAGTTTAATTTTAGTGGAACTCATTTCTCTTTGCACCATGGATGCAAGCTATTGATTGAAGCCGAACCACATTACTACATCCATCGGTCACATTGGCCACAATGGTGGAAGGCACTTATATCATGCGCTCTTTTCCATGTGCTATCTATTAAAAAAAAACAAAGAAAAGGAAATTTACATGAAGGCTCAGTTACCCCTATTACAAATTTTAAGAATGATCTTTTTTGGAACTAAATCTCATTAGTGATATGACAAAATTAATTCACTCATCTATAAACATGTATTTGTGGAAGTTTATAATACATCTCAAATACCTGCATGTGCTAGCTGTCCTACTTAATCTTCATTTAGCTACAATTCAGACAGGTTTTTAATAAGCCTACAGTGAAAAATAATCTCATCGCACATATTTTGAGAGGATGAGCTAAGCTATCTTTGTGATTGACACTGGATTTCTAGTTTCTTTAAGCTCAAAATGAAACACAGACATTGATCCTAAAACCAAAAATCTTTAAACAACAAAATGTCCTTTTTTCAGCAAAGCCCCACAAAAAATTTCAAAAAGATAAATATCTTTTTTTAATTACTTTGCTTCCAGAGGATAACCAGTGGCAAAAGACTTACAACATCATATCATTGTACATTCTTATTGTCATTTGATTTAAGGAGATTTGAAGCTAGATGTACATAAATCAGCAACAGAGATGCAGACAAATGCATCCCCAATCCAGTACCAAAAGCATTTTAGTTCAAATCTTAGTTCTCAATGAATTTCATTAAAAAACAATGTACATATGATGCTAATACTTGCTCCAAGTTGAGTAAAACTCATCGCCACTTATCATAGATTATAGCACACTGACAAATTTCCCTTTTCTTTTCAAGCAAGAACACAAAGTAAACCTTCATTATATCGGGAATTTAGTAAAATTTTCTAATATAATACCCATTAGGTACGATTTCAGCCGGTTAGATGCACAATATAAAAAGAACAAGAAAAGGAGAGAGATGAAAAGAAAACAAGATTCTTACCGGAGATTCTCTCAGTCTGTTGAGTTCTATGGAACTTAAAAGACTCACTCCTCGAACAAAACGCCAAACAAAGAAGCACAGCAAAAACCCATCTCCAGTTCCTCATTTTTCACTCTCGCCACACCCCCTCTCCTCCCTGAATCAACAGAAAATAACTCAAAATCGAGAAAAGCCCAAAAATTTATTTACAAAAAGTCTGCCTAAAGAAACAAGTATTGCAGCTTATATTTAAACTCCTGATGGGTTGGAGAGAAGGAACAAATTGATTGTTGGAATGTCATTACACAGAGTAGTTGAAAGAATGGCTTTCTTGCAAACTGGGATTTTGAGAGAAGCCACAAGGAATAAAATCTGATCTCATTTAAAAAAAAAGAACAAATTGGGGTATGTGGGAAATCACTTGCTTCAAGACACGGGGAAAGCTCCAGGGAAGAACTCGAAAGAGGAAGGTAATGGTTAGCTTTCGAGCAGCTGTCAGAAATCTATTTTTCCAGGCGAATATTTTACAGTATTAGTTTTTGGGATAGATTACAGCTACATCACTTAAAGTTTGGCTTATTTACAAAAGATTCCCTATGATTTCAAAAAGTATACCTACACCCCTAAGTTTTGCCCTTTTGAGAAACTCAAATGCAATCAACAAATTACTCCTTAGGTAAAACAAGTATTAATATAATATATGAAGACATATATTTAACTCACCTTTGTTTATAAATGGTATGCTTATAGCAGTTTGATACTTTTGCCATTAACCATACAAAGAGATATATGTAATATACATACATTCATATATATATGACAAGTAGTGTAAATATGGTGTATTGATAACGAATAAGGAGATTTATATATTTTTTATATCAAAGAAAATATTTTATTTCAGTATATGAATACTGTGATGTTTACTATATTTGTGCATAATGTAATTATTTTTTTAAAATCGAACCTTATTTTTCAACTTGCATACTAGTCATTTTGCTCATTTATTTATTTTTCTATATAACAATAAAACTCTTATCAATAAGAGTGCCCTTTTGCAAATTTCCATATTATAATGATATATCTTCATTTCTTCCTTCTCTAGCTCAATTATTACAAGGGTATCTGCTATTTATTTAGCCAATCAAACTAAACTAGAAAATAAAATTTAGGTATGAAATCAAACTAAAAAAAGTTCACAAAAGAAATTGTTTAGGTTTTCGTATGAATTTTTTTTATATAAAGGTAGGTTTTATTTGATTAATTTTCTTTTTAACAAAATCAAGTCTTTGGCAATAATAGAAAAATTAATATAGATTACTATTTGCTCATGAAATTATTATAGCTTTCACCACACATTCAGAACGTTTGTGCGTGTGCATATATTTTCACGCCGTTACTACTACCATATGCAGTGCTTTGTCAAGAGTACTTATAGTACTAAAACCAACAGTCACAAACTATATATTAACAAGAAAAATTATAAATTTTATACTTTGCAGCTTTCATTTATCACAATTACATCTACGCGTGAAATATGAGCTAACACTAAATTTCCAAAGAGCATTTTTCATCCGCCAAAATTTGATAGGAAATAAACAAAGTAACAATCGGAAGGACATTTTTGGAAGACAACTTCATTTTCTTTTCCTTGTTCTTTTTCCTTTTTTTTGAATAGCATCACCCCGAAGGAGACAAACGGAAGATGATAAATGTTCACTACAAAAAATCAAGACACAATCATAGTCGATTCTAAAAATTTGTAGCTTTAATTACGGAATTATCTTAATCAAATTTAAAGTTAATGCTGTTGTGGTTAACTATTACTACGACCAATCCATAATTGATGATAAATTTTTTTTACTGTTTTTATTTACATTAATTCTTTTATCAATAATGTATAATTAATATGTTATGCTCCAATGTATAATTCTATAAAAACTTACATTCACTATAAAAATTTGTAATTATAGTTATGAGATTAATTTTAAAACAAATACTTATTCTTTTGATAGTGGTTAGACAAAACAAAATATCAAGGAATATATAAATATAATTTTCTGAACAGTGAAATATATCTTAATATACTAAATCTCTAAAGGCGCCCATATAGTTTCCCCTTAATTTTATTAATTTATATCACTAATATTATTAAAATGAAGTGAAAAAATGAATAAGATACTATATGATCTGTGAGTCTGACAAAGGTTTCTCATTTTCAAACAGTTTGATAACAAGTTGAACTCCGTTGAAATTGAGCAGGCTAACTCTCATTTTCAAGGTCGTCTTGCCGTTGATTCTTTTAGGTTTCAGTATTTCTTTATCTTTGTATTTAAGCACAAAAGGTGAATTTAAGGATAAGGGTTAGTTTGATTGGAATAATAAAGTGAGATATAATATTTTTATTTCATCTTATCATTTATTTAGTTGAAGTGATAATAATTACTTAGATCCATATGAATACCAAAAGCTGGTGTTTATAAGTGTAACTTGTATGATAAATTAACCTGCCACCTCTTATGGTTTTATTTATTATACCAATCAAACTATATCACAATAATAAAAAATCACATAAATTATTACATGATAAATAATCATGATATAACTTAAAAATCCAACCAAACTAACCAAGAGAAATAATATTAGATGAATGTGGGTATAGTATTTGTTTTTTTTAGCAAATAAACACAACCAAAACAAAGTTGCCTTTTGTAAACGTGATAGAAGAGTTATAGAAAGAATTTCTTAAATTCAAATTTTCTATTTCAATTGATATTCACAGACATTAAAAAATAAAATGCAATAATTTGAAAAAGTATTTTCGCTAAAAAAATGCTGCCATGTTTAACTCCATGTAAATAATAATAATAATAATAATAATAATAATAATAATAATAATAATAATAATAATAGGTTCCATGTCAAAAATAATGTAATATTAATGACAATATAACAATTGTCATTACAAAAATATAATTAATGAGAATTACTTTTACGATATCATTAATGATAGTTTTAAAATGACAATAATTTTTATTGTGTCACAAGGTAACATAATAGTCACAAGATGTTTTAATGTTGTACTATTGACAATTAGTGACAACAAATATCACAATTGTGACAAATTTTTATGATCACTAGATTGTTATTAGTCATTAATTGTCAATGGTTACAATAAGAACATAATTTTCATTGTTATTAAAATTTATTAAAATCATTATTGTAACAAAATAAATTTTTTTATTAATATGTATAATTAGCGATCACATTGTACTTCCATTTATTATTTTTTCATTAATTTTTTGGTAGTATTCCAAATTAGTCAATATATTCTGCTAGCCCTTGCATAAAATGGCTAAAGCATCATATAGTGGTTACTTTCTAGAAAAATAATTATGATATGACAAATTAAGTTTGTAAGGGTAAAAATGTAAAAAAAAAAATGATTAAAAAGGTCCAATTGATTAAATAAAAAAATAAAAGGCCAGAAAATCTAATTGATTAAGCTCACCAAAAAATGCATCAAAACCCTAATGGCCCGAAACTCAATAAAAAAAAAGACTACAAAAATACTGAGCCATTGAAATCCACTAAAACAAAAAGGCTATAAAAATATGAAGACCCAAAGAGAAACTAGGCACGGAATATCATTTACAAAAAAATTCGAGAATTGATAATTCTCAGCATTGCATCCTAGAGAAAAAGAACTCCGAGTTTTATTGACTACCGAAAGGACTCTAACTTCATTTCTATGCCACATCATCTTGGCGCCTCTATGAAAACTCTAAATGAAGATTAATGAAAACTGAGAATGTAGACGAGATCTTGAGCTTGAATTCTCAATGTTGTCATGATGAGAAGAGCGATCGATTGAATGCATCTACACTGTTGGCAAAGGACTAAACGAAAGATGTTGGAGACCTCTCTCTATTTGAGTCCTGGGTCGAAAGAAAAAGGTTGAAGAAGTTGATTTTAGAGTTAGAGAAGAGCTCAAGATCATGGACATCTTTCCAGGTGATCCTTTGAAGATCACCAAGATCGGAACCCTCTTAGAACTGAATTTCTAGAAGGAACTAGTGTGCTTCCTTAGAGATAATCATCGTGTTTTCATGTGGCGCATGATGGGCTTGTCAAGAATTTCTCCTAATGTTATTATGCACCACTTTAGGGTGGACCTAAATGCATGATTGACAAATTAGAAGAATGAGAAATTTGTAAGTGGAGCAAAATCAAATAATCAAGCAAGAAGTGGACAAACTGTTGGAGGTAAAACACATCATACTAGTTCAATGTCCTAAATGGCTAGCCAATGGGGTGTTGGTGCGCAAACCCAGCAAGGCTTGCTTGAAGGACCTATTCCTGCTCCCGTGAATAGGCATGTTAGAAAGACTCCACAATAGAATGTGAGATTTTGAACTTCCTTGATGCATATCATGGGTACAACTAGATCCATCTAGCCTTAGAAGTTTAGGAGAAGATGAGCTTCAAAATAGCTCATGGTGTGTACTACTACAATGTGATGCCTTTTGGACTCAAGAATGTAGTTGCCAAAATATAATGGTTGGTGAACCATATGCTAGAAGATATGATTGACTGGAATATGGAGGTGTACGAAGATATGATTGAGTGTAATATAGAGGTGTATATTGACGACATGTTAGTCATGGGTTACGCACAGAGAGACCACATTCGTAACCTTGGAGAGTGTTTCAAAATCTTGAGGAGATACAATTTAAAGCTCAATCAAGAAAAGTGTACCTTTGACATACAAGGAGAAAAGTTCTTAGGATACATGATATCAAGACGCAGGATAAAAGCCAACTATGATAAAATCAAGGCGGTACTCCAAATTTATTACTTGAATTATACCTTATTGGAGACAAATCAATTGAATTATAAACACTATATCAAGAAAGCTTTCAGTGGGGCTCCAGGCCCAATAGACATGGTCCGTGGTAATTAAGGTTGGATGGAATTAGAGCCCCTTAATTACATCCAAATACATTAGACGGAAGAAAAGGCTGAGTTGAAATAACATTTCATTTTCTCTTCAAGGAGATCGATTAAAAAGGTCAACAAGCTTGAGTTTTGCAGATTAGAGGAATATCATGCTCAAAATTACCTAAACTTTTATTTTAAGGTTAGGTTTGATGTTAGAAAGGAGGTGAAAGTTTTAAGTTGGATGTTGAAGTATACACGAACCAAAAATTTAACATGAATCAAGTGCTTACGCTTGTGCTAAAATTTAAAATATTAATATAAAAAAGAAAATATTTTAAATCCTATAATCCGACCACATATTAACACGACAATAATGTAACCTTGGAAGCCAATAAAAGGCAATAACACAAACTATCAGTTTACAAAACTCAAGAAAAAGAATCTATACAAAAAACAAATATTCACCACTTTTCTAATCTAATATCTAAAAATTAAGTTATTTCAATTGAAAAACATTCTAAAGATATTTGGATATGGAAAAAACTTTTTCTTCAAGAATTTTTAATATTTTTCATCAACAGTATTTTCTTTTCTGAAGAAAAAGATTTGATGGAAAAAAAAAACCTATTTAACTAATTTGAATAGATATATATCTAATTGGATTGACTATGTAGAACAACTTGTCTTAAAGTTCAGACAAATTTGATGGTAAGAATTTCCGGTTCTAGTTCTAGAAGTTCAGACAATTTGACCGTGACAATTTTTGTACTAAGCAACGGCATCGCCCTCATGTTCAAAATTGATTTGAGCTAAAACTTTCATTTATTGACAATAATGTTCGAATTTGTAATCAAATATAAAAAATCTGTAATTTCGCAAAATATTATTTCGTTAGAAATTATAATAGAGGATTATATCAAACATAAAAAAAAAAAGTGGCTCAACATGAAAAAAAAATTATAAATTATTTTAAAACCTTTAATTCTTTCAATATGAAATAGAACATAATATGGTCACAAGCCAAAGCTTCTAATATGATCGACTAATGAAAATTTGAATGAATGTTTGGCTTCAATTCTGAGTCGGTAGCTTAAATAGAATTTGCATTGAGCCAAATTCTATGAAACTAATTGATGAACCAATAATATCATTAAAAAATTTCAACTAATTATGTTATAATTCAAACCATTTACTTATTTTTGATAATATTATGAGTTTGGAAGCCATGCTTGAAACTAATTAGTCCTATCTTCTTTTGAGAAATCTTTTGATTGAGATGTGTGTTCACACAAATTTCGTTGTCTGCAAAATTAAATAACAAGACAGAAAAATAATGGACAAATTAAATTTATATAAAAAAATATATGAGAATTACAATTTATCAGAGAAAAATATAAATTCCCTAACAAAACTAATTCCCTGAGTCTTCTCCCAATATATATATGATCCAAGGGCTTAAAGCTTGTTCTTGGATATATGGTGTAGTATCCCTTGACTTGGTAAACGATACTACGAAATTTTTTTGAAACTCGAACCTTGACTCCGAGATCAAATGACTTGATGACTTAATGCTTTGAAGAGGTATAAGACCTTTGCGGTAGCAATACGTCGTCGTAGCAAGAACTTGAAATTTAAAGACTTGAGTCTTGGGGCTTGAGAATATATGAAT
>JACGDI010001584.1:419766-497052 GCA_014898725.1 Jacaranda copaia
AATTTAAACAAAAAACTTCCTGAGATTGATGGCGTTCCATGGGCAGGGGAGTTCGTCTCCTTGCATGTTCGCTAATCGATAGGCATTGTGTTTTGCTACTTTGACAACATAATATGGCCCTTTCCATTTTGGTTCGAGCTTGCTTACATTCTTGGAGACCTCCACCTTTTTGAGAACAAGGTCTCCAACATTGAAACCAAGCCTCTTTGACCCTTTTATTATAGGACTAGATCATCTTCGATCTGTAGCACTGCATTGTGTTATAGGCCTCCTGACGATGCTCATTGATGGTTTCTAGATCTAACTTCCCTTTTGAAGTGTTCTTAAGCGGGTGGTAGTAGATGATCTGAGCAGTAATTTTGAAGGTACAACTGCCTCCGACCCATACACCAAGCTGTAAAGGGTGTGACCGGTGGCTGTTTGGGGGGTTGTTCTGTATGCCCACAATACGCCGGGCAAGTCATTCGCCTAGTTTGCTCTGGTGTCCTCAATTCTGGCCTTCAACTAGTTGAGGATAGTCCGATTGGTCACCTTAGTTTGTCCATTCGACTGGGGATTACCCACCGATGTGAAATATTATGTGATTCCCAAAGCCTTGCACCATCCTCGCGTGGTCTTACTCTGAAACTGGGTGCTGTTATCTGAAATAAGTATCTTAGGTAGCCCAAAATGGCAAATGATATTCTTCCATATGAAACTTTTTGTAGCCGCGTCGGTTATCTTAGGAATAGCTTCAACCTCAACCCATTTAGTGAAATATTCGATAGCTAAGATGATGAATTTTTGCTGCCCAGTTGACCTTGGCAGGGAACCCACAATATCAATTTTCCATTAGTCAAACAGCCAAGAAATCTCAACATTAACCATTGGTGCAGCTGGCTGGTGCGGCAGGTTGGAATGGATCTGGCAAGATGCACACTTGCGCACAAAATCCACTGAATCTTTCAACAATATTGGCCAAAAGTATCCATACCTGATTATTTTATGGGCAAGAGACCTTCATCCGGAATGGTTGCCATACATACCTACATGAACATCTTGCAATACTTCGAATGCCTGGTCCTGATCTAAGCATCTCAAGGGGGGTCCATTGAGGGACCTTTTGTACAATTGACTATGCTCGTCGAGGGCAAATTTGAAAGCCTGACCTCTTTGGCGCTTAGCCTCATTCTTGTTGTCTGGGATAATACCTTGGCTGAGGTATAGTTTTAATGGAGTTTGCCAGGAAACAGGTGCTTCGTCGATGCCTATAATAAGATTTTCATCTGTCAGTGTGATCGACGGCCTGTTCAAGATTAGAAATGTGATCTTCTTGTCTTTTGTTCCTTTGATTGAGTTGGTAAACTTGGAAAGGGCATCTGTCTATTCATTCTCAGATCGAGGGACCTAGCTAAGAGAAAATATTTTGAAAGACTGCTGTAACCTCTTTACTTTCGCCAGGTACCAGTCCATCGACTGCTCTTTGGCTTCAAAATTTCCTCCGACCTATTCAGCCACTAGCTGAGAGTCCGTGAATGTGACCAGGTGTTTGACCCCACGCTCAAGCACCGTTCTCATACCTGCTAATAGGGTTTCGTACTCTGCCTCATTGTTTATGACTGTATAGTCCAGTTTGATTACAAAATCGTATTCTTCTGCATCAGGGGAGAGAAGAGCGACCCCGATGACTCCGCCCGATGTGGTCGATGACCCGTCGACCTGCAAAGTCCAAACAACAGGAGTCATAGTACCCTAGTCAAGTAAATTAATTCGCTCTATAATGAAATTGACAAGTACCTATACTTTGATAGCTGTTCGAGGTTGAAATCTAATGTCGAACTCTCCGAGCTCGATCGCCCACTTGGTCAATCTGCTTGAAGTATCGAGCTTCGCTAAAACTTGCCTTAGTGGCTGGTTTGTTAGCACTATGATAGAGTGAGATTGGAAGTACGGTCTCAGCTTTCGAGCAGCGGTCACTAAGGCCAATGCAAACTTCTCAATATTCAAATAATTGTGCTCTGGTTTTTGGAGTGACTTACTGCAATAGTAGACTGGTCGATGATTGTCGTCTTGGGTCGATATTAGTATTGAGCTGATTGACGCCTCCAAAATTGCTAAGTAAATCTGAAGTACTTCTCCCAGCTCAGGTTTTGCTAACATTGGGGGTGAAGTCAAATACTATTTCAATTCGATCAGTGCTTGGTCACACTACTCCGTCCACCAAAAATGCATCTTTCTGGCATTTTTGAGAATTTTGAAAAAGGGGAGGCTTTTGTTTGTTAACCTTGCAATGAATCTCCCCAAAGCCACGATTCTCCTAACCAGCCTCTGAACTTTTCGAACTGTTCTCAGAGGGGTGATATCTAAGATTGCCTGAATTTTTTGTGGATTGGCCTCAATGCCTCTCTGGCTGACCATATAGCCCAAGAATTTTCCTCCTCGAACTCTAAAAGTGCATTTGTTCGGGTTCAGCTTTAATCCAAACACCCTCAAAATTTTAAAAGTATGATTGAGGTTGAGTAAGTGGTCTTAGGCTTTTTCTGTCTTGACTATCATGTCATCGACGTAGACTTTCATTAATTTTCCGATCTCATCTTTGAACATAAAGTTTACTAATTGTTGATAAGTTGCCCCTGCATTCTTCAAACCAAACGGCATGACCAGAAAGCAATAGACACCATTAGAAACAACAAAAGATGTTTTATCCCTATCTTCGAGTGCCATGAATATTTGATGATAACCTTGGAATACATCCATCATACTCAACAACTCACATCCAGCAGTTGAATCAACTAGTAAATCTATCCGAGGCAGAGGGTAAGGATCTTTGGGACATGCTTTATTCAAATCAGTAAAGTCATTACATATCCTCTACTGTCCTTTAGTGTTTGGGACTAAAATAACATTACAAAGCCAAGAGGGGTACAGAATTTTTACAGAGAGTCCGGTTGGTTTTATCCCATTCGACCTGGGCTTCCACAACTATGTACTTCTTAAGATGACCTTGCCTAATCAATCTCTTAATCTCATCTTAGAGATTGAAGCACTCGTCAGTGTCTGTCCCTTTTATCTGTGGAAGTGGCAGTATTTCTTTGACTTTTTCATGGCTTTAGTCTCCGTCAATTTTCTCAGCTTTTTGAGGAGGTTATCATGCTTGATAGCGTATAAAACCTCCTTTCTTAGGGTGTTCAACTGTGTATAGTTGTGGAAGCGTTTGATCGGAGATCGACCTTGCTCTTTGTGTTTTTGGTCGTCTCTCTTCTTTTTTTTTTCTTATCGACCTCAGAGGATCCGAACTTGAGCTTGTTCATCTCCTCCTGGGTTATGTATCTTTCAGCCAGGTCGAACAGTTTCTCCATTGACCCGGGCCTTTCCCACACCAGAGCATTGGTGCACTTTTTATGCCTGAGCTCTAGGAACAGCACGTCGATCAAGCATTTAATCCTGGGGTTATCAATCTTTAGGACCTCCGTGTTAAATCTGGTGAAGAAGTCTCGAAGGGATTCCCCCTCATTCTGCTTGACGGTATAGAGGTGGGTATGGGGGAGCTTGGCCTTCCTCCTGTTGGCAAACTGGTGCAAGAATTTATCGCACAGTTGGTCATAGGAGTAGATCATTGATGGTTCCAGCTTCATGAACCAGTCTAGTGCGATGCCTTAGAAGGTGGTCACCAGCATTTTGGCATGAATAAATTCATTGTGATCGTGTAGCTACATCATGTGCTCAAATTGCATGAGGTGCTCGTTGGGGTCGGTAGAGCCATCATACCTCGGGAGGTCGGTGGGGACTTTAGCGTCCATGATGATGCATTTGTCAATGATCTCCTGCACAAATGGGGATCCTTTCTCTTGACGAGACCTTTGAGGAGCATCCAAGTTTGGAGCCCTGTCAGTATTTCTCCTCAAGATCTCATCGAGGCGTCTGCTCAACTGCTGGACCCGATGGGATACTTTCTCCCACTCGTCCCGATCCACTTGGGTTGCATTTCAATCAAAACTCGACCTGAGATGCTCGGCCCTCTCGCGCTGTGGGGCTCAACTAGGTCGATGCACCAAATCTGCAAATTCTCCTCGATCTTTGTGGTAGTCATGCTTTGAGTGTTTGACCTTATCACGCTGCATGGCTCAATTAGGTTGAACGTGATCTTTTGAGTCCGCCATCTCCTCACGTGGTTTTGGACGCCTCCTCTCCACTGACGGGCGTTTGGGACTGACTTCGCACCAGGTGAGTGGTTGTCTAGCTTCATGGCGGGAAGGGCTATTCTCCAGGGGTCTGTTTTTCAGTAGCGGCGGCTATGGAGCTGTACTGGCGATGGGGGCGGGCACTGAGGTGTGCCTATTCAGGACATCAGATAATTGAGCCGATATCTGAGCGGAGATCTGTTCACTGATCAATTGCATCAACTAGGACATGGGTCGTATCACCAGCTGTTCCTGGGGGATGCTGGCACCCGGAGCGATCATGTCTTGCTAGGTGTTAGGGAGAGGTGGAGAAATGGACCTCCAGTTCTCCTTATTTTCAAATGTTACTCTGCATGTGTTCATCATTTTTTCGCTGCAAACTCAAAGTTCTCGCAGACGATGCCAAATGATGCTACAAAATGCTGTGTGTAGAGGAAATGAGGGTTGAATATAGTTTTGGGCTTGAGATCTACAATCACAACACACGTTAAACTAGCCAAGGTGCCCCTGGCTAAGGTATTCCGATGCTCAAGTTATTTCTGATCGAGAATATAGAGAATGTAAGGTGTATAGTCTAAATAGTATTACCTTGAGCATGGTTGGGCCTGGAGTATTTATAGCTTTCTACGAGTGTGATTTTACCCAAGCACCCTTATTAAGTGTACTAACCTTTATCCCTGCTAGGGGGTTAGGAGTCATTCCATGTCCAAATTTTGGTACTGTGCCAGGTGACTGAATCTCCTATTTTTCCGGATAAACCACGCCAGAAGGGGCACATTTTTATCAAAGTTGTTGGCATAGTTGTCAGAATTGTCAGAGTTATTGGTAGTGATTACACCGGCTGCCACGTGTCCTTGGTGCCAAGGGCATGACTTGTCAATTAATATGTACTACGGGAATCCAAGTGGATGCCGAGAATCGATTCATATCAACCAGATTCACATGCTCAACCTTCTGGAGTGGTCCTGAGATCGATACGGGTCAACCGTAGACAGTTTGGTTGTTACAGGTCAACCAAACAGATTTGCCGTTGGACCTCATGGGCTATCTAGTTTGATGTTGGGCCTGTTGAACCTATTGGGCTATCCCATATCAATTAGATAACAATATTTATGATGTAATTACATGTAATTATTTTATTCAAAGAAATAAAGCGAATTTAATTCTGCAGGCTAAAGTCATTAATTAGCACAAGTATCATCATTCAATCAAATAATCAAATATATATGTACAATCATTATCTTCTATTTTATTTTATACTTTATTTTTTTTCATATCATAAATATATTATATATGTATTAAATATTTTCTTATAAAAATAGTTGGTTAGAGATCAAATTAACTTAGCATAAATTTATCAAATTAGAATAAAAGATGAAATATAAAATCGAATAGAGGATTGAAAGTGATATATGTTGTGGATAATTGTGTGGTTTGTGTTAAAATATAAAATAAAGTAAAAATAATCATAACTTTATAAAATAATAATTAAGAAAGTGATCAACCAAACCACATAAACAATGATGAGATTGGAGCTGAATTAATGAAGAGCTATGACATTTGTCGCTGTCCTAAAGCTATGGTTGTCTTCCTTTGTGTGGGTACTAGCGGCTGATCATATTTTCAAGATAAAATTCCATTAGCTCTCAAAAGTGTCTCATTCCATGTACACGACCACGAAGAGACTAAGAACCAGTTCATAATCACTTTGCCAAAAACATAAAAGTCTTGTGGGGAGTGTGTAAAATAAAACAATCTAAAACTCACATCTATTCTATGTGTTAAAGAAAGATTATGGCCCCTTTAATAATAAAAGTTTGACCATTTAAAAAGGATTAATGGGCCACTAAAAGCATAATAAAATCACCGTAAATCCAATTATAATTAGGTTCAATAATGATAAAATAAAATAGTCAAATATATTAAATAAAATGATATTGAGGCCATAAATATGAAATAAATGAAATGCATATACACATTAATTGTCCTATTAAGACACGTGATGAAATAATTTGTTGAAAATAAAATAAATTATAGAAATTTTTAAAACTTATTTCCGACAATATACACAAGAAAGGTCACCTTCTCATCTATTTGAAAATAGTACAATTAAAATAACTTTTTGCTTGCTCCCTTGTTTTTTCTTATATATATATATATATATATATATATGTGCATGGTTCACGAATCATATGAAAACATCATCTTTCAACTATTATTGTTTTCTGTTTTGACAAATCATTATTAAGCCTTTATCCGGCTAATATTTCGGTTGATTTATTTAATTAGTCTAAATTCTTGAACTGGATGTAAAATAATATTTTAATTCTAAATATGTAGTTGCTATTAATAAATAATAACGTGTGTATGCCCCCAGCAGCCGTCTAGCACGGCCTCGCAGTTTCAATCAAAATCAAGGATATTTATGTTGATCTTAGTAGTTGTCACTTCGATTACGATATTTTCAACTTCATATAAATATATATATATATATATATATTTATATTGTTAATTCTACTTCTTTAATGACCAACCAAACGCCTAAAAATAAAAAAAATAATAGCTTCGTACAACTAGTAATTGTAGATTCAACACTCTTATGTTTCCTTGGTTTATTGGCATTAATATCTGGTCCCGATTGTCTGCGGATTGACCAATCAAAGGGTTCCTCAAATTTGTATAGAATGGATGAGTCATCAAATAAAATGGTTAGAGATGTTAGGATAGTTCGGATAATATTTTTAATATTTAAATCATTACAAATCAAGAGAAGAGACATTAGATTGTTTTTATAAAATGTTTGGGAACAATAAAAATCTATATTCTTATTGATAATTCAATTTGGTGTGCGTATTCATAGGAGATAGAAATATAATTCTGAGCATTAAACTAACATGTCAAAATTTTATGGTGCTATGTAAGCAATATAAATGATCTTGATCTGTGGTCGTATGTAAATTATAAATAATAAGTTGAGCACAATTTATATAAAAAGACATAAATCTTTTAAATATAACATCAAATGACCGGGGTAGTTATGTCATTTCCACTCCTTCCCCTCTCATCACCGGTTGCCCTGCCCTAATCAGTGGAAATGTAAAAGAAATTTTTATGCTTGGTGACATATTTCCTAGTAATAAATAATAGTAGATGTTTTTCGTGATACTCTTTAGCTAAAGTATATTTTCCTCCGAATGTCGACCGCACTAAAGAAATAGGAAAATTATTGTTTGCAAAAGGGTACCCAACAATAAATAGGGACTAAAGTAGTTGAACGGCGTGGGCTCGGGGTCTTCAGGCAATTACAGCGCAACAAAAGCATGACATTATGTTCGTTAGGCAGCCTCATCCTTGTGACAAAATATTATTGCCAAACATTATCCACCCTGACTTGGATCAGAGTATTCTTTCGCTGATCTGGTTATTGAATTCCGGTCAATTTTTTGGATCAAGTCTCTAAATTTATAATATTTGAGAATGATTTAAAATCACAAATTATTTGTTGGATTCTCCACAAAGGTACTTTGATGCTGGAGTCAAATCTTAGGATTGACTAGATAAGTGAAAAGCTGCAAAGAATATAAAAAGAATATAAGCTAAGAGTGTAGAGACTAAAGAAGGTGAATGCAGATAAAGATATTTGAAAAGATTTTGTTCAAAAATATTTATAGCTGCTGACATATGGTCAATATTGAGTAGATGACCTTGCAGCATTCTATCCGTACATATGGCCAGTGATAGATGATGAAAAATAATTCAATTGTATTCGAATCGTTTAGATTGAGCTCGACCCACCAAATAAAAGACATGGATCCACTCATTTTGACGGGTTAAATGATGGATTTTTCCTATTTTACCCTACCACATGTCTATATCACCCTCCAACAAAAAGTGAAAGAAAAAAGAACTTTCAAAATCACATTTTACCGGAACAAATAAATTTGTGTTTGTGTGAGTGCGAAGAAAACTCACCGAGTTCCCGGAGAGCTCCGGGTCGAACTTGGCACCTATTCAATTGGTCTTCTATAGTTTCTCTGAAAAAATAAAAAGTAAAAAAAGAGAAAATGAAAACTGACTGGTTGGGCCCAATGCTTATGTTGAGATCTTGACTAAACTTTTCCAAACAGGAACTTCCCACCTCAATTGGACCAGCAACAATATGTACATCACAATAAATTCCACACCATCCTGCAGTCACCTTCAGTCGCTCGTACGATCCTTGTCCATTCATTTAATGCCCCCCTTGTAATCCTTCAACAAATTATGTATATAACTGGCAAATTTCATTTACAAGGGACTGAGGTACATACAGGTACACAAGAAGAAAAGATTAAAACGCTGGTTAATTCAATTAGAACAATTAACCAGCGAATGATGGAAGCAGAAAAAGAAGTTTTTTATTCTCCAGAGAAAGAGGAAAGAAATGGGGTGGAAAAGAAGAGGCTTGCCCTTCTGAGAGCCACACTTGAGATCAAAGATCCATCTTGCAAGGTACCCTTAATTTTATCTCCATTACAATTTACAACCATCTCTAAATTATTAGGGTTTATTTGTTTTCTGTGGTTGTGTTTTTTCGTCATATTTTCAAGAAAATTCAGGTTTTTTAGTATTCCAATAAGCCAAGCTTGTTCAGTTATTTTCAAATGTACCTTCACCTTCGTAGTTTCTTCCGAGCTGGGTTTTTGAGAGAATCTACAAATTTATTGCTTCGTATGGTAATGTAATCGCTGTTTGGATCAAGAAATTTAGTTTGAAAAATGAGGTCTATAGTTCTTCTCTGAAGAGTAAAAGAAAATATTTCTCTCATTGTTGGAATGACGAGAAGAGACCTCGCTCATTTTGTTCTACAAAATTCTTCTCGTCTTCAGAATCTACTTCTATGATCTTTCAAATGCTTTGTTCTTCTCTTAAGTTGCTGTACAACATAAAGCATTAAGGTTCGTATTCAATTTATTAAAATTTCACAAATCACATAAATAAATAAATTAATAACGAAACCAATACGTACGCAACAAAATAATTATACATTTGCAAAAGTTCACGTGATTGGACAAAAAGTCTACTATATTTGTAAGAATTTCCGTTCTTCTATATAAGATACAATTCTTAAATTTAATATATAAATATAAGATACAAAATTCTTGATACAACCACTCCCAAAATTTTTAAATAATTCTATCCTAACCCTTTTTATATATAGTTCCACTTATAACTCATAATAAGTATTTCAAAGTATCATACTTGGACAATTATATATATAATTTTACTCCCCTTTATATAAATAATTAAGTTACTAAATTATTACTAAAAATCTTAATTTTAGTACATAAAAGAAAAGTAAACCCTAAAAATTTTAATCAACCTTGGCATCCAATAATCTAGTCAAATTTCATTATATAGTTGACTTAGATAATTTAAAATTTTGAATAAGTCATAGAATTTATATTCAAATAGACGCGTAGACTGCACCTGAATAAATAATACGTAACTTCCTCCATGACTGCAGGATACATATAAATATACTAATAAAACTTAGATTGGGTGGAGAGGGATGTACTATTTTTAATAAGTTATTTGGTTTGGCTGGTAGAGCCTGCGGCCAACTCTGAGCTGCGGCGATTATCAAAAATAAAAAAAATTGAGGTGCCATGGGGCTGAGGGCAGGATGATATCAGCCTCTCAATTTATTAAGTTATATATGTTACATCTTTCATTATTAGGACTTTAGGAAGTAGTTAATCACTTGATAATAAAAAAGAGAAGAAGAGAAAAAAAAAATTACTATCATTTTCAGCTTAAGTACTTGTGGAGGTTTATTACTTATTTCTTTTTTCTTGCTAAGACTATAACAGCTGTTTTTGACTCGGACAAGGAAAACTAATTGAATTCCTAAATCGATTTGAGCGACATCAAAATAATTTACCTTTAAGACAAGGATTTTCTCACGTTTATGAGATATTCTTATTAATGTGGAACGAGGGAGGTGAGCTAACCTTGAAAAAATTTTGAGTTCAAACTCAAAATTCAAAAGTTAGGAATATTGAGCTCCAATTCGAGATCGTTTAAAAAAAAGTTATTATTATTTTTTATTTTCATCATATTTGTTATTATATGTTACCATTAAATTAATATATCATTTTCATCATAATAAATAACTATATTTTTATTATTGAAAAATAGTATTATTATTTTATTCAATAAATATTTATATTTAAATATTTAAAATAAAACTAGAAGCTCGCATCTAATTTAAACCCCATCTCAATTCATTAAAAGGATTGAACTTGATATATATATATATATATATATATGAGCCAAAATCAAAATTTAATCACATGAACGTATAAACTCATAAAGTAATTCGGTTCATCTTATTAAGCCATCATGGAAAACGCAAAGTGGTTTGCTTTCCGTGGCATATGCCAAAAGGGCTTGACTTGAGCAGCTGACGTTGATGTCACACGCAAAAAGGTGCCGTATCTAGTTGTCCGAACTAATTGGGTGTTTTGACTAAATTTAACTAAATTTTTTTATAATTTTTAACATTTTGTAAGATATTTTTAAAATTTATAATTTTTTAGATTTTTTAAAAAAAATTAAGTTCTAAAAGTATTTGGATAAAATCAAATTTTGAAACTTATAAGATATTAGTAATGATAATTTTATAATTAATATGATTAAAATTGAAAGAATTTGTTAAATCTTAGAAATAAATTAGGAGCTTTTAGTTTTTTTAAAAAGATGTTATAAGCTCATAGGCTTTTTTTTAAAAATTTTATCAAATACATTTTAACATCTTATAAGATGTTTTGAAAACCTTATAAGTTTACCCAAATACTCTTTAAATTAAGAGGGTGTTTGTCTAAACTTATTTAGAAGATGTTATAAGCTTATATCGTATAAGACATGCTTGAGTTTATAAGATATTAGATCTTATTTTTAAATTAAATTATTGAAGTGTTTAGATAAAATAAGATCTTGAAACTTATAATATGTTAGTAATAACAGTTTTGTAAATAAAATGGTTAAAAACTAAAAGAGTTTGATAAAATTTTAAAAGTTAGTTGGAATCTTCTTACTTCTTTTAAAATAACTTATAAGATCTTAACATTTTATTTTAGGATTTATAAGCTCTTTTTTTAAAAAAAAAGGTCAAACACTTTTTAGCGTCTTGTAACCTCTTGAACATCTTATAAGCTATTTTGAAAAGTTTATAAGATCACTCAAACGTCCTCTAAATATTTGTTTGGTTATGTCTTGAGTGTTTGGGAGAAAAAATATTTTGGAAGAATGTATATTGACAGTAGAATTGGACAATGTGATACTTGTTTGTCATTATTTTGGGGGTTGTTCAAAATTATTTTTGGACAAAATGTTTGTTCAAAAATATTTTGGGGAAGACAATCCATTTTTTTTTTTTTCAAATGGGGGTGAAAATAAATAGATCAAGTCATAATATGGTTCAAATTAAGCATCCTTTTGAGGAGTGTTGTCCACAACTTATACTCATGCCGGTTAGGAGTATCTATTACTTAACTACCTTGGAAGTAAATTTTCTAATGTACACTGTATGCATACAATGATTAATTGATTGTGTGTATATGTATAATGATTGATTTGTTATCTATATGTATAGTTGTAATATATTTTGGAGGGTATTTTGGAAAAAGAAAATATTGCTTTAGTAGTGACATTAAAAAAAACACATGCAATTGTTTGAAAGTGTTTTGAGAGTTAGGTTTGTACTGAAAAACATAAACAAAGCCAACCTAAGATGAGGTTTCTCATTATCAAATATGGGAATAAACATCATCTGCTGGTTAAGTAGCATAATCTTAATTCTTATATGTGTGATGTTTGAAATTTGAATTTGAAATAATCTTAATTCCTACCTGCATTTGTGTATGTGTTAAAATTGTTTTCTACATCCTAATTGCTACGTGCCTTATACTAAAAATTGTTTTCTACGCAATTACAAAAATATCAATTCCTATCAAAATATTCTCCAACAATTTCGACAAGAAAACGAAATAAGCACCACACCCTTAAATTCATTATCAAAATACATTCTTACCGAAACAATTAAAACACAAACAAACAAACTCGAAACTTATTATACCTCCATTTTACCTGCATCATAAAAGCATAGAAAGTGTTATTTTTCGTAGATTTTATATAGTTAAATCTCAGAACTCTGTTTACTATATGTCGAACTGATGATCAGGATATAGATGATTTAACACTCAGAAGGTTTCTTCGGGCGCGCGATCTGGAAGTGGAGAAAGCTTCGTCAATGTTCATGAAATACTTAACCTGGCGGCGCACATTTGTGCCGACGGGTTCCATTTCGACGTCGGAAATTACGAATGAAATAGCGCAGAACAAGATGTTCGTGCAGGGGAGAGACAAACAAGGGCGGCCCATCGCTGTTGTTTTTGGTGCTAGACATTTTGCGAGCAAAGTAGCCATCGACGAATTCAGGCGTAAGTTAGTGTTTTTCAGACAAATTTTTCGATTTTGGAACTTTAATCCTTTCCTGAAGAGGTTTTTTAACTATTTGTTTCTGACATTGATTTCTGGTTGAATATTTTCCAGGTTTCCTGGTGTTTGCTTTGGATAGACTGTGTCTCAGGTGCTATTTTCTTTCTTTTAATTTCCTTATTACTACTTTTATGGTTATATTTTGTTAAACTACTTAATTTGATTGGGCACGAGGTGTTGGGTTAGAGTTAAACAGTGAAAATTTTGTTTTATTATCGTCAAAATAATTGAAATTATATTAATGTGATTTATATACTGTGTATTTCGTTAAAAAAAGAGAGTTATTTTTATAGAAAAATATAAAGAGTGATTTTGGACAAGGTTTTTAATTAGTTCTTTCGTCCCTCATAAATTTTCTTTTCAAATTTATATAAAAGGACCTCAGTTATTTGAATTATGTTAAATACACCTTCATTCATGTAATGAAACAGTAATTGTGAATGAGATCACACTTTTGTTTTAAGAGATTGTAAAAAAATAATTTTTTTGGTTAATTGCTATATTGTTCATACAAACATTTCATTTCTTCTAAACGTGACAAACAAACACTCAACTGCGTATTCTGACATATCATAGTTGTGTTGGAATTATTTTTATTTTTATTTAATTTATAAATATATTAATCGACTTGTTGAACACATATTAAAAGTATATCGTATTAAACATATATTTGATGTGATAAAAATAATTTTTTGAAGTCGATGCGGTACATTACATATACTACTACTGCTTTTTTCTTTTCGTTCGTTTTTTGCCCCCTTTTTTCTCAATACACTAAGTTTGATATTTTTTTTCAGGATTCATGATGGACAGGAGAAGTTCACAATTATTGGGGATCTTCAAGGATATGGCTACTGCAACAGTGATGTTCGTGGAACCCTTGCAGCTATTAGCATTTTACAGGTTCAATTTAATCCATATCAGTTGAATTTAACACCGTTAAAATATAAAACATCATCAGAAAACAATTCTTCCACTGGATCATTTCTATATATCTGGCTGATGAATACTTAATAATCTCTGAACACAGGAATACTACCCAGAAAGACTTGGAAAAGTCTTCATTATCCATGTACCGTATATTTTCATGACAATGTGGAAGATTATTTATCCATTTATCGACAAAAATACCAGGAAGAAGGTAAAAAGTTCTTCATTTCTACAATCTCAAGCTTGTTCTACCACATAATGTAGTCATCTCATCTGTTCTTCCCCTTTACAAGATTGTATTTGTGGAGAACAAGAAACTGCAAGCCACTTTGCTGGAGGACATAGACGAAAGCCAGCTTCCAGAGATCTATGGAGGCAAACTGCCGCTAGTTCCCATTCAGAATTGCTAGCTCATGATGCATCTCGGAGTACAAATTATACAATATTTAAGTCCAGAAGCAAGTATTTTTCACAAAGTTAAGCCTAACATGCATGTAGTTCCTGCTTCCTTTCCCAGTGCAGAAAATATGGAAATAGTTTGCAAAAGTAATATATATAATGCGCACATTTCTCTGACATCCTATATACAGGCATGAGGGAAAAAAGTTGAAGCCGCATATCAGAGCTCATTTAAATTAGCATAAAGGAAATTTTATTTCAAAATAAAACGTCGAACATGTTGTGTTCTGTCAGTCAAGCTAAATCCTATGTACACGCAAGTCAAATCTTTAGTAATGCATAAATTCACATAAATATTCATGATTAAATATTCTCGCACCTTTCCTTGATGAAGGAATCGAAGTAGCGTAAGTGAGACCAAGCCTTTCGGAACATCATATAGCAGTTCCATGTGTGCCCTTTTTATATGGAAAGCTAGTGCTGCCTGTCTTGAGACAAGCCCTTCCTTTGTCTTTTTGACTGAAAAGAGTTTTTTATCTTATGAAGAAAATCGAATCTTTATGATAGATCTCCTTCGAATATCACCCAACAGAGTGCGGTCCCCGAATCCTTTCTACCCTATAGGACAAGAGTATACACATTTGCAGGGGCTTTTTGCGTAGAGGGATTAGGGAGGGTTGGTTGAGTGGAGTTTCGCTCGTCAAACCGAGATTCTTTACTCTCCAGATCAATCAGTCAATCGATAGTTTGAACATTCCTGTTTCTAAGAAATAGTTTATGCCCTGAATTGACAAAAAGCATCATTGCTGTACTGTCGTGTTAGCTACCAATAGTCTCCACAGGTGCATGAGCCCCTCGCAAATTGATGAAAACGGATCCTATCCCTAACTGTTATTACTCTATGTAATACCTTCGACACAATTTTCATCCATGAGTGGCAGTCAAGACAAGTACGCAGGTTTTTGGAAATCGGGATTTCAGTTCCAGGACTAGATTTTAGGATCCCAAAAGCCAAGGCCAACTTTTCACTGTGATAATTCAAGTGTTCCTCCTTTTCTTCTTCTGATATATCCATCAAAACTAAGTCGGATGCAGAGACATAACCTTCCATTCTGGTGCGATGGATCAAAGCTTCTAACAATTTGTAGATTGCTTTAGTTTCCGGGTGTGACCTATCACCTGCCTTGAAGTGGTGAATGGCACCATGCAATTCAATCCAACTCTTGCCAGTACTCTTATGAACTCCTTTCTTTTGCATGGTGTGCCTTACCATTTCTGCATTATCCCATTTCTTAGATGAGCAGTAGATATTTGATAACAATACATAATCTCCACTACCCGGACGCTTTATTTTTGAAACAACTACATCACTCAACTCAGAATTTTTATAAGTTCTACAAGCACTAAGCAGTGCTCTCCATATAACAACATCAGGCTCCATTGGCATTTCCTCAATCATTGCACGAGCTTCTTGTAGAAGTCCAGCTCGTGCAAACAGGTCGACCATTGCTCCATAATGCTCAAGCTGCGGCTGAATTGAGAACTCCTTTTCCATTAGATCAAAATACTTGCGGCCCTGTTCTACAAAACCACAGTGGCTACATGCTGTGAGAATTCCAATGAAGGTTAGAGGATCAGGTGAAATATTCTTCCCTTCCATTGTTTTGAAAATTGAAATTGCATCAGCAGCAAGACCATGCATTGCTAACCCATTTATCATTGCATTCCACAAGGAAACATCAGTTTTTGGGGCAGCATTAAATATAGATTTTGCTGTTTCAATTCTTCCACATCTTGAGTACATGTCGACAAGTGCAGAAGACAATATATAATTCAGTTCAATTTTTTTCTCTATCATTAAACCGTGCACCCACTTTCCATGATTAAGAGCTCCAAGCCTTGAGCAAGCAGTTATGACAGAAGCAAAAGTAAACTCATCAGGTTCAATTTTTGTACTTAACATCTCTTTAAACATGCCTATTGACTCCAGAAAGAATCCATTTCTGACACAACCTCCAATTGTAGAGTTCCATGTGACTACATCTCGGGCAGGTAATGCAAAAAATACTTTCTTAGCAATATCAATTTCCCCAACCTTCATGAAACTATCGATCAACAGATTGGCAGAGAAGACGTCAAAATTGAAAAAGGATATTTCACTGAGTAGCTGGCGGACAAGATTGAGTTTTTCACAAGCTACATAGATATTTATCAACATGGATAAAACTGAGGGGTACATTCCATACCCATGTTTAATAATTTTACTGTGCATGGAAATTGCAGTTCTGTAATTGGGGGACAGCTTGCAGGATTCAAGAATGCGGAGAATCATTTGATCATCTGAAGTAATCAGCACATGAAGGAAATCAATTGCAGAATTTGGAAAACCCACTAGCAATCCCTTTTGGGAGTGAAATCTCATATTTTGCTGGAAACTAAGGTAAAGTTCATGACTACAAAATGAAAGATTGTGTACAAGGACAATCACATTATATCTTATCATATCATAATATGTTACATTGAACTCCCACTTGATGCCACAGGGAACACACACTAATGCGCATCGGACCATGGTTGGGGCACATAAGAGCAACACCAAATGGAACACACAATATCACGCCATGAACCCACAAGTTAGGGGGCATTGCCATTACAATAAGTTTAGCTAGCAACTAATTCCATTCGTCCTTACTTTGCGAAAATGGTTAACCTAAGTCGTTAAAGGAAACGATTGTACTCACTTATAAATCAATTCTAACTTTTACTCCAACAAGCAATGTCAGATAACACAATTTCCCATTGGAAACAAGGCATTCTCGTCTTATTCCTTTTACATTTCAAGACTGGCCTTAGCACACATCCGGTTGGGCCTCCCACATCAAGAGTAGCCGGGGATGGCTTTGATGTGGAGGCCCTGACTCTGGCAAAATAAGCTCTAGTCTCTACTAGCAACTACTTATTCATCTTTGTTTTAGGAAAATATTATCCATTGGACCAATTAATAAACTATTCCAATTTTTCTCCCACAACCAACATAATCAACATGAGAATTGGGGTATCAAATAAAAACTTGCAATTCAAAGAGAAAATGGATAACTCTTTATACCAGCAGGGATTGCTTAGCTCTTGGGTGTGTGGTCTACCACCCCATCTATAAATCATGAAATTATGAAGTGATCAAATCTCCACATAATAAAATAGATTATTTACAAATGCAAAACTTAGAACCATTGATTTCATATAATGCACAAAAAAATT
Organism: Jacaranda copaia; assembly: GCA_014898725.1. Taxonomy (NCBI): domain Eukaryota; kingdom Viridiplantae; phylum Streptophyta; class Magnoliopsida; order Lamiales; family Bignoniaceae; genus Jacaranda; species Jacaranda copaia. The sequence continues at coordinate 437,055 of JACGDI010001584.1, forward strand.
GACAACAATGCAAAGACATTGTCCCAGGTTTGCCAAATTCAAGGTTTGTACCAATCAGCATAATCCCTTAGATTGCAGGCACGCCAACTCAAATCAGTACGCTAGAAATTGTCATCCGATGAAACAAAAGATAATACAAAATGCAAGCGCTTAACCTTAATAAGAAAAAAGAAATTAAAAGAAAAAAAGGAAAAAAAAAATGTACTGCTCCTTTTAATCAAGTTCACCCTACCAAACAATAAAACAAGAATGCAGAAAGCAAGATCACCACTCATACAGCCGGAGAACTCATCAAACTCTAAAATAAAATCTCAAATAATACTACACTTTTTCCCTTTCTTTAAAATTTGATTCTGCCATCAGCAAGAATAAGCATATTAAGTAACACTCTTATACAGTAAAACAACACTGCAGCATACAGCAATAGAAGACACATAACAGCAGTTATATCCCAAAAATCTGCAAAGCAGAAAATTACTTGCAAAGAATCAAAGAGAGAGAGAGAGAGAGGAAATAACCTGTTATTGAATAAAGGGTCTGTGGTGAAGCAACAGTTGAATGAGGTTTGGGGGTGAAGATGGCGGCGTGGCTCCAAAAAAATGGATGCCTTAGAGTAAATAGTCCCCTTTTCAGAACTATCATTCTTTACCATTTCATTCGTAATTTATTGCATAATCGGACTTGCAGCTTCCACCCACCCCTCTCCCCTCTCCCCTTTGCACAAAATACTTTTGATTTTTTTTTTTCCTTCTCCCAGTTAATGAATAATCTTACGAATTTGCATCGACGTTGTTCGTTGGGGGTGGGTTTGATCCTCCGTCCTTGGTTGCTGCTCAAAGAGGGAAGACCAGAAGAGTATGGATTTTGGGCCGAAAGTAGAAACGGAGACCATTTGAGGTCCAATGAATATTGGGCTACACTTTTTGCTTTTTGTTGGACAATTAAACAGTGGGCTGCTCAATAAGCCCGTTTATGGAGTTGTTTTGCTAAATCGTTTTCTCATCGAGAAAAATGAAATCAAACGTGCCTAGTATGCTATTTAAAACATCCTCAAAATTGTCAGTCTTTCTCATTCTCTAAAACAAATATAATTGTCATTATATATATGTATGTATATGCACATACACACATATCGATTTCCATTTATTACAGTCATATATATATATATATAAATACTAATATAAAATAAAATTTTCATCCTATTAATCAAATAATATGAGATTAACTTGATATTTACCCTATAAAATATTTCATCCTAAAATAAAATCAATCACATTATTCTCTTTCAAAATAATTTTGACTACCTCCAAAACAGAATGAAGCATTCATCATTTCCATAACTCCACTAGCCAAAATATCATTCTCTCAAAATGTTTGTCCTCAAACACTTATGGCACGTTTGATTTGGGATATTAGCATCAATTGTAGTTTCTAATGTAAGACACTTTCTTAGGACTTATTTGTTTTAGTTGATTATATTTGATAGATGCATAATCAGTTCTAATTTATTGTTTGTTTACCTTGATATAGGACTCATGATAAGTCATTGGCCTAATATTAAGTTGGAATATAAATAAAGAGAGGAGAGTCTTGACGCATTTTTCTTGGCTTGGATAAGATTCAAAAAGACCAAATTATCCTTAATTATTATATGAAAAGATATATTAAAATAAATAATAAAAGATTATAATCATAAAATCGTATGTTTTGTTTTAATTTATTTTTTCAGTTAAGTTTAGTAGCCAAACATGAAATTATATTGCTTTATTTTGATAGGTTTAAAACATGTTCATTTGTTTATATATCATTCATAATCACATCATCCAAAACAAACAAACCCTTGTGTGATATGCAAAATGAGATTTATAAGCCAGCCCGTAATTTATCCGAAGCCACATTATAGATGAGATTGCTAGCTATTGAAGTAGTGAGTTTGGGGTTGAGATTGTATAATCTCACTCCTCTTTCAAATTTGACTAGGTTGGAAATATTGAAATTATCTCTCAAATTCATGCATTATTCCATTTATCCATTTCATGACTCTTGCAAGAATTTTTCACCTAGGGCAATTTTGTTATTACAAAGATAATAATGTGTACCAAACACCCTCAATAAAAATTATGGGAGATTGACATGACGAATAATTCTTATGACAATCTTCACTATTAAATATATTAATTAATTTTTTAACATCACTTTATTTATTATTATTATTATTACAATCTCCACTAATATCTAAATTCCAAATCAAATGTAAGTGACCTTAAAACAAAACCAAAAAAAGCTTGACTTATTAGAAACTATTTACTATTGCTGCTCAAATTATTTGTGAGCAATTAAACTATGTCTCTTTGACTTATTAGAAACTATTCACTAATATTGCTCAAATTATTTGCGAGCAATTAAACTACACATGATTTCGATATTACATTTTACATATTTTTATGTATGCATTTAATAGCTTCCAAAATTATAACCAAATTTATATGTGAACTATCACATTTGTGATAGAAAAAATTTCATTTGATTGATATTTTTAGTAACGTTATAATTATGAACTCGTAATGTATTGAATTGTTACATTCTCTATCCTACTTTTGCATCTCTCTATATATAGGGAGGAATGGCCCCCTATTGCTAAAAAGATGTGCGAGTATGTCCCAGAGCAAAGGATATGGTCAATGCAAATTCTTTTCTCAAATTAAATTCGATTCAAACTAGCTTAAGATTAAGAAGGTATCAAAATAAACTCATTTAAAGATGATATCAGTTTTTATATCTTATAAAATATTTTTGAAATATATAAAATATGAACTTTTATTAATTAAAAATAAAATTTTAGAACTTGAAAGATGTTAATTTGATAATTTTGTTGCTGATGTGACTAAAATTAAAGAGAATTGCTAAAATTTTAAAAATTTCATACCTAGGAACTTACTTTCTTAAAAAGAGATTATAAGGTTTTAACATTTTATTGTAAGAGTAAGCTCTTTTTTAAAAATTTTGTCAAATATTTTATGATATTTTATAAACTCTAAAACATCTTATAAGATATTTTGAAGAGTTTATTAGCTCATCCTAACTCCCTCTAAGGTTAAATTTATGTAGAAGATCTTATAAATTGTTGTATCTTATAAAATATTTTTAGAACTTATAATATATTATATATTATAAAATATTTTTGGAGCTTATAATAATATAGTATCTTATGTTAAACTATGCTTTTAAAGTATTTGAATAAAATAATATTTTGGAGCCTAGAAGATGTTAATAATAACAATTTTTAAATCAATATTATGAAAATTAAATTGGATGGCAAAATCTTAAAAATGAGTATTTTAGAACTTCTTACTTTAAAAAAGATTTCAAAGAGAATCATGGGTTAATAACTCCTTACTTTTAAAAAAAAAAAGAATTTATATGGTTATAAGCTTATAATTTTGTTTAAAAAAAAAATTATCTAATATTATTTGCACAAGATTTCAAACAACTTATAGAGCACTTTAAAAAGCTTATTATTTGTCCGGCTACTTTCTAAGTCATTCTATAATTCTTTTATTGATAATGACGAGACAAGTTATAAGTATCAATTATTTTAAATTTTAATTAATTTTTTATTATTCACAGCGTATTGTATATTGAATGATTAATTGGTTCAATAATTTTTATTTATTTTTATATATTTTTATGTGTGGGGGTTAAATCACAAACTGTAGTGAGGTTTTACGGTAATTGCTTCTGTAATCTTAATTTGAGAGAAAAAAAAAAAAAAAAAAAAAGAGGATGGAAAAGGAGGAGCATGCTGCGCGAGTGCGCGTGGCTTGGCTTAAAGGCAGACACAGGGCCAAACCAATTCACAGCAGTGGCTCTCCGTGAAGCTTATCCCCGTGGACTAGTTGGTGACTCCGACGTGGTTCCATGGGGACACAGCTATTTCCAATTACCGTACGCTGTCTTTGATTATGATGTGTCACTTGTTGATTGGACGCTTTCATTAATGTCTCGTCTCCAGATAAAATAAAATATTTGCAAACAGCTAATATAGTAGAGATTTTCTGCAATTAAGTCAAGCCTTGGTGCATGTTTAGAATGAATAAACTCAAGGATATCAAGAGTGTATGTGAAAATGCGTTTAGCTTATTTGAATGCGAGGTGGTTCCCAATCACAGGCCACTTGTTCAAATTGGAGTTTCAGAAATGATCTCAATCTCAATTCCAAATTGCATAAGTATATATGAACTCTAACATGATCACAATAATACCTGTTAAATCAATTGAGATTGCCCGACTAAAACTTTCTGATACCAAAATTAAATTAAGGAAAGAATATAAGAGGAATAACTGAAGAATTCAAATAAAATTTGTGTAAAAGGGGCATAACCTCTTATTGTTTAAGTATTCTATTGGTGGAACTGGATTACAAAAAAACAAAAACTTTCAATTGATATAAAAAGAATATTATTTGAAAAAACATTTCAACTTAATTTTAAGTACATTTTTTTAGAAAATAATACTATTTCACAATTTATCAACTATAAATAAATAAAAAATAATGTTTCATATTAATTTAAGTTATCATTTGTTTCTTGCTTCAACTGAAAGTAAAAATAAAATTTTCTACTCTACTCTAAATATTCAATATAATTTAAGAAAGATTAAACAAAACAAAATAACAAATTAAACATAAGTATTCACATATAATTACTATTTCATTAAATTTTAAGAAAATAAATTTATGTTTCAAAAAATTATATGTCCAAAATCTTTAGTCATCATCTTTAACTCATAATTTCTCTTTTCTTTTTCACTTCCTTTTCTTCTTAAAAAAATGTAAAATTTTCAAAAAACAAACAAACAAGTGAACCGATTGAACCGGTTCGATTTTGATTGCCACCAGTTCGTATGCTTCAATTGGACCGGACTGGCCTCCAATCACCAATCCGATTTGATTTTCAAAATATGGAGGAGAAGATACCAATAAAAAGAAGTTAAAAAAAATAGAACAACTTGCAGAAATGAAAATTTCTATAATCTCGATAAATAATTGTGCACATATAAAGTGATGACAGTAGGATGGTAGTTATGAGATTAAAAATTAAAATAAGAATATATTAGAAAAGTGTATAAAAACATATAAAAAGGAATATGAATTTTATTAATAGTATAGAAGTATAGATGTTGACTGTCCTTTCTTCCGAGGCTTCATGTGGCATTTTCGTGCCACTTTGACCTTATTTAGATCAATGACTTATCAGTCTGGTCTTGACTCTGGTTGGTTCAGGACTCAAATAGAAAATGAGCAGATTTTTGTCCTTTTAAGACGTTTTTGAGGTTCTTGAGGGCAACCTAGTTTTTCAAATGAATGATTTATCAAATATCCTCGTCAGGATGATCATCATTTCTTATGAATTTTAACTTTTTTCTTAAAAATGGAATTAATTTAATATCAAGGTTATTATTTTTTCAATTTTGGTTGGAACTTTAATTTTTGAAGTATGCAATTTTTGACTCGCGTCATGCCCAATTAGGTATATATTCTATCAAATTATCACTTTGTAAAACATAATTATATTACTATTTCAAATTATAATCCTATTGTATTATCATTTAATGATTTATAAAATATATACTTAAATGCACATTCAAATAAATGAAATAAAAGTCACAATATTATATGGAACATTAAGCGAAGAGATTATTATGATAGTAATGAGAAATGAGACAACACTAAAATGTCTCATCGAATGAATTTATCAGCTAATGTCATCAATATTGTGCACGTTTGTTGAGTTGTTACACTCATATCGGAGACAATTACAAAAACTCCCCCTGTGAAACGTCTTGCATATATGCAATTATCCCCTTATGTAATTTTAATTATAAAAAAACCCTTTGTTTTATATAGTCAAAGGCATTTATGCCCTTTTTGGCCATTGGTGTTATACATGCGCTTGGTATGCGACTAGTAATTGTATTTGTCAACCAAAAATCGTTTTTAACCCTTTTCAAATTGTCACCCCCCTCCCCCCCGCGAAGTTGTGAATTTAAGCAAAAACTATCCTCAAGCAATCTAAGCTTTGCTAGGTGGAATTTGATGGCTCAAACTCACTTCATCTATGCTAGAAGTTATAATAATATTTTGCAAAAAATTCTTATTTTCTATGTTATGGATTTTTTTTTTCAAATTAAACTCATGTTTGATACTTAAAGATGGAGTTTTTTGCTAGGAAACAATTAGCAATTAGACATCCTAATCTTAATGAGGCATTGCATAAAATGTAGGAGTGTTTGCGGTTTGATTTGGGTCAATTTTGGGATAAAAAGTTAATAGATCCAAACTATATAATGTATATTGGATTGATTTGGATTGGTTAAATTTTTTATTGTAAATTTGACCAAATCCAATCCATTTTAAATCGGTTTAGGTTGGATTGGTTAATTCAATTTTTAATTTAAAATTTCAATTGAAATATTTGATAAGTTATTATTGATAATTAAACTAATTTAACTATCGATTTGTAAATTTCATTTAACTATCATATCACACTAATCTTGTGGAATTAAGTTAAATTATGTAAGTAACATGCAACTATAAAGTTATAAGTTCACAATAATTATTAATATATATTTAATTTTTGAAAGTGAAAAATTCTATGTTTAATTTATTTTAATTTATTTGTATAGTTTACAATTAAGTTTAGTATATAAATTTTAGTTCAGTTTGGACTGGATCGATTTTTGAGACTAAAATTGAAAATCGATCCAATCCGATCAATTTTTAGAAAACAAATCCAATTCAATCCAAAAAAGTTCAATTTTGATCGATTTTTATTTTTTGGTTCGATTCATTGTTTTTTTTTTATTTTTTTGGATTGGATTGGATTTGAACATCCCTAATAAAATAAATTCCAATGATGAATGTATAGTGAAGTATTGAATTAATATTATTATTGGAAGGATTTGTATTGCTACCTGACATTTTGCCATTCTATTGGCAATCCCCCCCTCTCCCTCCCTCCTTTTGGCAATTTCAATATGGAGAGACAAATACAAAAATATATTGCTTAGAAATATGGAGATTGGAGACAAATATAGAAAAACGTCTTGTATAGTCTGATTATTTGCATATACTTATGAAATGATTGATTCCACTAAAGAATTATTAGTTGACTATGAAGTAATTTTTATTGCATGCATTTATATTTGACAAGTATACAAGGAGTATTTACCTCAAGTTATACCTAGTTAATAAGTAAAACATAGCTCTGTGTGGCGAATAAAAAAAACACAAACACAAGGTTTTTTTTTTTTTTCTGGCTAATTTCAATATCAAGAGGGGCTTTTTGCATAGGGGTGTTTTTGTCAAGATGCGCCTGGTCAACGGATAAATGGTTGGGGGGGAGGGGGCAATGAGCAATTAATATTGTAACATGAGGGGATTTTGGCTTAATTCATATCCCAGGGGTTTTTTGGATAATTAGAAGTAACACAGGAGTTCGTTTTGCAATTTACTCCTTATATCGGCATCTATTACATTTAAAAGCAATGAATATCAAATATCATTAGCCACGGAGTGAGTAGGAAGTTGATTAGATGTCATTCCTTCTCCCAATTGTGAATAATAATTTCAAGTTTTATATGTGATAAAACACAAAATCATATTAGGAATAAAAAGCTAAGTTACAATAAAAAGTTGCTAATAATAGGTATTAATTAATAATAATTTTTATTTTATTACAATATTAATGATTCATTAACAATAAAATTTAACAATTGAGATTGTCATTGTTGATAATTGGTATTATATGTGACGCTACACAAAATAAGCACCGATAAAAACAATCCCTGGCTTAACATTAGAAAATCAGCACACACAACTCGCCTTTCATTTATTGTAATGCTTCTCAAAGTGTCAATAACTTTCCCTTGGGGTTTATATTAGTGTATTTATACATACAAATCCCTTTCTGAAATTTGGAGGGAATTTCTGCCTTATCTCTTACGCTTATGTTCATTATGTTGGTAATTGCCTATGATTCGAAACTAAAGAGCACGTTATCTATCTTCAACAACATAGTCTATGATTATGGAGTCGGTTAAGCTTTACTTAAGGAAGAGAGACTCACCCAAGGAATATTGGGGGAACCAGTTGATTAAGAATAGTGGCAAAAATAGCATTTAAATTATCATCATTCATGTATCATTAATAGTCAATGGTGATAATTTATAAAAATTGCAAAAATCATTAAGATGACAAACAAAATCTTTTGTCACTTAAATGTATATCATTAGTGATATTTTTTGTATTGTCATTTATTATTTTGTTACTAATTTACCTTTTTATTATAGTGCACTAAATTCATAGTACAATAAATCACATCAACAACTCTGTTTTGGGATTAGATTTACTTATATATATATATATATATAAGTACTGCTTTATGAACCTTTGACTACTAAGTTGAGAATAAAATTGGTAATTTAGTAGTAAATTTTGACACATGCAAATAAATCAATTAAGGATTTAAGTTCTATAAGTGGGTAGTGTAAAGCCAACAATGTTTTTTTTTTTAATATCATTTTCGACAAATAGTATAAAAGTGTATTTGTAAAATGTCCTTTAATATCGTGAAATGCTTATAATTTTGAAAATAATGGAGGATGTTAACTGCTATATATCAATATTAAAATTACTAATTTACATTACATATGTAAATAATAGGTCTGGCCTACTTTCTTTGCAGTCATGCTTGGCATGAGTACCTTAGGTAAGCCCTGAAGGCTGAAGCCATATTGATTAGTGTATTGTAGGCTTATGTAAAGCAAATCTGTGTGGGCAGTGCTATATATCAGTGATGTGTGGTGGGCACGAGAGAATTCCACCAGAAAAGGTTCCCAGAGAGTAAGTACAAATTGCAGATATATATGCCAAAACGCTGCTGCCACTATCTCCTTAGCTTTGGCATTTACACATTTAATTGACTGGACAGGACAACGCCACATACTCCACACAGTACATTAAACGATATATGAATATAATTTATATTTTAATTTAAAAAATTGACAATAATATCAATCTATAATATGAGAGAGAGAGAGAGAGACAGAGAGATTCACCACGATCTAAGGGATGAAAAGGAGACTTCTAATTAATCAAAGTACGAACAAAACAGCCTTAGTATATATATTTTTTCTTTCTTTTGATCAGATTTCCAGAAGCAAAGGTTAGGGCCTGTCCCTGTCCTTGTTTCTGCCTTTTTTCTTCTATCTTCTTTTTCTTCTTTGCCTGATGACTATCTGACTTTCTTTGTACTTTGCCTGCTTTCACGTTGCCAAGGAATAGTAATTCTTAAATGTCTCCCTATCAATTAACATGTACGGGCCCCCGGCCCTCCCCCCAGCCCCACCCTCTTGCAGACAACTCTTTAAAACTTAAATAAGCCAAAACCTCATGTACAGCTAAGGAATCACTGTGCACCTGGTGTTTCATTATGTACCTAAGGGTAAGAAGGTCATTTCGCATTTCTAGGGTATTGCTCCAAATTGCCCACCATGTTCCCCAAATATGGAAGGCATCTATAAGGGCAAGATATCCCTTTCACATACATGGTTGCGCAATTAAAATGTGGTAGATGATACTAGATTTTCCACTCAATATGAAGGTAAGTTGTGTTGGATATTATTTTTTCACAATGAATTGATGGAGAATTTTGTTATTATAAAAATGTAGCTTAAAAGATTAGATTGAGAATTAACTTTTAAATTATTTCGAAACCTTCAATTGTTTCTACATGAAATGAATTTTAGTATTATCAAAATAATAAATTGTGGCCGTTACAATTGACACAATTTGTAGAAACGACAACTACGTGTATATTCTTGAGTCTCTTGATTATGAGAGTTTTGATAATACCTAGTTTTTTCTTATATTATAAGAATTAAGGATTTGAAATATTTACAAATTGCTCTTTGCTATCACTTTTCTATATGTCTTTTTATATACAAACAAAACCCTTTATCAATACCTCAATATGTTTTGACCTTCACATTTGACGACTAATCCAATCACCGTTGCTAAGACAGAAAAATATAGAAAAGAAAGCTAAAGATGCATAACCAGAACTGAACCAAATTCATTTTCATGACCCTTCTCTTTTGATGTGCCCAACTCAATCCAATGCACTCATTTGCCCTGAGTTATGCATCGTTCTTGTAACTGATTGTTTTTCATCATCACCATTAAGCATTGTACTCGCTTTAAAAATTAAGGTTAGCTATGTTATGATATAAGAACTATGTCACACTATAATTTAATCAAGTGAGAGAGATGATCCTAACTTTCAGGCCAAAAGCATATCTTGGGAAAATTTTCTTTTCATGGCAGAGACCGAGGGTGTGCTTCTGCAGGTTGCAGTAGAAATATGGTATATTTGAGGTCATTTAATAAATTATACCATTTTTAACTATTATAATTCTTTTGGCCCAACAAAAAAAATCTTTTTGGTCCTACAACAGTATATTTCTCTATAATTTTTGGACCAACCATAAATTTCGAATCCTACAAACATATAACTTGGAGACAAGTCCAACTTATCTGCAGTGGTTCAAGTGGCCAGAGAGATGGGCAAAGCATAGGTGGTGCTATTAGTGCAATGGGGAAAAAAGAACCCATTAAAGTAAGAAAAATAAAAAAAAAGAAAAATAAATTAATTAAAAATTGGTTTGAGAATTTTTTTTTTGTTTGCCTTTTATATGCCAATTCATATAATTGTCATCTATTAGTATTAAATAACATAACTTAATCTAATAAGAATCGGATCCTAGCAGTTATATATCTAGGAAGATAAACACAAATGTTTCACAATTGTTCAATGTAGGTAACTTAATACAGTTTCTTTCAAATTGCAGTGTTTTATATTATAAATTTAATAATATTTATTGAGTGATAAAAAAATTATTTCATCACCATTAATTTATAATTTTCACAAGTAATCGTAACAAAAATTATATTTCAGCTGCCATTAATATATACACACAATTAGTGATGCTTCTATTGTGAGGATAGAAATATCTATTATCATAAAATTCATAATATTTTATTATTGCTACACATGTGTCGGTGATTGCTTAGAGTGACTACTTAAAACACTAATTTATATTATCATAAACTAGGGTTGTCAACCTGTCTAGTTAAGCTTGAATTTAGCAGGTTTGAACTTAATTTGTTTATTAATTTTTGGGCTCGGGTTCGGATTTGAGTTTGATCGAGTCTAAATAGTTGATCTCGAGGGTAACTTGTTGAATAGACAAATGTCCAGGCGAGTATTATTGAACTTGGTAAGATAAGATTTATTATGAAGAAGTAGAAAAACTCAATTCATATAGACTCAAATTTACATGAATAGAATGGTAATATTATTTTAAAAAAAGTTGCTGTATTAATTTCGAGCTAGCTTACATGAATCATTGCAGCAAGGACAATTTTATTTATAAGATGATTTCCAAGCATTGAGTCACAGCCTTGAACAGAACAGAGAACCCTCCAGAGGGAGCCAATACAACAGTGGACTGGTACAGTTCATCAGAGCATGCAAAACCAAAAGCACATTGGTATTCAGTTATTCCATGGCAGATTTTCCAAGGAGAAATAAACAAATCTTTACAAGGGCTTTTCCGGTAAAGTACAAAGAAAAAGATAGCCCACTGAACTTTAAAAGCAACCCCAACCCCAACCCCAACCCCATTCCTCCAAGTGTCACAAGGGAAAAAGTTTTAAGCAAATTTTTGGGTGTATTTGTATCGGTTTCAAGTTGGAGGAAATGGATCCTGATGCCTTCTCAGCCAGCTTGTTCAAGTGGGACCCAAGATCAGGTGCTTTGCCGCCGCCAAACAGGCTGCTGGAGGCGGTGGTGCCACCTCCTCCGCCACCTCCGGCGGCCTACTCTATGAGGCCGAGAGAGCTTGGAGGGTTGGAGGAGCTGTTTCAGGCCTATGGGATAAGATATTTTACTGCTGCTAAAATAGCAGAGCTTGGATTCACTGTGAACACTCTCTTGGACATGAGGGATGAAGAGCTTGATGAGATGATGAACAGCCTATGTCAGATTTTCAGGTGGGACCTCCTTGTTGGGGAGAGATATGGCATCAAAGCTGCAGTCAGAGCAGAGCGGCGCCGCCTTGATGAGGAGGAGGCTCGGCGGCGCCACCTTCTCTCAGGTGACACCACACATGCCCTTGACGCACTGTCTCAAGAAGGTTAGCTAGTTTTGATTTTTACATTTCAAATGTGCTTGTGACAAATTAATTGACTTGTGAACTATGTATATGCATGAACTCCGTTAAAAAGATCAAAATTTGCAATTATATAGATGATGTAAGATTTTAACATCAGTTGCAGGGTCTACTTTTGCTAGATTTTTGCCCGTTTCAGATAACATAATATTCATCCGAACTGTTGAGCTACATAATCAGAACTGCATGCATGAAAAAAAGAATAGTGATAAAAAGTGCACTATTTTCATGCAGCATTATGATCTTGCACATGAACTCATGAACTATAACATATTTTTGCGCCCGAATTTTGGCATTATATGTAAAACCCTGAAGTAGGGTTATCAGAGGAGCCAGTGCAGCAGGAGAAGGAGGCGGCGGGAAGCGGTGGCGGAGGAGTGTGGGAGATGGTGGTGGCGGGTGGCCGGAAGCAGCGGCGGAGGAAGAACTACAAGGGGCGGTCTAGAATGACTTCAATGGAGGAGGATGACGAAGATGATGAAACTGAAGGACCGGAGGACGATGAGAATTACGGCGGCGGAGGAAGCGAGCGGCAGAGGGAGCACCCCTTCATCGTGACGGAGCCGGGGGAGGTAGCGCGTGGGAAGAAGAACGGCCTTGATTATCTCTTCCATCTCTACGAGCAATGCCGCGAGTTCTTGATCCAAGTTCAGAACATAGCCAAGGAGAGAGGAGAAAAATGTCCCACCAAGGTCAGTTTAGTCCTAAACATTAACAAAATTTACATTTTTAGTGGAATCAAATTTTAAATTTTAATAAAAACATATAGATAGTATAGTTGGATGCAATTTGCCAGTCTCTTGCTCCGATCCTGAATAAAACTTGAAGCTTTAAATCCTTGTTTTTAAATTTTATTTATTATTATTTTTATTTTATATTTCATGTTACCACATGCCAAATAATCATATGACGTAAGATTGAAACATCAAATCTAAACGGACCAAATATAAGTTGTAATGACTCTCTATCTTGTTTTGTAGTGTATCTGTTTTGCTGTACTTTGGCAGTGTGAAAAAGATAATATGGAAAAATACCTTGATAATGTGAAAACACTTGGTTTTTTTATCACAAAAGGACTGCCGGCATAGTTGAATTCATGGGTTATTCTGATGTCCTTTCCGTACGGATGGACCTGAACTGGGCTCAGTTAAAGCCCTGGTTGGTTGGGTCAGGTTCTCGAACGAGCTGTCCACATGAGAACTTGACGACTCGTGTACGGATTTCGGGGGCTCTCTGAAAATCTAAGGGCCCAAAGAATCATCCTAACATCTGTCCACATGGAACAGTGACACCTGTTTCTGCCTTCTAGATCAAGGGACCGGATGCATTAACCCATTTAACATTGTGTTGAAGTATCTATCCTTACAATTCAGTAACTATTAATAAACCTAACACGATGGACCAGATTCACTGCACGTCCTAACAACTGGGGCTGGGGTTGCCTGGTTGGAGCTAGTATGGTACAGTCAAGTCAAGAAGATATTGTTTTCACGTGGAATTTCAATTTTAATGATCAGACTTACGGAATAACTTGAGTTTTAAAAATACAGAGTTAAGGGTTAGAATTTTTTCAATAAAAATTTTTGGAAACTCAAAAAATAAAATATAAAAGTTCGTAGAGGAGTTTAAGAAAGTAGCTTAGATTTCATATTTGTAAGTAGAATGGTATATGTGTCATTTGGCAAATGGGTTTTGACTGATGCGGTTTCACTTGACCTTTAATTATGATTTAATCAGATGTGGTCCACTTTGCTTAGTCATGCATTTGATTGGGTTGGGTTTTAACTTTCATGGATGTGGTCCATTCTGCTGTTTGTCATGCATTTGATGGGGTAGGGTTTCAACTTTCATGGATGTGGTGCATTCCGCTGTTTCATAGATCTGGATGTGTCGGGATCAAACGCGGACCATATTAGAGTTTGGTCATATTCTAATCGAATTGTGGCAACAAATTCACGAACATATAGCATTTCTTTAATGTAATTTTGCATTCATACTCTAGGAAAAAAGATGCATGAGGGATGACTACGTGCAATGGAAATGCAGGTGACAAACCAAGTATTCAGGTACGCAAAGAAGGCCGGCGCAAACTACATCAACAAGCCCAAAATGCGGCACTATGTGCACTGTTATGCGCTGCACTGCCTGGACGAGGAGACTTCCAACGCACTGAGAAGGGCATTCAAGGAGAGGGGAGAGAATGTGGGTGCATGGAGGCAAGCATGTTACAAGCCTCTGGTGGCTATAGCAGCGAGGCAGGGATGGGATATTGACACCATCTTCAATGCTCATCCTCGCCTCTCCATTTGGTATGTCCCCACCAAGCTTCGCCAGCTCTGCCATGCTGAGAGGAGCAGTGCTGCTGCCTCAAGCTCCATCACTGGTGGTGGTGGTGGTGGGGCTGATCACTTGCCCTTCTAGTATGTTTTGTAGATGTTAGTTGCCAACTTGGAATGTGCTGGGACAACTACCGCTATCGATGATGGTCCTTTTCTATTTGACCTGTGTAACAGCTAACGAGAATTTGTAGTAGTTATAATTGTACTAGCATTAATTTCTACTTTTCAAGTTTGGCTAGCAGATAAACTGCAGAAATTGACAACAAATCTCAGAGTCTGATGGATAGTTTATGTGGAAAAAAGTTAAGTTCTGAGAAGAGATTCTGATGGATAGTTCATGCAACAAAAAACCTTAGTAGAAATTAGAACATACAATGTTGTGGAGGTATATTTCTTGATTGTGTTTGTTGCTAGCTGTCCTGATTAAACATAAACTATTAAGCTTCAATAAGCGTGTGGTAGCCAAATCCCAAATCCCAAATCCCAAATCCAGTCTGTGCTGGCGGGTCAAGAGGAATGAGTAGGATATCTCCACAATACATCAGCCCAGGTGCTCACACCATCAGTCACCTCCTTAACCACGGATGCCACCTCATCCACATTAACACGAATCTGCTGCTTGCTATCTCTTTCTCGGACGGTCACTGAGGATGTAGAATCCACTGTGATTGCAAAGGGAACTCCAAGTTCATCGGTTCTTGCATACCTCTTTCCTATCGAGGTACCTACATAACATACACACAACGCATGAATAGCTGGTAACTAGAAATTTACCAATTACCCACAGAAGCCAACCTTTAGGTCCCCCCAAGAGATACAAGTTCAAATAAGCAAAGTCTAACTTCAGTAAAGAAATTGATTGTTTAACTTAGGCCGTAATACATTTAAGCAAGGTTGTGTGCACAATGTATATGTATGAGGCAAAGAGAGCAAAAGTTGAAAGCTTCAACTCTTGCAAACAACCCTTTATTTATTTTCAAGTAGCATCATTTTCATCTCAACCACTAAAGTTCTACTCAATGAAGCTAAAATCAGTAAAAGAACAAAAAAAAAAAGGTACACAAAACCTGAATACCATCAAAATAAAATTTCACAATCTGATGAGATTATATTTTCTGTTGAGTCAAGGGCTAAAATTACTGAAGCACAGATTGTATGAGAAACTGATAAAACAAGTTGGCCTTCTAGGAACAAATTTAAGACTATTTTAAAAAAACACTAAATTGCAACCTGACCAATATAACAGAGGTAGCCAAGTGATCCAATTAGTCTATCCTGAAAAATTCTAAATGTCCAACACTATCCACTCCGATATATGGCCATGATGAGAAAAGGAGTACATAAAACAGAAAACAGAAAACAGAAAACAGAAAACAGAAATAAGAATTGGCATGCCCTAGTATACATGACCTTCACATGTCTTGGAATCCAAAGATTTTGTAAGGTAGATGAAATTTCCCAAGGCGCATACCTGTTATGTCGATTTTGTATGAGAAACCAACAGCAGTCAATGACTTGGCAATTTGTTTGGCAACTTCCTCATATTGCTGATTCTGAACAAGAGGAAATACAGTGCATTTGATTGGTGCTACTAGAGGAGGGAAGCGGAAGACATTCAATTGTTCATCCCCATCTTTACTAGGTCTTGTATAAAACGAATGCTCATAGAGACAGTATATTATCCTTCCAATACCAAATGATGGTTCAATCACTGATGGTGTGAAAACCCTTTGATGTTCCTTCTTTTTCTCTTTGGAGATGGATACCATAGTATTCTTTATGGTCACAACTTTGTCAAGAGTACAAACAAGAAACTCTGCCTCTCCCTTGGCCCCCAAAGTTGCTTTCATCTCCATAGCTTCCTTTTCCCCCATAGCCTGTTTACAAGTAGGGATGAAGAAAGTTTCACAATTTTTGAAAACAAGTGGTTATTGGTAATATAATCACTACTCTGAATAATAGTATATGCCAAAAGTTAGAGAGGGTAAAAACTAGTTTCTATAAACTGGAACTTCCAGAGGGGTCAAACCCATTTTATACCATCCATAGACAGATGTAATGCTGTAATTGACTACACTAAAAAGACTTTATATGCTGCCAATCTTAGAAATCAACATTATTTTATTCTCTCAAGATCCCCAAACAGATAGTTGTCAACAGGGAGAAGCCAATCCTTTCCAAATCTCCCAGCAAGCAAAATCAGTAGTAGAAAGAGAATTGAAGCAAAAAATGAAGTGATGCCTTCCATAGAGGATTAAAAATGGACTAACAAACAGATTATAATAATAGTATACCTCTAAAGCTTCAACCACCATCTTTTGGCTACCCTTAAAGGCAAGCCCTAGCTCTTTCTTGACAGGAGCTATAACAAGTTTCTGAAGACAAACAAACAAGATTACAAGTAAGCTTTAACCATTAAGAATGTCATAAAAGCCATCAAAATGCGTGTTCCAGACTTCCAGTAACAAAAGAGAGAGAGGGATCGATGGAGGGATAAAACAGGGTCAATTCCATGATACTTCAGGAGTACAGCTCCAATCATAGAAATCGGGACACTAACATATTGATGACATCAACCCCTGTGATTTACACAAGCATGAATGCCTTCAATATACCAGTGTCTTGATTTCAAGGAGGAGAGCTCAGAGTAGCATGAAATTAACTGAGAGAGGGAAGAAGCAGAGACCTCCACTTCTCTGGGCTCTGTGAATTTTTCATGTGCCACCAGGGGAACACCACTTTTATCCTGCAAAATAGAAGCAAAACATGATATTATCCTCTATTTTAGCATCTACCACAGTCAACCATTCATGTGCTCTCCCCAATCAATAGTCTTATAGTGAAACCACAAATATATTCACCAATATCACTTAAGGAAACATGTATTCATAAGGACAAAGGTACACATTTCTAGAAAATCAATGCAACTTCTCCCTTTCAACAAATTGTATATGCATACCACATTAATATGCAAAATTCACCAAAATTCTTACTGTGTGTGCATGTAAATCATATGCTGATCTATCTGCAATACCAACACACTCAATCCAACCATATGAGCATTCAATTTCAGCATCCCAACAGTCTGCAGCATAGTGTGCCATCTCGTTTGCTAGATGTTGACGGAATCGCAAGCGGTCTTTGTCAATTCCAAGTTGGGTTAAGAACAAGTATACTCGCCCTATGAAATAACCCAGTGTTTCATTATTGACAATACCCTGAGCCACACAGGATCAGAAATTATTTTCCACATAGAGAATAAAATCTCAGGATGTAGACTGGAAGAAACTAGATGATAGATATCCAATAGACCAACCTCAGAAACTGCTTGTCCAATAGGTATTCTCCTTGCAGTTCGTCCAGACACCTGATCTTCTCTTGGGAACATCAAAAATTCCAAGTTTGCAACTTCAGAAAATTTAGGATGAGACTTATCATCAGGATCCACAAAGTGTTCAATCTCTGCCAGTGTAAATTCACGAACCCTTAACAGACCTTGCCGGGGAGAGATCTGCAAAATTCATGGATGGTGTAAGGCAAACACATAGCCCAGTGCTGAAAAAGAACTGATATGCATAGCACACGCATTTGAGGAGCCCCGGAAATTAGCTACCATTTATAAAATCAGCAAATAAACAATGCTCCAAGAGTATTCTAATCTTAAAAGGAAAATTTTTGGGGCCAAAACTATCATTTATACCGCAACATAAACTGCTCATCCACTACTCTAGTTTTTCCTTTTAGTTTGTCATTTGCAAAGACTTATTATTCTTCTTCTATTGTCTTTTTTTTTGAGCAGGGGACCACACATTACAGCTTAAGCACAACCACTTGGGTGATCCTAGGCAGGCACCCGCTCCCAAGTGCAATGGAGGCCGCCAACCTAGGCCATGAACCTTCTTGATCGCCCATTAACTCTGTCCAAAAACTTAATTACTCTTATGTGTTCTGAGAACCAGCCAGAACATGGACTTCTTTTGGCTCCAAGAAGTTAATACATTGCCAAAAAATTGTGCAATCATTCAACACTCAGATAGCTGCAGAAAATTTTTTCCAGCAAATCTTTTAACATAAAGAGAGTTTTTCTTTTTTCTTTTTTCTGGGGGTGCCACTGGGTGCGTGGTTGGGCAGCAAGGCTATAGATTGAAGTTTGAGGATAAACACTATGTTTTCATGTATGTCAACACATACATTTCCATGGATCCAAGAATTCATAATCTCAGTACGGATTTGCTACCCACATATAAACATCAAAGCATGACTTTCAATATTAGAAATTGAAAACCACTTCTGTAATGTGCTAACATCGATATTCTCCAACTCCCTATTGATTATCAAAGTAATGTTTCTTCATCTATTAATCCTCCTTCATATTTGACATTGAAGAAATTCATAATACTTTGTCAGTTGCACTTGCACTTGTATCCTAGATTCACAGAATATTCAAAGAATGCAAGCAACAATGCAATTATTTCAGTAGTATATGAGACCTCATTCCGAAAAGCTTGACCAATCTGTGCAGCTGCAAAAGGAAGCTTGTTGCCATTGTAGTAGTACAAGTCCTTAAAGTTCACAAAAATACCTTGTGCTGTCTCGGGACGCATGTACCTTCGGCCAATTAGATTTCAAAAAAAGAATTAAATATGGAGGATACCATTAAGTCACAGCAAGCAGAAATTAGTTCAAGAAATAATAACATATTCTCACCCGGGGCTCAAGCCGGATGGCCCAATTGATGTCTGAAACATCAGATTGAAAGGATAGGGGTCTGAGAGAGCATTCTTTGTATCTGGGGCAGTAATTCCATAACCCTTTATTTTAGCACCAAGCTCTTCAGCAGAGAGGTCATCCAACACAGCAAGCACATGCCTTAGTTCTGCTGCCTTCTCAGAACTAAGATTAGGGTCCTTCTCAAGCTTGTCTTTGCAATAATCCTTGAGTAAATGGTCTGCTCGGTAACATGTCCCAGTTTTTTCATCTTTAACCATAAGGTCAGTGAACTTATCAACATGGCCCGATGCCTTCAGCACAATCTCTGGCGTAACACAAGGGCAATCAACTTCTAGCATGTTCTCTTCAAGGACAAAATGCTGAAACATTGAAACAAATTTTAACAGCAAACTCAACTGTATACACTGGAATAATGGACGGAAAAAAAAAAAAGAAGTACATTGAAGAACACACATGATCAAATATCTCAGAACAGATGAACAAAACGTAAAGAAAATTGAATAACTCAGCAAAGGTATTGAAATCATAAATTTAAGCCAAATAGCTTCAATAAAAACCACATAACAGTATCCCATAAAACACATACAAAGGTTTCTATATTTGGGCAAAAAATCCAAAAATTCTAATACAGCTTAACTCCTGTACACCTCCACTGATCTACAGAAGATCATCCCTGGGCGAGATTACAAATCATTGTTGCATTCCATGTTCTATGGAAAACTGAGATCCAATCAGTACTTGAAGCCAAGTGAATTAGCCATTGATGCAGTAACAACAGTGAGAGCCACTATATTTTCAACTGAAAAAAATTATCTGCCAACAGAATGTTCTTGCATATAGAGCTCCGCATGTGCAACCCATCATCGTAGCGTGAAAACTAGCTCAAGCATAACCCTATAGTAAGAAAAACATTCACCTTAATTACTATAATCCCGGCCAGACCCCTGCTTTCACTAAGAAAATCCACCAGCAATACCACCAAATCCATATCAACAAACAAACTAACACCATTTCCCAGCAATTACGCACCGTTAAAAACTGAAAAGTAATTACAACCAATTACCAGGCGAAAAAGGAAAAAAAAAAGAAGGTCAAACTCATATTCCAATCGCCAAAAAAAGAAGGCGAAATGTGCAGACCTGACGCCAGAAGGCTAGGACGTTGGACTTGACGGCGCAACCGGGTGGCCCATAATCGTAAAGCCCGGCAACGCCACGGTAGATCTTGAAGGAAGGGATGTAAAACAAACGCCGTTCGAGAGTGTTAACGACGGCTTGCCGGAATGCCTCCCTGTTGTAGGCTTCTTGCGCGGTGTCCATTTCTCAGCACACAGAAAAGAATTCCCAAAGCCCTAAAGCTTAGAAGGCAGAATTAATAGTTCTATAGTGGAAGTTTAATTTGCAGTAGTGGCCGTTTGCATCTACCTATCCATCTACAGATTTCTTTTGCTAGTGTGGGGACAGGAAGAGAAAAATATCTGTAGTTAGATTCTTTCTTTCTATGCGGCTTTTATTCCCACTCGTTGATGTTGTTGGGGGTTGAGTCTTGACTTGTGTGGCCCTATTTTCATTTTGGATTTTTTTTAAAACAAAATATTTTCACGGAGAGAAATGAGTTAACAAAAAAGGGATAAACATAAATTTTCCTATCTTTTATTTAATAAGAGTCTAAATTCTAAATATTAGCACAGGGGATCTTTCAATTAAAGAATTTGGAAAGCTTACTCTAGATTGCTTTATTTTAAAAAATTTACTTGTAGTGGTTCTTTTCCTTTATATTGAATCGATGAACAGATGATTTATAACTAAAATTTGAAATTTTTATTCTAGTTATGTATCAAATGTGAAGCGTAGGTAGGAAAAACATCTACATTATGTTCTTTTATATTTTGGTCATTTTGTAGAAATTTTTTTGAGGAAAATGAATTTTTAGAGAAAATTTGGTAAATGTGTCAAACGTTTCTTTTTGCTTGGAGAAATAGGAAAAATAATTTGAGAATGAGTTGTTTGTTTTTTTATATTTTATGGAGAAACAAACTTTACTATAAATGTCAAATTAGTTGCTTTTTTGTTGAGTTTGTAGGGTGAAAATAATTTTTTTATGTATTATCTATATGTATATTTATAGTTGGACAATGTGTAAGTGTATATATATATATATATATATTTGTAATGATTGAAATATGAGTTTAATTAATTTAATTGGTTATTTATTTTCAAATTTATATTTTTATAAATTTAATATTAGTAAATAATGTATTATTTGGAATAAATATATATGAATAAATATTAATTATTCATGAAATCATAATTATATCTTAATTATAAAAAAATTAGCTTATATCATAATTGTTAATATCGACTTATAAAAAAATTTAATTACTGTACATTAATTATAAATTAATTATTATTCATTAATTAAAAATAATTATTTAACTATTTATTACTTACAATTTATGTATAAATCAAACATACTTATTTTTTAAATAAAATAAATTTTTAATAATTTATATATATAATTAGACTCAATAAAGATTTGTCAAATAAAAAAAATAACATTATATTATATGAAATTACATCATCTTAAATTATTCATTAAATAAATAAATATAATATTTAATTATTCATAAACTATGAAACATAATTAATATATAAATAATAAGTTATTTAAATAAATTAATTTAATTAATTTAATAAGTTATTTAATTACTTTAACTTATTATTTAATTAATACATTATTTTGTAAATATATACTTAGTAATAATCAAATAATTTTACATAAATTTAATTATTTCTCTCAACAATTACTTTAAGCATATCAATACTAATTTATTAAACTTAATAAATTATTAAATAAATATCACCTATAATCAATTTTTTATTATAATTTTAAATAAATGTGAAGATTGATATTTAATTAAGAATATTTTTTGAAGAGGGTTAACTTATTTATTACATCAAATTAAAACATCTGAAGTTATTTATTAAATGAACAACCATAATATTTTATTAATACATTAAATATTAAATATAACTAATATATTATTTAACTAATAAGTAAATGTAATTAATTTAATATGTTATTCAATAAATGAATTATTTAGTAATAACATAAATAATATTTAACTAAATTTAATTCATATTTTTGACAATTAGTTTAATTAAATTTGTAAACATAAGTTTTAGAATTTTTTGACAAGTAAAATTTTAATATTTTTATATATATAAATACATACATATATATATATATATATATATGGATTTGTGAAATGAGAGAATGATAAATGAATAAGTGATGTGATAGGTAAAGTAAAAAAATGAGAGGATAGGTGTGATTTTTAGGGAGTAGGATTTTTTGGATGAATTGGGAGGGATTTTTTGGAAATAAAGTTTGAATGTTTTGAGAGAAAATTTGAAGAATGTGCCTTTATTCTAAAATTTTTTTAGGGGTTAAAATTATTTTTTCGAAAAATGTAAAAGAACATAGCGCTACTTTTACCTTTTCTTTTTTTCTTTTTTTTTTTTGAAATAAAAAGTTACACTTTTAGTGCCATAGTATAGGGTTTGTTACATTATTGGTACTAATCTAATTGAATTCGAAAATTGTAGGATAAATTTTCATTTTTTTTATATTTATGATCTTCATAATTTTTGTTAGTTTTTTAATCGAAAACATCGCCTGCGGTATGCATGTGTGGGAGCTGCTTATTGAATTTGCAAGGCATCACATGCAATACATTTCATGTAGTACGCGTGTGTAGGAGTTACCTCTAGTATTGCAATGTTTGGGATTGATCTTTAATTGTATCATGATGCGATGAGAATGTCACATGTTGAAGGAAGGGTGTTTCTAACACCCTATTCCAAATGTACTAAGTACTAAAAGAGTGAGTTCTATATAAACTTTGATTAAAGAATTCAAGCATATTAATTGGATATTTCTTTTGGGCAACCTTATCATAGCCTAATTTTAAGATGCACTTGGCAAATTTGGAGACAATTCTCACATCCAACAAACTCGCAGGCTTAGGGCATGGCAACAATGGTAGTGTATGTGTGTGGTAAAAATTTAGGTGTACTTGTTGACAAATTTGTTCAAATACCCAAATATAATTTCATAATAAGTGTTTTGAAATATGGTAGCATTAGAGCTATATGCAAACAAAAAATTAAACTAAGACCTTGTAACATCCTGAATTTTGAGATCCTAATATATAAAAAAAATGTGACATCAATAAGTTTGGCTAGGTTAATTTGGATTTGATTCGGTTACAATCTAGACCTAAAATGCTTATAATCGAAGGTTTGAATTGTAAAACAAAAGAGGATTTGAATGCAAAATCATAAAGTTCAGGGGTCAATGTGAGAGAAATAAAAGCTTAAGGACCTTAAAATAAACTAATTTGGACAAAATTGATCGAAGTTTAGAATGTTAGGGGATCAGTGTGTAAGAATTAAGAGTTGTAGGACTTAATTAAAATTTAGGGACTAAATCAAAGATGGAGCAAACTTCAAGAGAGGTGAATTGAGTCAGTCAAAAAATGCTAGGGTTGATTTGAGAAGGGCAAAAAATACATTTATATATAGGGTTAGGGACTAAATTTTACCTAATTCGCAAAATCCACCAAAATCCACCAAAATCTTACCCAACTAGCGAGCGACTAGAAATGTCGAAACTAACTCTGTATGAAGCTTCCCATGCCGAGACGAGCAAACCCATAACAAAAATCATCTGAAGCAACTGATGAATTTTCCAAAAAATGCACCCCAATAGTGATGCTCCGCGGCGGTGGTTTTGCCACTTTTGGTGGTAGAAATGGGACAAGCTTTAGTAGTTTTTGTCTCTATGTTATGGGTAAGGATATGAAGGTGTCCATTTGAGGTTTCAACTGCCGGACGTGGAGGAATTTAAGGTGGTGGTTGACGATGGTGCATGGGGTTCGTGGCGAGTTTAGGTAGCCAATTTACCTGCATAGGAGTGTTGAAATTAAAAATTAATTTAAGGGTTTTGATGCTCTCATCGAGATGCACTCGGTGGCGGTGTTGGTTCACATCTTTGGCCATAGTGTGTGGTGGCTCGGTGGCGGCTTGTGGGGGTTTCGGCACCAGTGCATGATGGTGGTTCTGGATTAGTTTGTGTAGAATGACATTCCAGATTCATCTAGGCTATTCTCATCTTGATATTGGATCTTAATTCGATCTGATTTTGATAAATTTCATAATCAAATATTTATTCGATTAATTTACTGAATGTGATTGAAGTTGTGAATTCAAACCTAATCCTAATAGGAACTAAGATCTATAAACTATGATTTAGCTCAAGTTGTGGATTAGTCTTATAATTATTATAGTAATGAACTCAATTGACTCAAAGGGATTATTGAATTAACATTAGGACCTTAAGCAAGGTTTTGACAACTTTTTACCGACTCACTGAGTTAAGAACAATAATATATGACTATGTTAAACATTTCAGCGTACTAAGAACTTGAGGAAATTATGAATGAACAAATAAAGTAACTGAGGAACTCGATAAGATCATTTATGCACATTAAGAATTATGATTCAAAAATCAACACAATGTTGGTTTAGGTTACTTTATTTTGAACCCTGAATTGATTAGGGAACAAGGACATGGACACTCCAAACAATTAGGAATCATCATATTTAACTGTCTTAAGTATTTGGATATGAAATCCAATCACCAAAATTGTATCAGAATAACTTTGAGCTTGATAAAGATGTTAACTCTATTTATACATACCATTTAGAGGATTGATAGGATGATAACTCTTGTTATCTTGAAATTGGATATCAATTCGATCCAATTTGGGTAAATTTCATAATCGAATTTTAATTCAATTAATTTACCAAATGTGATTGAAGTTTCAAATTTGAACCTAATCCTAATGTGAACTAAGATCAGTAAACTATAATTTAGCTCAAGTTGTGGATTAATTTTATAATTATTATAGTAATGAACTCAATCGACTCAAAGGGATTATTGAATTACCGTTATGACCTTAAGCAAGATTTTGACAACTTTTTTACCGACTCGCTGAGTTAAGAACAATAATAAATGACTATGTTAAACATTTTAGCATACGATGAACTTGAGGAAATTGTGAATGAACAAATAAAGTAACTGAGAACTCGATAAGATTATTTAAGCACACTAAGAATTATGATTTAGAAATTGACATAATGTTGGTTTAGGTTATTTTATTTTGAACCCTGAATTGATTAGGGAACAAGGACATGGACTCTCTAAACAATTAAGAATTACTGTATTCAATTGTCTTAAGTATATGGATATGAAATCCAATAACCAAAGTTGTATCAGAATAACTATGAGCTAGAGAAAGACATTAACTCTATTTATACGTAAGATTTAGAGGATTGCTTGGATGATAACTCATGTTATCATATGATAGTTTTCAATTGTCTGGATAGGAAGCTGGGACATGAGCGATCATACAACTAGAAATCCCTTTGCATTTCCTAGGTGAGTTTATATTCAATAGTATAAGATTTCTTTACTAGGGAAAGAACATATATATTTGCTATTATATCCTGATTGCTTGATTCCTTTTCATCTATTTGTTGAAAATAGTATTCCACGTTGCCCTTTTATACTGAGCACTTCATTGATATTTATTGATATCGCTTTACCTGAAATTTGGCAATTGTGTTGAGGAAATTGAAAAGTGATTTTTGAAGAATATATATGACTTACCGCCATATGTTTCTCAAAACTAGCCTAGTGTTGAATTAGTTTGTATGTTAACATGGTAATTTGATATATTATTTAAAATGCTATTGGGTATGCTGCATAATCCACAGTATGTTGCATAATCTACATAAATATTATGTAATGCCCTAGAATTTTATTTTGTATTTAATTGATTAATTTACTTTATTTTATTTTATTTATTGTTTAAACCCAAAAATGTAGTGCCTTACAATTTCTTAATTTTTTACCCTATATTTACCCATAATTTCATTTAATTTTATTTATTATTTGCTATATCAGTTAAAAGATGATTTATATATATTTGATATTTAAATTAAAAAAAGTTATAATTTTCTTATAATAATAAGATATTATTACTAGGAATTAACAATTGGTACCTTAGGAATTAATGATAAAGAGGTTAGATTTATTATAGGATTATTCTATTCCTAAAAGATTAATAATTAGAGTTCCAGCTGAAGTAAACCACTTATCCTATACATGATATTAGACCTACACCCTAAAACTCTAGGCACTCATTCAATTTGAAAGGAAATTAACATAAAAGAAGAGAAAAAAAAAAGTAGAGAGAACGATAGAGGGAAAAGAAAAAGCTACAGTAGAAGAAAAGAGAACGGGAAAAAAACGACAAATGACTAGTGGTTGTAAGATTAAATTTTTTGTTTTCTGCCCGCTCAAAATAATCATCTCCATTGGAAGTGTAAAAGGGAAGGTAATTCCAATCTCTTAATTCTATTTATGGCGAAAATTAGGTGTGAAAATTGGTGTTTTTAAATTGTCTACCCAATTAGTATTCTAATAGCAAGAAACAAAGGCATAGAGAATTGGCCAAGTATATGACTTTCGAATTTGTTGTCTTTGTCCTTGACATTTAGCTACAAATTTTGACTAAAATGGCCTATTATGCATTTGTCTTTTTTTTTTTTTTGCATTTGGGATTACTCAATTCTATAGTAAAATATGTGTAAGGAATTGGTGTATATGTACGTGTGCGCAAGACAGAATATATACATGAATATGTGTAATTAGTAGGAAATTAGGATTTAATTATTATTGAAAGCTAGAATTTATTTAGGATAATTTCTTATATTTTGGATTTTTGAATAAAATTTAAATGTGAAATACATGTAGTAAAATTATTTAATATCAAATACAATTATGGGGACTACAAGCTTATGGTACCCATAAGGCTAGTCTAAAGTAAATTTTTTCTCATTAGTCAGTTAAGTTAGCGATTGATGTGTTTATTAAATGAATTCAAGTGGCTCAACATTTGATTCGATTAATTCTAAGATAGGTGATTGACTTTTGGGATTGATGCTAAAGGTGAGTGAATAAACCTATACTATTATATAATGTTACTTTTTAAAATTCAAAAGGATATATGTATAGTAATGCATGCTTTGAAACTTCTTTTCAATACACATTGTACTATAATTGTATTCCACTATGCACAAAAATGATTTATTTTGTCTCATGATACAAGAAAATATGTACTTTATGATTTTAATACTTCTAGACTAGCAGTTAAATTCGATAATAAACTAATTAATGTTACTGTTACTGGAGGGACTTCACTGGGCAGCAGTGGGCTAGCTAGGTGAACCTTAAGCTCCCATGGCCTAATCCCCGCAGTTCACAACAGAAGTCGTTTGTGGCTGAGGTAGGTCGTAGGAATTCCCGAGAATGCTCAAGTATTGTTTTGGTAAGACTGCACCTTGCCCGGAATGATAAGGGACTGTTACGATGAGAGTCATATGGTTGACTGGCGACAGTAAATATTGTTTGATTATCGTATTTAAATTCTTAGTTTAGAAAATTATTTATTAAACTCTTGACTTGTCATTACTTGACTATTTATGAAATGCTTGATTTGTTATTGCCTGACTGTTTAAAATAATTTTTTTTCTCGAATATTTTCATTGTACAAATTCTTGAATATTTTTACTATACAATTCCTCTAGTATTTTCACTATATAAACTTTCGAATATTTTCATTGAACAAATCATTTTAAAATCATGAACTCACATGGCATACACACTTAGCACTCACTGAGTCTTTTGCTCACACTCTTTTCTTTTTTCTTTTTAACTTTCTTCTGGCAGACCTAAATACTAGCCATGCTGAGGGGTGGATCTAGCTTCTAACAAGAATTGGGACTGAAATATCATTTTGGGACTTCTGCGGTAGTTTTAGTTCGTTACGACATTAGCTTATTAGTCATTTTCATGGATTTTTAGGTGAAGATAAAGGATTAGATATTTTGAGTTTTTCTATGTTTGAGATTTATTTGGCTACTAGAAATATTCGAAGTTTTATTTATGACCAATATTTTGCTGGACGACTTATGTGTTTGGGATTGAGTTTCTCGTCTCAAGACTAGATTATATAGTTTGATTTTGGGGTGTGATAGAATGGTATTGTAGCCTAGGTTTTAACTTAAGCTATGTCGAGATAAGATCTTTAGGCTGTGGAATGTGGGATAGAACTCTTATGGATCGATCTGAGTGTTTAGGTTTGACTACTGAAATGATTGATTTAATGTCATTTGATATTGAGGATTGTGAAGGATCTTATATGATTATCTAGCTAATATGATCGAACACCTTTGGTACTTGACAATATGGTCAATGACATATTGTAAGACTAGGATTGAGAATGTTCTAGAATTTATTGGTATTCTTCCTTTGATTGTGAATTCTTGACTATCTTTATTCAAGACCCCTTAGAGTATTTTGATATTCTTTTTGCTGATCTAGATGTATTTTGGTAAGATCATGCATTAGAGTCCACATAAGTCGGTTCATGATTTAGATGTTTCACCCTGACAACCAAGGTTAGTTTCAAGAGTTTAGGTTATGATTTTAGATATGAAATAAGCATATGATATTAGGGAAATAAAATAAAAAAAATCCTTAGGTTGATAACTGAAATTTATTTGGATTTATGAGAAAATTATTTTATTAGAATGGGAAGGATTTGAAAAATGAAAGGGAAGAAGTGAGAATCCTTATTGCAAAGAGTGGCATCTATTTAGGAAGTATGAGCGAAGACAACCATGGAATGTGAATTGTAAGACTTTGTGCACATACCCATACATATTATTATATACATTAGATATACTACCTCTAAAGGTTAAAGGTTCTAGTAGGAATTGAAAGGGTAAGGATATGTATGTACATACAACTTTTTGAAAGTTAACAAGGTATAGTAAACATAGTGCACATGATTGAACCTTATGTTACTTATGGCTACCTTTATCATGAAAGCATGAGAGAGTCAATTTTCAAGTAGGAAAGTCTTACATCAATAAACTAATAGGGGGATGAACTTTCTAAATTCATTTCATTTGGACTTCATATATTAAACTTTTGGGACTTCTCGAAGATTTAAGTCACTAGAAAAATATAAATATAATTGTACCTAAATATTTTTATGGTCCCTATTTTGAGATATGAATCAACTAGGACTTTGGGAGAACTTAAGGTGTCAAATTAGAAGTTTTTGGATGTATTTTGGCATAGAGGACAAGTATTTGACTTTTGGAAAGGAATGTTACATGAAAGAATGCTCTCTAGGATCCTAGTTTTACATGACCAGTTTTTCTAATGGATTTTTCTCATAGTTAGTGCTTGGATCTAGGAATATGACAAACTTGAATCGTGGTTCTATTTGTTAGGTGTTTATAGCTGCTTGAATCATCTCAATCCGATAGATAAGGAGTAAGTTATCACCAAAATACTAAGATGTGTCCAGTCAGAAGATATAGGACTTTGATTTCTCAAAAATGGATATTAGTGACAATTTTACTACTTCTTCCCGACATAATTAAGCAAAATTATCAACATAAAACTTTAGGTCTATGTCTCAGGTTTCTAATTCCTCCTATATCACCTAAATTGGATTAATATAGAAAAAGTTATGACCAAAATATTCCAATGTGTCCAGCGATGAGATATGGGACTTTGGTTTCTCAAAAGTGGATATTTGTGACTTCTTTACTACTTCTTCCCTACATAATTAAGTAAAATTATCTGCACATGGATTTCAGGTCTAGTTCTTATGTTTCCAATTCTGCCTAAATCACCTCAATTGGATATATACAGGGAAAATAATGATCAAAATGCTAAGATATATCAAGTTTGGAAATACAGGATTTCAATCTTCTGAAATAAATAGTTTTGACTCTTTTACTACTTGATCTCAATAGAATTAAGTAACATGATCAACATAATATTTGTAGCTCTATCTCTTTGATATTTATATCCATCTGAATCACTTCAATTCAATATATAGGGAGGACGTTATGAGTAAAATACAAATGTGTGGCATAATAGAAAATACAGGGCTTCAATTTTTTTTAGAACTGAATATTGTGATAACTTTTACTACTTTATTTCGACTTAATTTGGTGAGATGGCCAACATATAAATTGAAGATCTATCTTAAGGTTTTTACAGCCATTTGAATCACTTCAATCCGATACATAGGGAGAAAATTATGACTAAAACACTATGGTGTGACAATATAGAAAAAAATAGGACTTCAATCTTCTCAGGACAGAATATTGTGATGACTTTTACTACTCCATTCTGATTTAATTTGCAAATATGGTCAACACAGAAAGTGAATATATGACTCTTAGGTTTTCTAAAGCCATTTGAATGATCTCATTCCAATACAAAGGGAAACAGTTATGACTAAAATATGATGGTGTGGCAATACAGAAAATACAGGAGTTTGATTTTCCTTAGATAGAATATTGTGATAACTTTTACTACTCGATTCTTATTTAATTGGGCAATATGGTTAGCATATGAATTGTATATATATACCATAGGTTTCTATAACTATTTGAATCACCTTCATCCGATATATATGGAGAAAGCTATGACTAAAATATTAAGACGTGTCAAGAGAGAAAATACAGACTTTGATTTTTCGATAACATATATTTGTGATGCCTTTTATGGCTTGATCCTGATGGAACTAAGAAAAATGGTCAATCTATGATTTATAGCTCTGTCTATTGGGTTTCTATAGGTGCTTGAATCACCCTACTCTAATACACATGGAAAAACAATTTACAGAGAATACTAAGATATGTCCAATTAGAGGCATTCTAGACTTCAATATATCACCATCTGAATTTTCTTCATATTTATGAATCTAAGACTCAATTTTACTCTTCAATGTTGGCTTACTTGGACTCAGATATCAACATAAAAGTATAGGTCTTTCTCTTAGTCTTCTAATACCTCAAGAAAATCAAAACTATATAAGCAAAACTATCCAACTCATGACTTAGAGCTAAGTAGATGATAGAAGAAAATTTTTGGAATTTAGTGTTGGAGATATGAAGTTTCGAAATTGTCACTCAAAAGGATCTACAATGATTAGAGGAGTAGCTTATCAACTAATTTCACTATCAAACTTTATGGAAATACATAATATCTTCTATATGTCACAACTGTGTAGGTATCAAGAAGATCTTTAGCATATCACAGAATATAAAAATTTGTCACTTAGAAAAGAGTTGACTAAGAAGAGCAACTAGTCCAAATCCTAGATTAAGAGTACAAATATTATGCACAAAAGGGTATCGAACAACTATAGATATGCCATTAGAGGATCTGACTTGGGAAAATAAGGAGAAAATGTAAAAATATCACAAGGACTCTTCCTTAACTCATGTTAGAATTTGGGAACCAAATTCTTTTAAGGGGGGTGGGATGTAATGCCCCAGAATTTTACTTCGCATTTAATTGATTAATTTACCTTATTTTATTTTATTTATTATTTAAATCCAAAAATGTAGTGCCTTAGAATTTCTTAATTTTTTACCCTATGTTTACCCATAGTTTCATTTAATTTTATTTATTATTTGCTGTATCGGTTAGAAGATGATTGATATATAATTGATATTTAAATTTAAAAAAAAGTCATAATTTTCTTATAATAATAAGATTTTATTACTAGGAATTAATAATTGGTACATTAGGAATTAAAGATAAAGAGGTTAGATTTATTCTATAATTATCATATTCCTAGGAGATTAATAATTAGAGTTTCGGCTGGAGTAAACCACTTATCTTATACATGATATTACACCTACACCCTAAAACTCTAGATACTCATTCAGTTTGAAAAGGAAAACAACACAAAAGAAGAGAAAAAAAAAGCAGAGAGAATGGTAGAGGAAAAAAAAAAGGGCTAGAAGAAAAGAAAATAGGAAAAAAGCGACAAAAGATTAGTGCTTGCAGGATTAATTTTTTTTTTGCCTGCTTGAAATAATCATCTCCATGGAAGTGCCAAATGGAAGATAATTCCAATCTCTTAATTCTATTTATGCCGAGAATTAGGTGTGAAAATTGGGGTTTTTAAATTGTCTACCCAATTAGAATTCTAATGGCAAGAAACAAAGGCATAGAGAATTGGCCAAGTAAATGACTTTTGAATTTGTTGTCTTTGTCATTGACATTTAGTTGCAAATTTTTTCTAAAATGGCCAATTTTGAAATTTCATGATTAAGGAATATGCTTTTATCTATTTTTTTGCATGTGGGATTACTCAATTCTATTGTAAAATATGTGTAAGGAATTGGTGTATATATACGTGTGTGCAAGATAGAATATATATATGTATATATGTAATTAGTAGGAAATTAGGATTTTATTATTATTGAAATCTAGAATTTATTTAGGATAATTTCTTACTTATATTTTGGATTTTTGAATAAAATTTAAATGTGAAACATGTAGTAAAATTATTTAGTATCAAATACAATTGTGGGTACTATAGGCTTATGGTACTCATAAAGCTAGTTTGAAGTAAATTTTATCTCGTTAGTCAGTTAAATTGGTAATTGATGTACTTATTAAATGAATTTAGGTGACGTAACATTTAATTCGATTGATTATGAGATATGTGATTGACTTCTAGGATTGATCCTAAAGGTGAGTGTCTAAACCTATGCTATTATATAATGTTACTTTTCAAAATCTAGAAGGATATCTATATATATATATATATATATTGTAATGCATGCTTTGAAACATTTTTTGAATATACATTGCACTATAATTGTATTCTATTGCACACAAAAATAATTTATTTTCTCTCACAATACAAGAAGACATGTACTTTATGATTTTAATGCATCTAGATTTGCAGTTAAATTCGATGATCAACTGATTATTGTTACTGTTATTGTTAGTTGGATTCAACTTGATTTGGGTGTGTGAGGGACTTCACTCAGTAGTAGTAGGCTAGTTGGTCGAAACCTAAGTCCCCATATCCTAATCCCCCAGCTCACAATAGAAGTCATTTACAGTTGAGGTGGGTCATAGGAATTCCTGAGGATGCTCGTACACTATTTTGGTAAGGTTGCACCTTGCTCGGAGTGATAAGGAACTATTACAATGGGAGTCATATGGTTGACTGGCTATAATAAATATTGTCTGATTATCATATTTAAGTTGTTAGTCTAGAAAATCATTTATTAAACTCTTGACTTATCATTGCTTGACTGTTTATGAAATGCTTGATTTGTTAATGCCTGACTGTTTAAAATAATTTTCACTTATATTTTTCTCAAATATTTTCACTGTATAAACTCTTGAATATTTTCACTATACAATTCCTTCAGTATTTTTACTATACAAACTCTCGAATATTTTCATTGAACAAATCATGTTAAAATTATGAACTTACATGGCCCACACACTTAGCACTCATCGAGTCCTTTGCTTACACTTTTTTCTTTTCTTTAACTTCCTTCTAATAGACCTAAATCCTAGCCTTAGTGAGAGGTGGATCCAGCTTTTGGCAAGAATTGGGACTGAAGTATCATTTTAGGACTTCTACGGTAGTTTTAGTTTGTTACGACATTAGCTTATTAGTCACTTTCATGAATTTTTAGGTGAAGATAAAGGATTATATATTTTGAGTTTTTTCACATTTGAGATTTATTTGGCTAATAGAAATGTTTGAAGTTTTATTTATGATCAATATTTTGCTTGACTAATCATGTATTTGGAATTAAGTTTCACGCCTCAAGATTAGACTATATGGTTTAATTTTGGGGTGTGACATATTACCCATGGGGTGGGCCTTGAGATCAATTATGAAAGATGGCTGGGAAAAATTGACTGCTATGATAAATGTTCGACTGATACCCATATGTGATGTACATAGCCTAGTCTCATAGCCAGCTGGAGGTAGTTGCCTATGAACTGGTAAGGCGTGCGGCTAGCCATGCCTAATGTATGATTACAAGTATTCAAGCCGATCACTCAGTACTTGGAGGAATAAGGATTTCC
This sequence comes from Jacaranda copaia, assembly GCA_014898725.1. NCBI lineage: Eukaryota > Viridiplantae > Streptophyta > Magnoliopsida > Lamiales > Bignoniaceae > Jacaranda > Jacaranda copaia. Next base: position 471,491 of record JACGDI010001584.1, read on the forward strand.
ATGTTTTCAAATGTGGAGTGACAAGGTAGGAGAACCACCAACAGCATAATTGTGAAATTATTTGCTATGTTTGATACTTATGTTTTGAAATTCAAATATTTGATAGAAATCAAGTAATTGTTCAAACGACATAACGACCCTTTTTGGTCATAGTTGATGTTTAATCCACAGTGAAAGATAGTGAATTTTGTAAAATCTCATCATTGGTATGGGACGGTAGTGAGATAGATCATCTAAAATTTTGACTAAACTTCTCTCATAACTTCTAAAAATTTTAATATTTCTACTTATTTTCTATATGTTATTTGAGAAATTATCACTCCATTGTTATTGTTAGGTTATCTCATTAAGTCATTCAGACTTATGTTGTTCTATTTTTATTTTTTGTTCTTTATCCTAGATAAGATCAAGCGACAAAAATAGACTAACCTCGGTGACACGTAAGGCAATGAGAGTGATAGAAGTGCTAAGTGTGACTCATGATATTTCGGTTTACAACTGTTCCTTATTGGAGGTTTGTTGTAGAAATTGAATACTTTGGAACTTTAAGGAATATATTTTTAGTCATTTAGAAAGTTTGTGGTATTGCTTGAGTAGCACCCTAGCTTGAAGTGGGCACATCCTGATCATGGCAGTACAAACCTAAACTTTATAAATTAAAAAGAAAAAGGGAATTAAGATGATAATATTGATTTTAAACAATATTAGGTCTCATTACCAATAAAAGGTACATATTCAAGCATTACATATCATTGATGAATAAAATCACTTTTGATGTTGATTTTATGTTTGTAAATGAAATTCACATTTTAATTTTCTCCCTAAAAATTTATTTTTAATCAGAATACATAACTAATTTATTGCAAATACTTCATCAGTTGCCTTTCCTTTGTATTACTGTATTGAATCTTCTTTAATTTAAATTATGAAATACTGTAGAGTTTTAATATGAAGATAATAAATCTCATACTATCTTTCCAAAATGAAATTCAATAGGTACAAAATTTGTTGAGTATTATTGAAGATCTTAAGTTTTAGTGTTTAACGAGTAGTACATAGATTCTTGTAATAATGATTAAAATCAATTTATCAAGACTTCATAAAAAAGAAAAATAGTATGAATGTCACTCGCAATTAGTATATATGTTGGGATATTTTTTTTAGAGAAAGAGAGAAAATGCAAATATTTACATACCTTCATGTATGCATATTATATATAAATGAATGTTGCTCTAATTAGTATTTTGGAAAATATTTTTTCTAGAGAAAGAGAAAATACATACATTATATATGTATATCTAGATTCTTTCTTTGTGATTACACACCCACACAAGTTACTTATGGTTGCACATCATTAAATTTTATAATATCTTTCCAAACGTTTATTGTTTACATAGTTCAAATCGTATCTAATACTGATTGTATTGATTGATTGAACATATAGTTGTGGTGTACATAAAATTGAAACATGCTATTGGTTTATCAATATTGAAAGATACCATTTAAGGAAGCCCATGTGAAATTTTAGGCCCTATGAGTGGTTCAAAAAGATGGCCAGGGAATGTTAAGTCGATAGTGGCTGGTCTCTTCAGAAAGGTGACCAGGTAACCACATCTTATTTGAAAAGATGACCAAGTAGTATCTCTTAATTGGTACCCTATTGTGATTCCATTTCATGCGTAATTAGAGGTTAGCTATGCTATGAGTAGAATAGGCAAACAAATTATCATGCTACTACTGAATGGATATCCAAGTTGATGAATTGAGATTTGGAAATGATGAGGTTGAAGGTTACTTTTAGTGATTTGGGTAGCGTTGGGCTAATTAGACTAGCGAGGTCGAATGATTTAATAGTAATGTTCATCTTGGGTTGAAATATGCAATCAATGGCAAACGTCAAACTAGTCAAGGTGTCCCCGGCTAATGTATTATGATGATCAAGTTAGTACTGGTCAAGTGATATAATCGAGCAGTAGAGTAAGAGCGTATATTGTACGTGGCATACTTGGAGGGTGGTTGACAATGTGATATTTATAGCCTTCTCCTGGTAGATGATATGTCTAAGATGCCTCTATCAAGCATAGAGGGCTCTTGTCATTGTTTGGGAGTTGTTGGTCATTTTCAATTCTGTTACTATTTTAGGTAGTATCATCTTCTACTTTCTAGGATAAATAGTACTCTAAGGGTACGCTTCCCTGACAAAGTTGGTGGTAGAGGCTGTATTGGGGTGGCATGTATTATTACTACGGAGGCATGCTGCCTATCAGAGTATTGCATGCAGTAAGGATATGAGTTGGCGCAGGAGTGGGCACTCTGGTTGATTGTAGTTGACTAGATAAGGTGGTTGACCAAAAAAAAGGTTGAATAGATTAGGTGGCTTGGAGCCTCCCATCGGGTGCGATCAATAACTATTCGCTTGACTGGGCTGCTATGGTCCAGTGATCCAATCAAGCTGGATTTGAGAGCGTTGTTGGGCTTTGAATGTTAAGTAGGCCTGAAAATCCTTTTTGGAGTCAATAGCTTATTGGGCTAGGTCTGTTAGGCTATCCCATATCATGAGTCCTTCTCATTCGCGGTCCTGATCAAGTTTTTCGACGTTAAGGAGCAAAGAGTAGATAACTGAATGGTGGTTATATAGATTTAACCAGGGTTTTTAAACTGTCGACCAGGGTTTTTGTATACTCGATTAGGATTTCTTGCATTTAATACGTTAGTTACATTGCGGCATGCGAAGCACCAAGGGGTGGTTGTGCAATTATTACTACCTTTTGGGTTTTTGCGTCCAAATGCTTATAAATAAATGGGGTAGAAATATTTATTTTTCACTTTTACTGAATCTGATTTGGTTGAGTTCTTGCCTTTAGAGCTGTTTAACCCTTGCTTCATTTAAGAGTTTTCAAGCGATCAACTATAAGTTCTTCTCCAAGTTTCTATTTTCCTTCATTTTCTTTGTAAAGATGTCAAGGGCATTAGATAGCAAGGACACTAGGTCCCAGAGTGTACAGTTTTAGGGAAAGGTTGGGGGTGAAAGTGCGTCTAAGAGCGTGTCTCAGAGTACCTTTGATAGTTGATTGAGCAATAGCTCGACCTTTAGTAGCTTAAGTGTTGAGAGGGCTGCTTTTGGGAGCAATGCTAGCCTAAGTGAAGTGCTAGTGTCGTGTGGTCGATTGTTTACCCCAGACCATTACAGTGCATTTGACTCCAAAATCTCCCCCGCTGACCTAGTTTGAATTAGGGAAATGTACCATATTCCAAATGAATACGAACTCTTAGTGCCTAGGCCCTGGGGTAGGATGCATTAACCTCTGAGGGGGTGCATAATTGTGTTTGAGGAGGGATTTAGGTGTGGCCTTAGATTTTCTTTGGCACTAGCAATAGTCGACCTCATGAGAGGCCTCGAGGTTTGCATAACATAACTTCTACCCAACTGCTTTCTCACCATATATAGTTTTGCTATGCTGATGCATTTGTTTGGCTAGCCAGCCTATTCTGTCAATTTCTCTAACCTGTTCCATTTGTCCATGTCCCAAAAGTCGGGTAACACCAAAAAGTTTGAGTTTTATTACTTGATGGCGCGCTTGTGCTAAATATTCTTGGTAAATAATTGAGTAAGGAGGCTTAATGCCCAAGAGGACAGTGGACGGGAAAGGCAAGCAAAAGTTGGTCGTTGACTATGACTTGTTTGACAAGCGTAGCGATGGGGTTTCATTTCAAATTCCCAAGCTACCATCACCTTGATATGGACCTAACCCCACTATGGAGATGGCAAATTCCAGCTCCATTATAGCATCTAGGATGATGGATGCTAATGTGCTTAGGTGTATGGTGGCCGAGGTCTTTGCCGTTGACTAGTGAAGATTCATGTGCTTGAGCTAGGTTGGCGCGTTTAGGGCTCTGGCTTACCATTGCAACATGGTAAGTGTGAGGTCAATTGTTTTCTTGTTGAGTTCTCTTTTCATCTAGTTATATTATTTACTGATAACCTCTGTTTTAGATGAGCCGACTTGGGTATCACTTTTACTGTCGGTCGGAGTTGGCTTTGGTGAACTACAAGGAGTTGTAGGAGGGAGGGGAGTTAGAGACACTTAAGGATTAGCTCGAGTCCTCCTAATTCCAAGTCAACCTACTAACCAAGGAGATGGCTGACCTCCAGGAGTAGCTCAATGCGAAAAACTAGCAGTTGGTTAATGCTGTGGAAGAGAGAAGTTGAATGGATGCTGTGCTGAAGAAGGCTCACTTGGATATGCATGTGAGCTACTCCTTTGGTCAATCGATTGGTCGTGTTGCCATGCTCAAGGAAGCTCGAGTGGCATTCTCTCAACAGCTCCCTATGATGTGGCAGGAAATGGTGGAACACTTTATGCTGAGCTCTGCCTTTCAGGACATAAGCATAGTTTTGTCGATTAATGATGCCCGCGGCACATTTGAGAAGATGGTGAAGCAGCTTAAGTACCTGGGCTATGCTTTTTGGGTGGAAGATAAAGATAAAATAAGCCCTACCCTAGATGAGAAGTCGTCGCCTTACCCAGAATCTGAAGAGGCTGTGGTTGAAGAAGGCGGGGAGCGGGATACTACAATGAAGGCTCTTGTCAATCCCATGATCAAAGCCCAGCAAAAATAAGTCACGGTCAAGGCCAAGTTAGCTGATCTAGTGAGTGAGTTTGCCTTTGCTGAGGACCTTGCCCTCTAACTTAGGGATGAGTAGGTTGACGTCGCACAGTACGTGTCGTGCTTAACTAATTTCATGGGCGACATGGTAAGGCCCTTGTAGCCAGCTCAAGCCATTCTACCGCTTGCATCAGTGATTCCAAAGTTGACCAAAACTCATAGGAAGGTGCCTAAGCTAGTCGATTCTAGGGTGCTTGGTGGAGCCAAACTTGATTTTCCAACTCTTTCTTTTGTTGTTGTTGTTGTTTTTTTTTTTTTAAAGGTTATCTTGTTGTAATGAACACTCTTATCAATGAAGTATTATTTTGATAGTTTTCTTGTCAAATGAAATCAATTTCACAACTTTCTTCACAGCTTTCTCATCGAATGTAATTGTGTCATCACAATTGTATGGTTGATGAGTTGAGAACTATATTAGTTAATAAGAAACCTTTATCGTTAATTTAGGTTACTATTGAGAGATACACATGGTCTTATCGAAGCACACCCAACAATTTATTTTTACAACTTTGCTCAACTTTATAGTCAATTTTCATTACTTTGTAGTCAAACTTATTGATTGACTACCGGGTCGATTGCATAGTTTGGGCTAAAAAGCCTTAAGTTGGCAGCATGTAGCTGCTTTTGAGTTGACTACAAGGTCGACTTGGAACTTTGGTTTGAAGCCTTGAATCGACAACTGGAAGGTGCTTTTGGGTCAACTATGAGGTTGACTTTAAACTTAATTTAGTAGTGTGAAGTTACTTTTGGGTCAACTACGGGGTCAACTTGAAACTAGGGGTTGTGCAAGGTAGATGCAGTTGCAACAATACAAGTGGATGATAACAGTATTGCTAGAACTTTGTTTATATCACATAATACGAAGATGATTATAATGTGCTTTTATATGCAGAATTTTTTTAAGTTGATGGCATTCCATGGATGAGGGAGCTCATCCCCATTGACATTAGCAAGTTGATAAGCATTATACTTTGATATCTTCACAATGGTATAGGGTCCCTTCCACTTCGGGTTGAGTTTACCAACATTCTTGGACACTTCCACCTTTTTAAGAATGAGGTCGTTGACCTTAGTGTAGCCTAACCCCTTTGTTATAGTTCTCCGCCATCTTTGATATGTAGCACTACATGGTGTTGTAGGCTCTTGCCTTCGTTTATCGATAGTCTTGAGGTCGATCGTCCTTTCTAATGTGTTCCTAAGCAGGATGGAAGTGAATCACTCAAGCTGTATGCTGTATAAGTTTTGAGAGGACGACTGCTTCAGATCCATAGACCAAACTATAAGGGTTGTGACCTATGGCTGTGCGATAGGTTGTCTTGTATGCCCATAATACTCCTGGGAGTTCATCTGCTCAACTCAACCTAGTATCTTGTATTCTGTCTTTCAAATGGTTGAGAATTATCTTGTTTGTCATCTCTGACTGAGGGTTACATACTAAAGTAAAATGTTGGGTGATTCCCAAGGCTTTGCACCAAATTCTGGTATTTTTGCTTTGGAACTAGGTCCTATTATCTAAAATGAGGATCTTAGGTAGGCCAAAACAACAGATGATGTTTTTTTAGATGAAACTCTTGATGGCCACATCGGTTATCTTTAGGACAGCTTTGGCCTCGATCCACTTGATGAAATACTTGAATGCCATAATTATAAACTTTTGTTGACACGTTGGCTTTGGCAGTGAGCCCCAAATGTTAATCCCCTATTGGTCAAACAACCATAAAATTTGAACATTGACCATGGGTGTGGTGGGTTGATGCGGCCAGAAATATCTATGCCTGATGATTTTATTCTCAAGGGATATTTCCCTTGAATGGTTCTCGTACATGTCTGCATGGATATCCTATAATATTTCATGAGCCTGGTTGGGATCCCAGCACCTTAGGGGTGGTTCAGAGATCAATCTCTTATACAGTTGGCCATGCTCATCAAATGCAATCTTGGCAACTTGTCTTCGAAGGCGACGAGCCTTAATTTTGTCTTTGGGGATTATGCTATGATTCAAATAAAGTTTTATCGGATCTTGCCATGAAGGGATTGTCTCCTCGATGCTCCCTACTAAGTTCTCCTCGAATGGGCCAATCGATGGCCTATCAGCGACCAAAAAAGTTATTATTCTGTCTTTTGTATCTCTGATTGAGCTAGCAAATTTGGAAAGGCCATTCACACGCTCATTCTCAGATCGAGGTACTTAACTGAGGGTGAGTTTTTTAAATAATTGTTATAATTTTCTAATCTTTGCCAGGTACTGGCTCATTGTTGAATCATTGGCCTCAAAATTTCTCTGGACCTATTTTGTTATCAACTAGGATTCCGTGATCATCGCTAGGTGGTTGATGCTTTGATTGAGTGCCATCCTTATTCCAGCGAGGAGTGCCTTATATTTTGCCTTGTTATTAGTAACTGTGTAGTAGAGTTTGATTGCAATATCATACTTCTCTACTATCAGGGAATAGAGGGCCACATTTGCTCCCCCTCTTTATGTGGTCGATGATCCATCAACATGCAAAGTCTAAGCAAGAAGAGCTTCGCTGCTTTTTCAAACAGGTCAACCAGCTCGGCAATGAAGTCCACCAAGACCCGCGCTTTGATGGGTGTTCTGGGCTGGAAGGTGATATCAAATTCTCTCAATTCAATGGTCCATTTTGTTAACCTTCTAAATGTATCTGGCTTTGAGAGCACTTGCTTCAATGGCTAGTTCCTCAGTACTATCATGGCATGAGACCACGCCACAGTGACTAATGCCAGGGCAAATTTCTTGATCTCAAAGTAGATATGCTCCAATCATTGGAGCGACTTACTGCAGTAGTAAACTGGTTAATGGCTTTCATCTCTGGTTAAGACCAGGACCGATCTAATTAACACTTTCAAGATATCCAAGTATATGTGAAGTATCTCTCTGAGTATGAATTTCGCAAGCATGGGGGGTGAGGAAAAATATTATTTTAATTCGACCAGAGCCCGATCACATTGTTTGTTCCACTAGAAACCTAACTTCTTGGCATTTTTGAGAATTTTGAAGAAATATATGCTCTTGTCAACCAATCGAGCGATGAATCTCCTAAGGGTAATAATCCTTCTGACCAATTGCTGTACATCTTTGGTTGTTCGAGGTGGGGCAATGTCCAAAATGACCTGAATCTTTTGTGGATTGACCTCAATACCTTATTGACTGACTATATAACCTAATAATTTACCTCCTCAAACCCCGAATGTACACTTGTTTGGATTCCACTTTAGACCAAACACTCTTAGTATTGCAAAAGTGTGATTGAGGTCGAGTAAATGGTCTTGGGCCTTTTTCTATCTTTACAATCATGTCATCAACATATACCTCCATAGACTTACCTATTTCATTCTTGAACATTAAGTTGACCAATCTTTGGTAGGTTACTCCAGCATTTTTAAGTCTAAAAGGCATGATCAAAAAGTAATAAACTCCATTGGAAATCACAAAAAAGGTTTTATCCTTATCTTTGGGGTAATGAATATCTGGTGATACTTTTGGAATGCATTCATCTTACTCAATAATTCACAACCAGTTATGGAATCTACTAGTAAATTTATTCGAGGCTGGGGTAAGGATCCTTAGGGTAAGCTTAATTCAAATATGTGAAATCATTATACATGTGCCATTATCCCTCATTCTTTGGGATGATTACAATATTACAAAGTTAAGATGAATATTGAATTTCTACTATATAACTTGCTTCTAAAAGTTTCCTGACTTTCTCTTTGATGATCTAGGTCCTCTCGGCATTAAATGTTTCTATCTTCTGCTTGATCAGCTTGTATGAGGAGTCGACATTGAGGCGGTGCACGTTACATTAGGGTCAATTCCCTGGATGTTAGATGCCTTCTAAGCAAAGATGTCATATTTTTCCTCAGAAAATTGACCATAAAACACTCCAAGTGGGGCCTTATATCTATTTCGATCCACGTAGTTTTGTTGGGGTTATCTTATTTCAGCTCGATTGTTTTAAATTCCCCAATGGGCTTCACTCGAGTCTCTTCCAACTTTCTCTTCTTGTTAGCTTAGCTCTCTTCATGTTCTGCAATAGGGGCGTCCCTCGAGGTCTTCAATTGTAGTCGAGTTTTCTGCTCACTTAACTCAACCAAAATATTGTAACATTGCCAAGCTTTCTTGATGTTATACAGCAGTTCGCCTGTGTTGGTTGGGGTATGGAATTTAATCTTTATATGATAGGTCAACACAATGGCACATAAATCATTGAGAGCCGATCGACCAATTATAACATTATAAGCGAATAGGGTGTTGACCATCAGATAGTTTATCATCAATGTCCTTCTTTTGGGCACTTTCCCAAATGACGCCAAGAGGTTGATGGACATTTTTGGAATGATTTTTGATACCTCAAACTCGACCAAAGGGGTACGCACAGGTTCAAATTTCATCTACCTTAAGTTTATCCTTTTTAGCATAGAGAGGAAGATGATGTTGGTTGCATTGCTATTATAGACCAGAACCTTTCTAACTTCAAAATTGGTAATCTTAATGGAGACTGCCATAGGATAATTAGTTTTATGGTTGATATTTTTCCCTTCGATGTAGGCTAGGTTGTTGTTAGTGAAAGAGATAGGCTCTACACTTGTCGATAAATGGAATGTTGTTTTGACTTGCGAGGCCTTGGTTGACCCTAGCCTCTTTTGAGTCTACCTCCTTGTTGATTTTGAGTCCCCCCCAGTAGGACCTCCTACAATCATGTTAATTACTCCTTGAATGGGTGGATGGTCTTCTTGGGTGGGTTTCTTTTCTTTGTCCTCCTTTATCGGGCTAATTGACCTTTCTCTACGGAGAGTCCAGTTAGTTTTAGCCTCTTCAGCCTGTGCGTCAACGACCACATATTTTTTGAGATGGCCCTGCCTGATGAGCCTCTAAATTTCATCCTAGAGATTGAAATATTCATCTGTGCCATGCTCTTTTTATTTATGAAAGTGGCAATAGTTTTTTGATTTTTTCATTGCTTTAGTCTCTGTCAACTTTCTCGATTTCTTGAGGAGATTATCATCCTGGATGGAAAATAGAACTTCTCTCTTCGGGATATTCAGTGGTGTGTAGTTATGGAAGCACTTTACTAGAGATTGACCAATCTTCTTTTGTTTCTGGTCATCTCTCTCCTTATTTTTCTTTTTCTCGATCTTAGAGTTTTTGAACTCAAGCCTGTTTATCTTCTCCTAGGTCATGTATCTCTTCATTAGGTCAAGCAATTCCTTCATCGACCGCGGGTGTTCTCACACCAAAGCATTGGTGCATTCTTCGTGTTTGAGTCCTAATAACAATATGTCGATTAAAAACTCAATTATGGGGTTTTCGATCTTTAGGATCTATATGTTGAACCTCATAAAAACGTTACGTAGGGGCTTTTCTTGTTCTGCTTGACAGTGTGGAAATGAGTATGGGGGAGTTTTGCCTTTAGTCGATTGGCGAATTGATGTAGGAATTTATCACAGAGTTGGTCCTAGGAGTATATCAATGAGGGTTTTAGCTTGACAAACGGATCGAGTGCTATGCCCTAAGATATGGTCACCAACATCTTCGTGTGGATGTACTCGTTATGCCTATGTAGTTGTATTATATATTTGAATTACATCAGGTGCTTTTTGGGATCTGTTGAGCCATTATACCGTGGAAGTTCGATCGGGACATTGGCATCGATGGCAATGCTCTCATCGACAATCTCTTGGATAAACGGTGAGCCTCTCTCTCGATGAGACCTTTGGAGGCCCTCTAGATTGGGGACCTTTCAGTATTTTTTCTTGAGATCTCGTTCAGGTGTCTGTTTAGTTGCTGCACTTGGTGGAAAACTTCTTCCCATTTCTTCTGATCAGCTTGGGTAACGTTTCGATCAAAATAAGGCCTCATGCGCTCGACCATATTGTACTGCAGGGCTTGAATAGGCCAAGCCGCGTTATTTGCTGATTCATCCACATTTTCACATTGGTTATGTTTAGATCATTCGACCCTGTCACACTACAGGGCTTGATTAGGTTGAATGTGATAGTCTACGGAGTCAGCAATTTTTTCCCTTAGCTTAGGTCGCCTTTTCTTTCCCTAGGGGCATCTAGGGCTTGCTTCTTGTCTGGTTGGTGGTCACCTAGACTCTTGGTGACCACAATTGTCCTAGGGGGACTTGTCAGAGTATTGAATGCGACAAGAATATGAGTCAGCACCGGAGTGGGTACTCTAGTTAATTGTAATTGATTAGATAAGGTGGTTGACAAGAGGAATGACTGAATGGACTAGATGGCTTGAAGCCTCCTGTTGGGTGCGGTCGATAACTATTCACTCAACCAGGTGGCTGTGGTTAAGTGACCTAGCTCAATTGGATAGGGGAGCACTATTGGGCTTCAGATGTTAAGTGGGTTTGGAAACCATTTCTAGAGGCGATAGCTTGTTGGGTTGGACTTGTTGGGCTATCTCATATCAGGAAGGATAAGAATTTTGATTTGTTTTCATATTAGAAGCAATAGGTCGGAGACCCCTCCAACATCTTACAGCCTGCTTTGTTTTATTTCCAAAAGTCATTTTAATTTTCAGCTTTTTTCAAAAGTTGGAAAGTTGGTTATTAAAATTGAGATGTATTTGCATGAAATATTGGAAAGTATTGATTAGATAGGTTATAGGATTGAAAGTGGGTTAATTTATACTTTTTTCTGTTTAAAAAGATTTATTTTTTAAAATATATGCATGTTTTATTAATTTAAAAATAATAGTGATTACTTTATGTCAAATTAAAGTTGAATTTGATTTATGTGTAATAGGATGATAGGATAGGTTAGAAAGGATTTTGAGGAGAAAATGTGTACTTTTTCTAGTAAAAATTATGAGAAAGTGATAGTTTATATTTTTTATTCTTAGACAGAAATGAAAATGCCCCACGAAATGAAACCAAACGGGCCCTTAGTATTGAAGGTGGTTAATATATTTTAATTTATGAGATTCAAGATTTTGATATCTCAAAATAACTTGATTTCTTGTTCAAGGATCTGTGTTCAATCGTTTTGTCTCCTTTCGAGGTTTAAACTTACTATAAAAGACATTGAGATTTGTGAAGTATCCTAACTCGTACGGAGAATTTGTTAAGACGGATCTAGGGCTATCAATGGATTGGATTTTAATCTGAATTTGATCTAAATTTTAGAATTTTTATCCGATTAAAATGTCCAATGGATCATATTTGATTATAAATATTCATAATTCGAAATAAGTGGATCGGATATGGAATTATACAATCCTATCCGATAAAGATTTGAATCCGAATTTTATTAAATATATTATTAAATTGGTAATTTATAGTATAGATTATATTAATAAAGACTTTTGACAAGAATGCAATATATGTGATATTACAATTGATAATGCCCTAATTTTTTTATTTCTTTGAAGCAATTAATTTAATAAAGTAAGTATATATATATATATGTATATTTCATATTATAGCTCAAATACACAATTTATAATGGTTTATGCACTGTAAAATATACATTACCGAGTGATCAATTTAATACAACCCCATAGATTATTCCTTAAATCTTTAGTTTTTGCAATGATATGATAAAACGTTATGAAAAAAAATCTAAATTTAAACTCTCTTAACTTTGCAAATACTATATATAGATTAAAATGTAATCTTGAAATCTCATATAACATATCTTATAAAACGGTTGTTTCTAATAATATAAAAAATTAAAGAACGCAAAATTTTTTGGACTTTTTTATTGGATCAGATTTTTCCATCGGGTTTTGTATTTTTATTGGATCCGGATATGGAATTGGCATGCATAAATCCTATAGGATTCGGATTCGGATTTAGTTATGCATATCTACTATTGAATTTGGATTCAAATTATCCTGATTCGATATAAATTCGATCCATTGATAACCCCAGATGGATCAAATAATGTGTTGTAATTACAATATCGATTAGCTCGACTGAAAAGAGAGGGCCCTTCGAAGAATGAGGAGCTTCACTCTTTAAAAAAGACTCCCACTCCTCACTCAAAGAGGGGCGAGTGGTTATCGAGGTTTGCAAAGTCTAAAACTTTAGCATGTTAGATGCACCCAAACCCTGTATTCTTCTTTCTTTCCTTGGTCTTTCGTTCCGTCATATTCCTAATAACTTATCCAATTACAATGTATTAACTGCTAATGCACCTTTCTTTTATCAAATCTCAGGGACATGGTCTAACTCCACCTAATGATTCTTGAGAAAACTCTCTTATGCCAAACAATTGTTTCATTTTATTGAATATTACGGAAAGCGTCATATGTCCTCGTCTATACTATATTAAAAAGAAAGAGCCTTTGTTTATACTAGTATAAAAAAAAAGGCATTTTTATGTTTAATATGGATTTATTTTTGATTCTTTTTACTTAATTGTCCTTCAATATTCTCTAAACTTTAAAAAGACAATGAGACATAATGAGTAAAATTGAAAAATTATGGATATTTGATAATTGTGAAATCAAATTTTGGTATTCCAACTTTAGCCTTGCAATCACATTTGAAAACACTATTCAGTAGGACATTAATTGCAAAAAATAAAAATATTACTAAAAAAATTGTTATTTATTTATTTGTTCTTAATTCTTTTGCACCACCACATTTACAACTATATTTCTTGAACTTATAAAAATAACATTTATGATATTTCTTTTTGGTAATGTTTTAGATACTTACCATCAATGTTTTTTATGCTCATCATCTATACTATTATAAAAAAAAAGGACTTTTTCTCTCACAAATAGAAGTTACTTTATTATTTTTGTTATTTTTTCAACTTTTGTTCCTAAAAGATATTGAAATATTAAAAAGAATTAGTGTAATAATCAACTATTGTTAAGGGTAGAAATGACAAAACATTCAAATTTGATAGTTCTCATACCAACTTTTAAATAATCCAAATTTGCCCTCAAAGTATAATATTAACACCCAAATAAAATTATGGGTATAATTATAATTAAAATGAAAAGTTACATAAGCCACATTCCAATCCCCAACAATGAGGATAAATTATTCATGTTTCTATGTGAATGATATTTCAATTTTTTTTAATGAAATGCAAATATTCTATTATTGAGATTTTGTTTATATCCATAGAAAGAAGAAAAAAATGAGGTTGGAAAGAAAAGGATGAAAGCATTCCTAATTCAAACCGGCAAATCCTAATTAATTTTGTATTGAGTTTTGACTTCATAAATAATTTTGATTTATTTGCCACTAAGTTAACTTTGTACTTTATTTTCACTTTTATTTGATGAATTTTTCACTATTAAATTTTTGCGAAATTGATTGGTTTAAAAATAAATGTTGTAGGTTATTTAGTGTTTTTGTTATTAAAGTTGTATAATTATATATTTATTTATATTATTTGAAAATTTTAGATTTTATCATTATTTATTATTATAATTAATTATGCATTATATATGATTAGATAAATTTATGCATGTAGGGATGGCATGCCACAATTTCTAGTACTAGTATAAAAAAAAGGCAGTTTTATGTCTAATATGGAAGTTATTTATGATTCTTTTTACTTAATTGTCCTTCAATATTCTCTAAACTTTAAAAAGACAATGAGATATAACGAGCAAAATTGAAAAATTATGGATATTTAGTAGTTGTGATATCAAATTTTGGTATTCCAATTTTAGCCTTACAACCACATTTGAAAACACTATTCAATAGGACATTAATGTAAAATATAAAAATATTAATAAAAAAATTATTTATTTATTTATTTTTAATTTTTTTGCATCACCACATTAACAACTATATTTCTCGTACTTATAAAAATAACATTTGTGATATTTGTTTTTGGTAACGTTTTAGATACTTACCATCAATATTTTTTATGCTCATAATTTTACTAAATTTGAAAAATAATCATGGGAATTTGTTTGCATGTAGATTTAGTAATCTTTTTTTTTTAATTAATTGATATTATTTCAATGAAAGTAATACTTGAAGAGTACAATTTACAAATTCTTTTGTTAAATTCTTTGATTGCTATCATTCTTTCTTTTCGAATCAATTTCCAATTTTATGATTTAAAAATTCTACAATTTGCCCATATTTTTTTTAAAAATATTTTACATAAAAAATTATGTTTACGATAATTGCGTGGGCGGGATTGCTAGTACTCTTAAAAATGGTAGTTATGACAATGCTACCCTAATTTTCGATATACCAATTATACCTTAGATATTTTACAACATTGAGAATATTTTAAAGTTTCAAATAAAATTTTAGTTCCTAATAAAAATACTGTTTAGTAACTAATTATCTCCTGTATTCTTATTTTGTTTGACCACTTTCTTTTTCCTACCATAACTCACAAACCAATCATGTTTTCCTTTTTAATTATTATAAATAATAAAATTGTTTTATTATTTATTAATATTATTAACATCAATACTAATAAAGTAAAATTATGCACGTAGAGATGGTGTGCCTCGACAATTAGTGTTTTTAAAAAGAATCTTATTTCAGCAGACTATTTTGGAATTTATTCATTGTTCCTATATAACATGTAATTAAAGTTATGTATTTTGAAAAAAATTGTATCGCATATCTGATTGAAGTTTTAAATTTTGGTTTCAATTGTGCAATTGCACATTTACATCACTTAGGACTTACAGCCTCTATTTTATTCCTTCTGTTCTCTTTCTAGATGAGGAATTGTTTAAGTAATATGCGCGAGCATAGGTGACTATTGTTTTGCTATGACACGAGAACAAGACATAATAGTTTAAATTCAATTTGGAATTATACGTACCAATTTTGTTGTTCCAGGAATGCTATGATTTACGAGATTAATAGTATTGAGTTAGAGATATTGGTGTGAACTGAGTTGCCCAAGGATGTGATTATTAATTTCGCCTATTGTATTTTATCTTGTATATTGGGTAAGATATTTGTTTGTGGAAAATTTACTTCGAGGATTTGATGAGTCTATTTTACTCACGAGGCTTTTATAAGGCGTTACAATGATAAAACCAAAGTAGTTATACATGAATAAAAAAAAAAAGAATATCTAAAATTTAATTGAATTAACAAGATGAAATAAAATTAAGAGGAAACATTAGGATTTCATTACCAATAAAGACATATAAGCTATCACCATATTTATAGCAATGAATTTCAAACCTTTAAGTGACATTCACATTTTTTTTCCCTAAAAAACTTATTTTTCATGCCAAAATTCTATGAGTAATTTGTTGCGCTAGCAAGGAAAACTTTCCATTTTAAACATTTCATTTATCGCATTATCGTCTTAATATTGGGCCTTTATTAGGATGTTATGAAATAGTTTAGAGCTTAAATGAGAAGATAGTAAATCTCATACTGTCTTTCAAAAAAATTTAGGTTTGAATTTCATTTGCTGATATTGGATTTTTACCATACGTTTGCGTTAAGAACTTTGGCAATGAAATGAAAGTATTAGAGAAAAAAAAATAGAAAAGAAAAAAAAATTTCAAATTTATTTGGTTGTTAAAGAAAATAATGAAGAAAGGAATGGGGAAAAGAGAAGTGATGAATGTGTTGGAAAATAATTGATAGTTCAAATAGGCTTTTTCTTAATTTTTCTCATCATTTTGTAAGAAAAATTTATTTTCCCTAGATACACTATATTTTTACCCAAGTTTTTCTTTCTTTATTATTTTCCTTACCAATTAAACAATCTGAAATATTTTTCTTAATATATATTTTTTTCTTTTTCTCACCAAAATCTTTGAACCAAACATAGCATTAGTGTCTAATGCAAGTAGCACGTGCTTCCTGTTATAAACTAATTTGCCAATTGCTTTGAAGAAAGAAAAAAAATGTAAATGTCGCCCATAATTAGTTTTTTTGGAAATAATATATTTTAGACAAAGAGAAACTAGATATAGACACATTATATATATATATACACATGTATATATATAAACTTTCTCTCCTTTTGACCATACGACCCCACTCCTACAAAATATTTTGCACGTGGATTGCACGCAGCAATACCGTATATTATTATTATTATTATTATTATTATTATTATTATTATTATTATATGATATATAATCTCTCTCTCTCTCTCTCTCTCTCTCTCTCTCTCTCTCTCTCTCCTTGAGTTGCATTCATGATTAGATATAATTCTAGTAATTTTATCTATGCTCATATTCCTTTGAAGTCATATATACTTAAGTTTTGGTTGCATCCAAAATTTTACTTTAAGGTATAGTTACACAAATTAATAGTGATGCATCTATAAAGAGGGAAAATTGGGATCTTCATTACACTCCGCGCAGCTCTGGGCGCAAGCAAGTGGTGCATGAGCAAGAAGGTGGCTATGGACGTATAATGTCGCAGAGCGGAGTGCTCAATATCACAATCTAGCAGAACAATCAGAACTTTGGGATTCCTATTTTTAGTTCAATCCATGGCAACACGAGTTATGTATGGTACAGGGACGTTAGTATTTGTGGAAATAGATATAGTTTGCACTTGTTGATAAATTTGTACAGAGGCACACATATAATTTATAATAAATGTTTTGAAATATGATAATGTCAAAATTATGCATGAATGGGAAATTCAAAATGACCTAAACTTTATTTTGAATTGAAAAGAAAAGAAATTAGGAGCACATTATTGATTTTCGATAATATCATATCCTATTACCAATAAAAGGTACATAGTCAAGCATTACATATCACTAATGACCATCTTTTGTATCAATGAATTTTAAATTTGTAAATGACATTCACATTTAACTTATTTTTCATGTTAATGAATTTGTCATAGTAGCTATGAAAATGGGTGTAATTTATTTGAGCTTTGAATTTCACATCTTAAATGTGTCATTCAATTTACCACATAAGGTGCTTGAATTCAAAACCCTAATCAGTTCAACTGCAGCTAGATATGCAATTGATCAACAGGTACTTGGAAAAGGTAAGTTTTTCGATGCTTAAATCCCTCAATTTAGACATAATATTTATAAAAAATGATACATTCTGGGATATAATCAAGAGTTGCCCCTTGATTTTGTAACTTTACTTGTTTGAATGCAAGCAACTTAGAATTTTTAGTGAAGAATTTACAAAGAAGAGTCCAATTAAGTTGCCACCACACTTTGATAGATTGAAATGTTTGTCATTGGAAATATTATCTATTGACCACCTGTTCTTCCAAGACTTTTCATCTAAATTTCCTTCTCCATAAGCTTTTGACTCTTCACTACTGCTATGTTGATGGCTATATATGAGTTAGAATTTCAAGCCATTCATTGAAGTGGATAACTTTTGAGCAGACAATTATTTTGCTTGTAGATTTTGATGTTCCAAGCATTTGTAAGTTCACTTTTTTCAGGTCTACCATCGTTTTTGTATCTTTTGCAATAGTTTCAAGTGAGTGGTAATCTTTCCTTGACAAGATTTTCTTTGACAAATGAATTGATTGTGTGATACAAACTGAAGATTCACTCAATATGGTGGAGAGATTGATGGTATTAGTGTGATCACTGCCATCAGTTGTATCTTTGACTCTTTTGGATAGTTTATTTTGGGGTTGTCACCCCAAGGTCATGTATGGAGATTGGTTTACTTGGTCATTGAAAGCAAATAAAGGAAATAGTGTATATTCATAGAGTTTCTTTGCAAGAAATTGAGTATGGTAAAAATGAGCTAAAATTATTTCCTTCTAATACATGTGGCCTGAAAGATGTTCTTGAAGTAAATTTGACATTTTATGAAAAGACTCTTTTAGAATGGCTCCCTCTGTATGCTAAGAAGATTTTGATAGATGCATCAACAGGTAAAGAATACGTTATACAACTTCACTTCCAACTAAAATAGGGTTCCTTTGATATGCTGTGAGATGATCTAAGCATAAATGGTGAATTTTTCTATGATGTTAGGATAGATTGTGAATTAATTAGTTTATAACATGACATATTCTTTTCAATCATATTCTAGTGATAATTATTACATTGGTGATTATTAGCAGAAATATGAATTCTCTGTTAGAATTATGAGATATGATTTACCTAATTTGTAAATGAATAAAAAAGAAAAATTTTGAGCCCATCTGATTTCATTTTCATTTACAATATTTTCAGAAGTAAAAAAATTAGTTATGGTTTCGGAAACAAAAATGGGATCATATTTGAATGCTTTGCCGGTTTATATTATTATTTCTAAAACAAAATGTCTTTTCCCCCCCAATATATACACACACATTTTAATTATCTTGGAGTTATAGTGAATAGTTCATTTCAAATGGAATCTGAATTTGATTGAAGTAGTATAATATGATGATAGAAAGTAGATTTAGAAAAATTCAAAAAGAAAACAATCCAGTAAAAATGTGTAGAAATAGAAATTCTTTATTTTCAAATGTTTTAAATAGTTTTGAAAATGAAAAAGAATATAAGAAATAAATAAATGGGTCCGTTAAGCACCAAACGCATTATTTTATGTACACAACCACACATACAACTATATATATATATATATGTATAAATTCTTTCTTTATGCAATTACACACATACAATTATATATATTTACTCTCCTTTTCTGTGTAAGTATACAATAACACTCGTACAAAGAGATGCACGTGCACCACACGTGGTTACACAAAGTATTTATATATATATATATATATATATATATAAACTTTCTTTCGACATCTAAGAGTTGCATTCATGATACGTATGTTCTAAGTTTTTCGTTTCTATTCTTTCCTTCGAACTCATATGCATGCATTCTCTGTTGCATTCAATAATTCACTATAAGGTATTATTTTGACAGGAGACATTCAAAATGTTGAAACT
Source organism: Jacaranda copaia (assembly GCA_014898725.1). Classification (NCBI taxonomy): domain Eukaryota; kingdom Viridiplantae; phylum Streptophyta; class Magnoliopsida; order Lamiales; family Bignoniaceae; genus Jacaranda; species Jacaranda copaia. The sequence goes on from JACGDI010001584.1 coordinate 490,994, forward strand.
CTAAAATTCAATGGTCACAACTATATAGGAGGAATATTGGAATTATATTTCTGACACTCTTGACGACTTTGGGATACACATAAGTGGTTTATGGGCGATTAGGTGGGCAACTGCGCTGTAGGTCACAGAGGGAGTTATGGGCTTCATATCACAATCCAACAACAAAGTATGAAACAAGTTTGGCAATTCGTAGGAGATGTGAGCTTGCATTTTGAGCTTTAAATCCAACTAACATGAGCTATATATGTTACGGTCTTGTGAGTTGGTGTGCTACAAGATATTTGCAATTGTTAATATGTTTATGCAAGAGCACAAATACTTAATAAGTGTTTTGAATTATGTCACTATCGTAGTTATACATAAACAGAAAATCAAAAGAAGCCCAAAACATTATTTGAATTGAAAAGAAGAAAAGGAATTAAGAGAAGATTATTGGTTTTGGATAACATTAGGATCTCATTACCAATAAAACGTAAATATTTGTCATTCTCTGGCCTGCGAGCTTGTTGGACACGAGAATTGCCTCCAAATCCACTGAGTGCATCTTGGAATTGGGCTATGATCAATTTGCCCAAAAGGGATATCTAATGGATGTACATGAGTTCTTTGGCCAAAGTTTATATGCTAGTCATTCTTTCAATATTTAGTCCATGCATGTGGGATGAGATATCACAATTACCCCTCCTTTAGAATGTGATTTCCTTATTGCGGCGCGGCACAGATCCAAGATCAGTCACTAGGTGTTAGGACTCTAGAGGTGGCTCCTACAAGATCAAGAGGAGGCTCACACGTGTATAGCACATTGTCTCGTAGGTTTAAGAGGTGGCTCTCACACGTAGCACTTTGTCTACTATAGCACTTAACTCTTAATATTCCGATTGGTGATGACTTTGATACTATTTGTCATGCCCCTGGCCCGAGAGACCATTGGATGCGAGAATTGCCTCCAAATCTACTGAGTGCATCCTAGGATTGGGCTATGATCAACTTGCCCAAAATGGATATACAATAGATGCATATGAGTTTTTTGGTCAAAACTTATATACTAATTACTCTTTCAATATTTAATCTGTGTGGAATGGGATATCACAATATCTAAGCCTTACATGCCGCTATGTGCTAACACCATTTTTGGTATCAATAAATTTTAAGGAAAGAAATAATGGATTGACAGAGTTTCTTTGCAGGAAATTAAGGTAAAAGTGTGTCAAATTTATTACCTTTTGAATGATCATGTGTGGCTTGAAAGATCTCCATGATGTAAAACTGGAATTTTTTGAAGAGATCCTTGTAGAGTAGCTTCCTTGTATGCCTGGAAGATTTTGGTAGGTGCATCAATAAGTTCAAAATATATTATACAACTTCGCTTCCAATTGAAATATGATACAGATGATTGCACGGAGATAATTTGAGTAGAAATGATGAATTTCTATATGATTGGATAGAATTGTCAATTAGTTAGTCTATAAATTTTCAAAGTTGTTCCATAGTATTTTGGTGACAAATTATTGCATTGGTGATGATTGGCCAAGCATGAACTCAGTGTTGGAATCTTAGATCTAATTTTTCTAGATTGTAAATAAATAAAAATGAAAAACTTTGAGTTCATCTAGTTTTATTTTTATTTTTCATTTCCATTTCCATAATTTTCATAATTTGAAAAATTAGTTATGGTTTCAGAAATGAAAGTTGAACTATATTGAATGTTTTGCCTAAAAGAATTTAAATGGTTTATATTTTTGTGCCTAAAAAAGATATGGTTTTTTTTTTTTGGAATAGGATGATAGAGTTAGGTTTAGAAAAAATTAAAAATAAAAATAATCCAATGGAAATATGTAGAAATTGATAATTTTTAATTTTTAAATTGTTGAAAATGAAAATGAGTTTTGAAAACAGAAAAAAAGAAAGGGGGTCCTTAAGCATCAAATGCTTTATTGTAACTACACACCCACTCATACAATTACATACACATATATATATATATATATATATATAAACTCTCTTTTTGTAAGTACACAACCACACTCGTATTTTAAGATATTGCACGTGCATTGCATGTGGTTGCACAAGATATATATATATATATATATATATTTATATAATTTTTTTCTCCCTTTGTGAGTTGCATTCATTCATGATGCATATGATTCTAATTTTTCTATTTTTGTTCAAATTCTTTTGAAGTCATATGTATATATATTTTTTTGCATCCAATAATTCACTTAAGATGTAGTTTAACAGGGTACATCCAAAAAGCTGAAACTTTAATTGTCACAAAACTATAAAAGAGAAAAATTGGAATCACATTTATGACACTCTTGGCAGCTCTGGATAAACAAACGTGGTTGATAAGTGATGAGGTGGGGTGACCGAGTGGGAGGCCGCATAAGGAGCACAGACTTAATATGACAATCCATCAATGAAGTACGAAACAAGTTTGGCTATTGGTAAGAACTACGAGGTTGCCATTTGAGCTTCAAGTCCATGCCAACACGAGTTATGTATGTTAGGTCATGTATACTTTTGTGTACAAGATATAGTTTGCTATTGTTGATAAATCTGTGCAAGAGAACAAACATCATGTATAATAAATGTTCTGAAATATGATACTACCAAAATTATAGAAAATTAAAAGACGGGCAAAACTTTATTTGAATTGAAAAGAAGATAAGAAATGAAGAGGACATTATGGGTTTTTAATAACTTTAGGATCTCATTACCAATAAAAAGTAGATATTCCAGCATTACATAATGCTAATGTGCTAACACCATCTTCGGCGTCCACGAGTTTTAGTTTGTAAATGACATTCATATTCTTTTATTCATCAAAAACTTATTTTTCATGCGTAATAGATATTGAATTTGTTGCACTTGCTACTAAAATAGGTGGCTGGAGAGGTAAGTTATTTGAGATTTAAATCCCTTAATTTAGTTACAGTGTGTATAGAAAACAATATATTTTAGAAAATAATCATGAGCTGCCCCTTGATTGAGAAAGGGTTCTTGTCTGAACACAAGCAACTTAGAAGTTTTACTAAAGAAATAACATGGACTAGTCCAATCAAGTCGCCACCTTGCTTTAATAAATTGAAATCTTTGTCACTGAAAAGAGTGGTTATTGATCACATGTTCTTTCAAAACTTTTTGTTTAGATTTTCTTGCTGTCAAAATTTAACTTTTCACTAGGCACAAGCCAAATTAAGTCATTTCGCAATAACAAAAGCTAAAGGACCTGATATTACCCCTTGGATGGTATTGTGCTAAGAGTTCCCAAGAAACACAAACAACCTCAATTTTTAATCTCAGATTTGGTAAGCATCTAGAATAACTAATGGATTACAACTCTGTTGTATCACAATTGGTGCATTGGTTATTGCAATTTTAATACTTTTTGTTGTTTGGTTCCCCTATCATAAAGCAACCCAAAATAGCTTAGCTTTAAGATGTAGAATCTATATTGAATCATCATAGTGTAGTTGCCATCTCAGGCAACATATGAATACGAATTTCAAGACATTCAGTTAAGTGGATAACTTTCAAGTAGACAACCACTTTGCTTGCCGATTATGATGTTTAAACATTAATAAGTTTTTAGGTCTTCTAGGTGTAGTGTTCTTTATGTATCTTTCACAATAGTTCGAGGTGAGTGGGAGTTCAATATATCAATTAACCATAGTGCTGGTTCTGAGTGGCTTTTGAGGTTGAAAAACTTTTTGAAAGCTTTAAGCTAATAAAAAATTCTTTCCTTATCAAGATCTACTTTGTGACACCCCATTTAGAGTAACCCCAAGTTGAGATATCAAAACATTTTAGTTTTAAGTCGGGACTTAAAATACTCACAATGGGCCTAAAGGTTCTTTCAAATACCATCATTCGATAAGCAACAAAAATTATCATATCAATCATTATTTACAAACATTATTGATCAAGTTAAGTGTACATTCTTAAAAGGTTAGCAATATATATATATATATATATATACAATCCCAAAATATCCTTAACATCTCCAACACATCACAACATCTCTAAGGATCACATATAACATTCTTAAAGACCATAAGTACTTAAGCACATCTAAACTATCACAAGAGGGAGCATCTCTTTATGCCAGATTGGAACTTACATTCCTATTCAATCCTATCTGCAAAATTTAAGGGAAATGGGAGTAAGTCTAATGGACTTAGTGAGGCTAATACATTTAATCAGTAATAAGAATCTGTCAAGGAAAGATAACATCTTAACAGATTTAAAACTCATCAAGCAATACAATTGCAGTTATGATTCAAGCAAGAACAATAGTAACAACATAAAGTTCTCCTACCTTATTGCTTCAAGAGCAGTTTACAATCAAGCAAGAGCGAGTACAACGAGCAATCCCTTACAATATATGCATTCCAAAAAAATAGAAAGACATGCATATCAATTCATCTTATACCATTCAAATAAGTACTCCAAGTGTGATAGCTCGGCATACAATTGATACGCCTATGCGGACCGTACAATATACTATGATGCCTAGGGTGAAATTCCTAGTACACCGTTAATATCTAGGGGGAAATCCCTAATGTATAGTAGACACTCAGATTGACTACAAGGCGTGTCCCATGTATCTTAGCATTCTGCATAGGATTAGCACTCGGCCTAAGTACTATCTTTGTGCAAGTATGACAAGTACAACAAGTACGATAAGTATGAATCAAGCAATTGAATATGCTGACAAGGCAATCTATGAACGACAAGCAGGTATAGTCAAGCTAACTGGCCAGATAATAGGATACAAATAATTGAGTGTGTTGGCAAGGTATCTGATAATAGAATAGTAACAAGAACTGAACTAATAAGTACCAATCAAGACAAATAGGAGTTCTTGGTGCCAAAACATACACGAACAACTTAACAGAGTGATACAAGTTCTAACCCACACAAAGGCATACAATCAAACAATAGAGTATGATCAAGTGCACAATCAAGTACGAATCTCAAATAAATGAGCAAGTATAATCAAGCAAGTTATGAGTGGGTACAATCAAACAAGTAACCCTCATATGGGTTATGCTACAAGAACATATAGTTCTAATGAGGCCAAATGGTAGACCTTCATAGGGGTTTTCAACAAGTAATGAGTAAGCTTATACAAAGTAATAAACCAAAGCGGAAGACCCTCACATCCATTATCTTTGAAAATGTAATCAAAATAGTAGCTTATTGGTCCTCGGGACCCACCTCTTCATCACCTAGCCAAGAAAGTATAATTATAGTCAAAATTCATGTTTGACTCCTAATATAACACTATTCAGCTTATAATATAACCCAAATCCACCAAAAAATCGATTAACATAATAATTCATAGCTTAATTAGCACTATCGATCCAATAATAGTTAACAAGATTAGTGTCACTAAAATAATCTTGATTACATATCGATCTCATTTATCCAAATATAGGCTAGTCTTCAATTACACATGCTTATCACAATGTTAACCTAAAATTGCCATAATCGCTTATTTCTTAATAAATAACCCCAACAATATCATTAGGTCCTAAATCCATAAATAATGGTCTAATTTTCTTATTAATCTCATCACATAAAACTTAGCATTAATATCATTTAAATCCAATTTGGCACTATACATCATAAGTCCGGGTCCACTATTTAATATTCCTTGCATGGGTATTAACACACACACACACACACACATATTTACATGGATATATCAATTCTTCCTAAATTTCTATTCTTAGCAAGGATACCAGTAAAATAGAGCAGGTACAATACATGCAACATATATATAGTTAAGGTACAACTAAATCCAAATGCCAAAGCTTGCCATCGGAGTATTAAAACTACAAACTGATGACACGGGTGCGATTGTTGGGTCGAAGAGGTGAAATTGCCTCTTCATTGCCGCTGTTGGAAAGTGGTTTGACACCTTGAAGAGCTCTACCTCGACACAAGCTTTTCAACGGTACCCTTAATTTCAACAATGGCCGCTTAGAAACTCTCCAAAAACTACCTTGAAGCCCTCAAGGTTCACTTGCTCTGCCACCGATTTCCACCTT
>JACGDI010001584.1:497152-510332 GCA_014898725.1 Jacaranda copaia
CCCCCCCCAAAGTATTTTAAGCAATCCTCAATTAAATCCTTGCAATTTTGAAAATCACCACTTGACCCCAATTGACTAGGAGTTTTCCATGCAAATCCCACACTTCCATGATTGTGTGCAATTAAGTCCTTAAAAATTATAAATTGGCTCCAATAATTTTAATTAAAATGAAATCGAGTTGGTTAAAATTATAAATTGATCATGAAGCTTCTAAAAAATAATTATTAAGTAAAATTTTATAAACTAAAAATAGTAATAAAATTAGTGGCAAGAAATTCGAGGGGTGTTACACACTTAGACAAATGAATTGATCGTGTGATACAAACTATCACACTGAAGATTTGTCCAAACATATGGTGGAGAGATTGGCAATATCAATGTATTTACCACCATCAACTTTAACTTTGGCTCTTCTAGATGGATGGTTTTGGAGTTGCCGCCAAAAGGCCATATATCAAGATTGGTTTCCTAGAAGCATGGAAGGAAATAAAGTATGCGTATAATTTTGTTGCAAGAAATTGAGTTTGATAAAAGTGAGTCAAAATTTTTACCTTCTAAAAGAAGATATGTTTAGCTAGAAAGATCTTCGTGAAGTAAATTTAGAATCTTTTGAAATGACTTTTGTAGAGTGACTTTATGTATATGCTTTGGTGATTTTGATATATGCATCAAGAAGTCCAGAATATGCTATACAACTTCACTTCCAATTGAAATGAGGTGTACCTAAATGCAGTGAGATAATTTGAATAGAAATGATGAATCTTTTAATGATATTAGAATAGAATTGTGAAATCAATATAATTTGACAAACTTGTTTCATAGTACTTTAGCGATAAATTATTGTATTTTGATCATTGGCAAAAATATGAATTCAATGTTGGAATTGTGGGACCTAATTATTTAATTTGTAAATAAATAAAAAAGAAAAACTTAGAGCTTGTATGGTTTCATTTTCATTTTCATTTCGAACTTTTTCAGATGTTAAAAAATTAGTTATGATTTTAGAAATTAAAATGGGATTATATTTGAATGTTTTGCCTAAAAAATTATGCCTAGAAAAGATATTTTTTTAATATATATATTTCAATTGTTTTGAAGTGATGTTGGATACATTATGTTAAAACAAATATGAATTTAGTTGACGCCTTGTAGTAGGATGATAGAATGTAGGTTTAGGAAAATTAGAAATTAATGAAAATAATCCAGTAAAAATGTATAGAAATTAACAATTTTTAATTTTTAAATAGTGTTGAAAATGGAAATAGGTTTTGACAAAAAAAAAAACCAGATGGATCCTTTAGTGTTACAAAAACTAGGCATAAAATATAATATAGATGTGAAATCTCTTTTTGGTAAATAGACACATAAAGTTATTTATATATTTTAAACTCTCTCTTTTTATATCTACACAACCACAACCACACTCATACGAAAAGATATGCATGCACGTTGCATGTAACTACATAAAATATTTTTATATATACTAGTCGTCGTGGCACGCTGTTCCTGCGTGCATATTAGTTTATCATATTATTGATGCTAAATTATATTCATAAATAAAGTACTTAATTTTTTATAGTGTACATTAGCAATATTATAATTTTAACAATAATTACATCAATAGCATATAATAGTAGTTATCCATTAATACAAACTCATATTTAGCAAATTATTTCTACATCAAAAGTTTAAAATTATTATATATATATATATATATATCTACTTATATATTCCATAAATTTTGATATTATATTTTCATTATATTATTTGTGTTTTTAATGTTAAATTAAGTGATTAATTTATTTTTGAAATTAAATTAAAAATTAACGATATAATTGATAAAACAAAATTTGGTGTAATATGTTGTAATTATCACTTTGAGTGTGTAAAGTATCTTTTTGTTTTTATATAGTATAGATAAGCTTTCTTTCTCTCTCTCTTTGAGTTGCGTTCATGATAGGCACGATTCTAACTTTTTCATTTGTCTTCAAATTCCTTTAAAGTTGTATGCATGTACTTTCTGTTGTAGTCAATGTAAAGTTCGCTCTAGCGTATGGATTAGCATAGGGACAACATAGTGGTTGGAACTCTAAAATTCAGAAGTCACAGAACTAAAAAAGAGGAGAACATGAACCATCTTAATAAAAATCTAGGTAGCTTTGGATATACAAAATTGATTTATGGGCAATGAGGTGGGCGACCACATGGTAGGTCACAAAAAAGGAGTCACATGCTCAATATCATAATCTAGAAATGAAGTAAGAACAAGTTTGGAAATTGGTAGGCGCATTAAGCTTGCTCTTTTGAGCTTCAAATCCATGCCAACATGAGCAATCTATGCCATGGTCGTCTAAGTTTGTGTGGTACAAGATCTAGTTTGCACCTGTTGATAATTTTGTGTAATAGGCAAAATGACACCTGTAGCAAGTGTTTTGAAATATTATACTATCAAAGTTACACATGAATTGAAAATTGAAAGAAGATCTAAAATTGATTTGAATTGAAAAGAAGAAAAGAAATTAAGAGGAGATTATTGATTTTTGATTCCATTAGGATCTCATTACCTATAAAAGGTATATATTCAAGCATTATATATTGCTATTGCATTAACATCATCTTCAGTATCAACAAATTTTAAATTTGTAAATGACATTCTCTTTTATTTCTCCATGAAAAACTTATTTTAGATTGAATTTTTCACACTATCTATGAAAATTGGTGCCTTTTGATCATAGCTTTGGATTTCATATCTCAAATATATTATTCAATTTACAACATGAGGTGCTTGAATCCGAAACCCTGACCAATTTATCTGTGGTTAGATCTACAGGCGGTCTGTGGTTATTTGAGGCTTAGATCTCTTAGTTTAGAAAAAAAAGTGTGCATAGAAAATGATACATTTTGGGATACAAGCAAGAGCTGCTCCTTGATTGAGAAACCATTCTTGTTTGAATGCAGGCAACTTAGAGCTTTTATTAAAGAATTAACATGGAGGAGTCCAATCAAGTTGCTACCTTGCTTTGATAAATTGAAATCATTGTCTTTGGAAAGAGTAGCTATTGATCACTTGTTCTTCCAAGACGTCTAGTCTAAATTGCCTTGCTTGAAGAGTTTAAGTCTTCACTACTGTTATGCTAATTGCTACAAATAGAATACAAGTTTCAATCCATTCAGCTTTCAACTCGATGACTATTTTGCTAGGAAATTTTTATGTTCCAAATATATTCATAGGTTCAGTTTTTTTGGGTTTAGCATTCCTTTCATATCTTTTACAGTAGTTTTAGGTAAGTGGAAGTTAGATATATCAATTGACTATAATAGTGGCTCTGAATGGTTCTTGCAGTTGAAAAACTTTTTGAAAGCTTTAAGCTAGTTAAAAATTTCTTTCATTATCAAGATTCTCTTAAGATTCATTAGAATATCGAATTTATTGCGTGATACAAACTAACGATTCACCCAAACTTGTGGTAGAGAAATCGCTGGTGTACTCACCACCATCGACTGCATCTTTTGCTCTTTTTGATGGTTTGTTTTGGAGTTGATGCCAGAAGAACATATATGGAGATTGGTTGCCTAGGTCATTGAAAGCTAAGAAAGGAAATGTGAGTTTCTTTGCAAGAAATTGAGTATGCTAAAAGTGAGTCAAAATTATTACCGTCTACAAGAAGTTATGCGTGGACTAAAAGTTCTCCATAAAGTAAAATTGAAATGGGATTTTGTTAGATGCATGCCTGGAAGATTTTGTTAGATGCATCAACAAGTCCAGAATATATTGTAAAATTTCGCTTCCAATTGAAATGGGATGCAGTTGCCATGCTGTGAGGATTGAGAGCGATTTAATAATTTGTCAAACTTGGTTTCATAGTATTTTAGTGACAATTATTAAATTGGTGATGATTGGCAGAAATATGAACTCAATGTTGGAATCATATGATCTGATTTATCTAGTTTGTAAATAAATAGAAAAGTAAAACTTAGACCCCATATGGTTTCATTCTATTTTCATTTTCATTTCCAACATCAAAAGCCAAAAGATTTGGTTGGTTTTAGAAATTAAAATGAGATTATATTTGATTGTTTTTCTAAACAAACTAGTTGGTTTATATTTTACGCCTAAAAAAGATGCATTCTTTTCAAAATATATGTATATTTTAGTTGTTTTGGAGTGATAGTGGGCACTTTAGGTTATATTGAATTTGAATTTGGCTTGATGTGATACAATAAGATGATATAGAGTAGGTTCAAAGAAAATAGAAATGAAGATAATCTAGTAAAATAAATAGGAATTGGTATTTTTTTGATTTTAAAATGGTTTTGAAAATGAAAAGAATGTTCTGAAAATAAAAAACAAATGGCTCTTTAAGTGCCAAAAGCATTGCTGTAAGTGCACAGCTGCACATACAATTATATATATAATTCTCTCTTTTTTGTAAGTACACATATAATTATATATATACAAACTCTCTCTTTTTGTAAGTAAACAAACACACTTGTACAAAAAGATATGCATCTGCATTGCATGTGGCTATACAAAATATTTATACATTTAGACTTTTTCTCCCTCTGTGAGATACATGATACATGTGATTCTAATTTTTCCATTTGTGTTCAAATTCCTTTGAAGTCACATGCACATAGTTTCTGTTGCATCCAATAGTTTATTTTAATGTATGGTTTAATGGGGGACATCCGAAGGCAGAATGCCTAAAATTCAATTGTCATCGAACTACAAAAGAGGAAAATTAGAATCATCTTTACGACACTCAAGGCAACTCTAGGAACACATTTGTGGCTCGTGGGCGATGAGGTGGGGGACCACGTGGTAGGTGACGGAAGGAGTTATGGGCTCAATATCACAGTCTAGCAACAATGTATGAAAACAAGTTCAACAACTTATCAACGCTGTGAGCCTGCTATTTTGAGCTTCAAATCCATGCCAACTCGAGCTATGTATGTTAAGGTTGTGTAAGTTTGTGTGATACAAGATTTAATTTGAGCTTGTGATAAATTTGTGCAAGAGCACAAAAACCGTTTATAATAAGTTTTTTGTAACATGATACTATCAAAGTTATACATGAATAGAAAATTAAAATTAAACCTAAACATTATTTGAATTGGAACGAAGAAGGAAATGTAAGAGGAGATAATTGGTTTTTGACAACATCAGGATCTCATTACCAATAAAATGGTACATGTTCAAGTGATACATTTTCCTTTGTTTTTTTTTTTTTTTAATATTCAAGCAATACGTATTGTTAATGCGCTAACAACGCCTTCAATATCAATGAATTTCAAGTTTGTAATTGACATTCACATTTTTTTTCTCCATAAAAAACTTACAGCCTGTTTGATTTCATTTTCTGGAGTTATTTTCATTTTCTAGTGAAAATACATAGTTAAAAGTTAGTTAGAAAAAGTGTATTTGAAAATGAGTTATGTTTGGACGTGTTGTTTAAAATTATAGGTTTATATGGTTGTGAAAATGAGATGCGCTTGGATGTGTTGGGTGTTTTTTGTATCAAAAGTTGTGTGATTTTTGAATTTGAATTAATGATGTGATATGTGATTGCTTGAAAAAAATAATATTATAATTTGAATTTGAATTTAAATTTATAATATTTTTATGGCGAATAGTGTTTGACAAGTATTGGGAGGATAAAAAATGATTAAGGTAATGATGGGGTTTGAAAAAGGGATGAAAATGGAGAGAGAATGTAACAAAAAATATTTTGAAAATGAAAATGTTAGAGAAAATGGTATGGATAGTGATAATTCTCTATTTTTATTTTGAGGAGATAATGAAAATGAGGTTTGAAAATGAGAACAAATGGGCCGCTATTCTTCACTCAATATATATATTGAATTTGGCGCTTTATCTATGAATTTGATATCCTGAAATTGTGATAATTTACCACATAAGGTGCTTGAATTTGAAAATCCAATTAGTTTATCAGTGGCTAGGTGTGCAATTGATTGGTGGGCGATAGGAAAGGTAGGTTGCTCGAGACTTAATCTATTAGATTGGAAAAAGTATTAATTGAAAATGATTCATTTCAGGATGTAATAACGTGGTGCCCCTTTATTGAAAAACCATTTGCTTGAATGCAAGAAACTTAGAATTTTTACCAAAAATTAACATGAAGGAACCTAATAAAGTTACTGCCTCGCTTTGATCAGTTGAAAATTTTGTAGTAAGAAAGAATAGCTATTGACCACTTATTTTTCCTAGACTTGTCCTCTAAATTTCCTTAGTTAGAGGATTTAAGTCATCACTGACACCATAGAAATGGTTATGGAAGAATGCAAATTTCAAGCCATTCACTTTAGTGGATAACTTTCAAGCAAACAACTATTTTGTTGGTGGATTTTGAAGTTCCAGATGTACATAAGTTCAATTTTTTTGGGGTGTGGCATTTGGTTTGTATATTTTACAATTATTTCAGTCGAGTGGGAGCTTGATTTATGGTTGGCTATAGTGTTCGTTCTGAATGGTTCTTGATCGAAAAATTTATTGAAAGCTTTACGCTTGTAAAAAGTCTCTCCTTACCAAGATCCCATTAGATGAATGAATTGATTGTGTGATGCAAACTGAAAATTCATCCAAACCTGTGGTGGAGAGTTGGGTAGTATTAGTATACTCACCACCATCATGACAGTTTGTCTTCGAGTTGTCACAACAAGGTCATATATGGAAATTGGTTTCCTAGGTCATTGAAAGCCAATGAAGGAAATAACGTATTCATAGGGTTTCTTTGCAAGAAATTGAGTATGGTAAAAGTGAGTCAAATTGTTGCCTTCTAAAAGAAGATTTGTAAGGCCTAAAAGAACTCCATAAAGTAAATATGAATTTTTTTGAAAAGACATTTGTAGAGTTGCTTCCTTTGTATGTTTGGAAGATTTTGATAGAAGTATCAACATGTCCGCAATATGCTGTACAACTTTGCTTCTAATTGAAATAGCATACACCTGATATGCAGTGAGATAATTTGAGCAGAAAAGCTGAATTTCTTTATAATGTTAGGATAGAAATGTTAATTAGTTAGTTATAATTTGTCAAATTTGTTTCATAGTATTTTAGTGACCATTGTTGCATCGATGGTGACTGGTAGAAATATGTAGTAATGAAATTGATAGTTTTCACTTTTAAAATAGTGATGAAAATGAATGAGTTTTGAAAATAAAAGCAAGTACACAACCACCCAAACAATTATGTATATAAATATATATTTTCTCTTTCTGTAATTACACAGTCACACTCAATAAAAAGATATGCATGTGTGTTGCATGTGGTTACACAAAATGTTAATTTATAAGTAAACTTTTTTCCTCCCTCTATGAGTTATATTTAGGATCCATATGATTTTAATTTTTCCATTAATGTTCAAATTCCTTTGAAGTCATTATAGTGTATTTTCTGTTGGATCCAATGGTTCATTTTAAGATATGGTTTACTAATGGACATCCAATGTCATGCTCCACAAATCAAACCATGTATACTAGTCTCAAGGCATGAAAATCGATCCCAAACAAACTATATCACATACCCAAACCATAATCTTAAATAATAAAAAACTCCAACATTCATAATAATTCAAGTAAATCTTGCAATAAAAAAACTTAAATGCCCAATATTCTGCCTTCAACTAGAAATCTTTAAAGGAGAACAAATTTGCTAACATGGCAATCAAACTAAAGCCACTGCAAGTTCCTCATCACAAAAATAAAACCTTCAATTCTGGTTCTTGTCAAAAGCCAATTAAACATCCTCACTCTTTGAATAGACCAAAATATCATCAAGTACCAAAAGTTTTCAATCATATCAATTGGCATACCTAATAACAATCATTTGCAACCTCAATATCAAATGAAATTTGATTATTCAATTTAGTGGTCAAACCTAAATACTCAGATCAATTCCTAAGAGTCTTACCCTATATTCCATAGTTTGAGGATCTTATCATGACATAGCCTAAGTTCAAAACTTGGCTCTGATACCACTCTACCATGCCCAAAAAAAAAATAATAAAAAAATTGTTAAACCATGTATACTAGAAGTGTGAAATTAATCCCAAATAAATGATACAACAATCTAAAATCATAAGGTTAAACCAGCTTTCAACCAATCCAAGCTAGACTCATAGCACAAAACTCAAAGTATCAAAACTTTTCCAAAACTAAAACACAATAAAATCCATAATAACAAAACAAAACTAATAAACTTAAGAGAAATATGCTAGTCCACTGTAAAATCCAAAACTACGTCTTCACTCTTGATTCTCATCATATGCATGATCCACCTCCTCACTAAGGTTAGGATCTATGTATGCTAGAAGGAAGTTAAAGAAGAAAATGAGTATGAGTAAAAGACTCAGTGAGTGCTGGTGTGTGCAAAGTGAGTCCATGAATTAAAATCATATGTACAGTGAAAATCTTTGAAAAAACATAAGTGGAATTTAAAAAACAATCTAGCAATAATAGTCAAGAAGTTAACAACCAGTTTTCTAGACTAAAAACTTAAATATGATGATTAGATAGTATTTGCTGTAGCCAGTCAACCTTATGATTCCCACCATAATAGTCTCTTATTGCTTCAGGCAAGGTGCAACCATAGCAAAATATTGCCCAAGCATCCTTGGGATTCCTATGACCTACCTCAGCCACAAATGGCTTCTATTGTGCATTGAGGGGATCAAGCTATGGGGCATTGAGATTCAACCAACAAGCTCACTATTGCTTGGTGAAGTCTCTCATACGCCTAGACCAACTTGGATCCAACTAATAGTAACAGTAGCAGTAATAATAACAGTAATCAGTTGATCATTGAGTTTAATTTGCTAGTCTATAAGCATAAAAAAAGTCATAAAAGTATAGATTTTCTTTTATCCAAAAATTAAACAAGAAAAATATTTCTTTTCGTGCATAGTGGAATACAGTTATAGTGCAATGCATGTTCAAAAGAAGTTTCATAACATGCATTACTATAAATGCATCCTTTTGGGTTTTGAAAAGTAACATTATATAATAGTTATAAGTTTAGGCACTCACCTTTAGGATCAATCTTAGAAGTCAATCACCTATCTCAAAATCAAACAAATCAAATGTTGAGTCACCTAGTTCATTTAATAAGAACATAATCATCAGTTCAATTGACTAACAAGATAAAACTTACTTAGGACTAGCTTTATGGGTATCTAGGCCTGTAGTACCTTAAACTCAACAATCCTAAAATTTCCATTGATATAATAAAAGCCACACGTCATGAACAAATCTAATCAAACCCACTTGAATAATACATTCCATAGCAAGTGATGTCTTAATATCCACTTTCATGAAGCAAAGAAAACAAAATCTTAAATAGATATACACATTGTTCTCCTATCCTAATCCATTTCTATGTTTAGTATAGGCATGCTCCTTTCTTTTCTATCTTAAAAATTATAGTAAAGAATAACCTTTTTTTCTCCTTCCTTCTCCAAGCTCTATTCTTTAAATACATATATACATATATAACACAAACCCTTTTTTCTTCCTTTTCCATTCTCGATTTATTATATACATGTATACATATATAATACAAAAACGCTAGATAATTGGAATTGGTTGAATGAAAAATTCAAAATTGCTTCCTAGTCAAAATCGACGGCTCGATAAGAAAAAATCAAATCAAATTACTAATTACCCAAGCACATGACACATCCGCCACTACCCCCATATAATTGGAAATGGTTGAATGCAAAATTCAAAATTGTTTCCCTAATCAAAATTGACGGCTCCATAAAAAAATCAAATCAAATTACCAATGACCCAAGCGCAGGACACATCCGTCAGTACCAATTGCTATAGAGTAATCAATCTCTGGGGAAAAACAAAATCATGGCGCATGCTTATAACCATTACAATTTAAATCTAGCAAATCATGTTTAACACTTATAAGGATACCTAGAAGATCGATTTTTCCGGCGGGGCTTGTGCAGTTGTCACCGACTTCGCCCCTGTATATATATTTTTCATTTTTTGCTCTTCTTCCATTCCACTTCTCTGTTTCTCTCTTCTTTTCTTTTCTTTCTTTTAAAACTGGATATGTGTGTAGGGTTTTAGGGATAAGTCTAATATCTTGTATAAGATAAGTTGTTTACTTTAGTTAGAACTCTAATTATTAATCTCTCAATAATAGAATAACCCTATAATTAATCTAACCATTTTATTTTAATTTTTAAGATTTTAATTACTAATTCCTAGCAACAATATAATTTTAGTATAAGAAAATTATAATACTATATTTATATTTTATTTTATTTTATTTTTCATATATATATATATATATATATATATCATCTTCTAATTGATATAATAATAATAAATAAAATTAACAAAATTATGAGTAAACATAGGATAAAGTGATTACGAAATTTTAAGGTATTACATCCAAAAGGGTGAAGCTCTAAAATCCAATAGTTATAGAACTATAAAAGAGGAAAATTGGTGTCATATTCATGGGATTCTTAGCAGCTCCAATTACACACATGAGTGGTTCGTGGTCGATGTAGTGGGGATCATAAGCAGGCCATAGATGGAATTACAGGCTCCATATGACAACCCAACAACATAGTATGATCAAACAAGTTTGTCTAATTGGTAAGCGTTGTGGGATTGCTATTTTGAGCTTCAAATCCATGCCAACATGAGCTATGTATGTTATGATCGTATAAGTTTGAGTGGTACGAGATATAGTCTGCACTTGTTGCTATTTGTGCAAGACCACAAGTATAATTTATAATTAGCATTTTGAAATATGCTACAATCAAAATTATAAATGATCAAAAAATTAAAAAAAGACTAAAAAATTATTTGAATTGAATAGAAGAAAAGAAATTAGGAGGAGATTATTGGTTTTCGATAATATTAGGATTTCATACTAATAAAAGATACATATTCAAGTATTACATATTGCTAATGCACTAACACTACTAGAAAAAAGGTCTAATGTGATACATTTTAAGTGACGCATTTATAAAAATGTCTCAATAATCTATCTGTTGACACAATTAATAAAAATGTGTCTCAATAATCAAGTTATTTAAATTTTTATCAAGACACTTCTTGAAAAGTGTCTTATTAACATATTTTATGGAGACACTTTTATAGAAAATGTCATGTTTTTATAATTTTATTATATCTCTTTTTTGGAAGTGTTTTATAAACACTTTTTCTAAGGACATTTTTTAAAAGTGTCATATTTGAATTTACTAATTATATGTATATTATGACTTATGCTAAATTGTACCATAATAATTGAAATATTCTAAAAAATTGAAATAAAAAAATTATTGGAGCCTTTTTTGATAAAAGATTTGATACCTTCTAAAAAAAACTCTTGATTTTTCTTCTTTCTCAAAGTAGTTTACCGCAAATCCCTAACCCAAATCCCCCTAATTCCTACCCAAATCTCCCTAATTTCTACCCAAATCTCTTGCCTTATTTTCGCACAAAATCACACATACCCACCCAAACAAATCTCTCTCTCATACACACATGCATACACACAAAATCTCTTGCCCTTTTCTCGTACAAAATCACACATACCCACCCAAACAAATCTCTCTCTCATACACACATGCATACGCACAAATTAGATAGTTTTCATATGTTTGATACAATTTTACAGTGAAAGGTGTTCTCAACGGCAGATGACTCCTCAACGGCGGGAATTCTGTGTCTCTATTATTGAGTACTCTAGGTGAAATTTATCATTCTTTACATATTAAGGACCTTACAAATATTATGAGAGGCATTCTCTTGTATGAAATACTTCTAAGTTGGGTCTCTATTTTTGGTGATTAAAACAATTAATATATGGCCTGTTGTGTTTATGATATGCTTGTTTATTTAATCCCCATTGTTACATCTATCGGGATTAGAATCTTAAATATATAGCAACAGAAAGAACAAGTGATATGTTTTCCAGCATATTTGTATTAGTTGCTATTGTTTTTGTGGGTCTTGGGCTTTATTAGAATTGATTTTGAGTTGTGTTAAAATATCATAAGATTTTTCCTCCAGTGGCCTTACTGAAGATAGTGGAATATTGTAGAACTTCCCAATCTCCAATTTTGACGCTTATTTATGTGCTCCAGGCCTTTAGGATTATCAAATCTTTGTGTTTCAGCCATGTCAATTGCATTACCAATCATGTTGGTTTCCTTGCTCTTGATATCGCAGTTTCCATTGTTATGTAACTTAAATTCCACAATGGTGAAGGTTTTGTGGCAGGAAGGGCAATGATTTCCATTTAACAAAATTGGTTCTAAACATTTGCATCTATATATTTTATCTCTGGCAACCATTTTCCCCTTGTTCTGCTTCTTCAGAAAGTCCTTTTAACGTAACAAAAACACCATATTTGGGCTCCAATAATTTTGTTGCTTTGGTTATTAGAGTATTAAAACCTATGAGATCTTGACCTTGCCTAATTAGAAGAGATGGTGGAAGCCCCTTGTGGTTTTGCCTTTTAGAGTCTTTTGGAACTTGAAGTGTTGGTTTTTGACGTAGCACAATCAATTACTTCAATTGTCTTTTAACTGGGTCATCATCTTTTAGAGAATGCATAATTCTCTTAATTTCAACATTGGATTGGTAACAAGTCCAAGAAGAATATGCTTCTGATAGATGTATATACTTCGAGCATCGAGTCATATATCTGTTTAGTAGAAGTATATATGTGCTCCAAGTTAGTGGCGTATCCAGGAATTTAGGTAAGTATGTCAAAATATTAATAAAAAATAAATTCAAAATAATTAATATTTAATAAAAATAAAATTTAAATACATTAATTCAATTGTTCTCGACGAGTTTTCATATTCTGAAACATCGTCATAATATCATCATCTGAAATACTCATAAATACATCTCTTTCTTTATAAGTAATTAAACAATCATTAAGGAAGTCATCATCCATTCGGTTTCGCAAATCAGTCTTGATAAATTTCATCGTTGAGAAAGCTCTCTCTACACTTGCAGTGGCGACCGACAAAAGTAACAAAAATTTCACAAGTCGGTACACATGAGGATACACCAAATGCTTTTTTGTCTCAACAAACTTTTTGGATAGATCACTAATTCCGTTCATATCAGAAAATCTTGTATCCTCAGAACTCACATCAATTATATAATTCTCAAGCTG
>JACGDI010001584.1:510432-593914 GCA_014898725.1 Jacaranda copaia
GCCCCCTTTTTAAGTTCACTGCATAGTTGATAAAAAAATAGAAAACTGCTGCAACAATGGGCATTCGAACCCCAGACCACCTGCATCTGTTGGTTTTAATTTTCTGTCAAGCACCAACTTTGCTAGGATCATTTTATACATTAGTGGGGTCAAAATATTTATATATTCATCATCTTAATATAAAAATATATATATAAAAAATAACAAGTGGAGTCAATTGACCCCACATGCTCATGTGTAAATCCACCATTGCTCCAAGCCATGTTATAAATATAGAACATTTGTGTAGAAAAGGTCACCCTTAATAACAAAGACATTATTCAAAAATTGAATCCTTGGACAAACACTAGGGTGTTAAATTTATTTAATATTTCTTACAATTAAAGTAGTGGACATTAAAAGATGATATATAAAAGATTAACTAATAATTACAACCAAATTCCTATATTGGAATCTGTATCCTTTTTTAGATCCAATCAATGAGTATTGATCAGTGATAATTAGTGTATACAATGATCCACCATAATTGAATTTATACCCACTAATTTATGTAATACCAATATAAGTAATAAAGTGTTATATTTTAGATAAATTTATGCATATAATTTTATATATTTATGTATCTTTAGAAATAATATGTATATACATCTAAAAAGGTATACATATATAAATATATCTAATTATATATATATATTAATGGATATTTATATATTATATACACATATGTTATGAGTAAATATATACTAATATATATACACACATGATATTGTATATTAGTGAGTATATTTATTAGCATATATGTATAAATAATTTATAACTGTGCATAGTAGTATGTATATATACATATATACTATTATTAGTATGTGTATATAACATGATAAATATATCTATAATTTAGAGGTAATAGTTATAAGTAATAAATATTTAATTTATTAGATTGAAGAAAAATGATACAAGTATATAATTGAATAACTATTCTTTTTATCATATTTTAAAACTCAAAAAATATTAGGGGTTGAGAATAAAAGTATAACTAAGTAAACTAGAGACTTTATGCTGAGAGAAATCTTTGAAACATACGGCACCGGAAGCAATCAACATCGAATATATATTTAGACAACAACAAATAAAGCCACAAAGCAATTGAACAAAAATTGGACTTGGTACTTCCCATTCCTCCTATGTTATTTTTCTCCCCCCAAATTGGCAGACTACTTTTAGACACTAACTTGATCATTGTCAGAATTGAAGTAATGATGTGTTATATTTTCTTCTTTGTTGTTAGCTCTTATTATATTACTCCTTCAATATTTTTTCATTTTTAATAAAAAATTACACCTTCTTTTTTTCAATTAGTTTGTTTATGGGAATTTTTTTTGCTTGTCCTTTTTAGCTTATAATATTGAATTGATAAATTAAATTACTGAAATTCATCAATATTTGAAAAAAAAATATTAGTTTGGATAAGAGTTGGATGAGTCTTCCAAGATCAAGTAAAGTGTACTAGGAAGAAGTAAAATTTTTTTTGGATTTTTCTTTCTCAAATTCAAATGATGAAATAATGCTATGTCCTTGTAGAAATTGTAAAAATGGCTTGTGCAAAAAACGTAATGTTGTTGAAGGACATTTGCTTTGGGAAGGGTTTCTAGATAGGTATAGTGAGTGGGTGCTTCATGGAGAGTTACATACTATAGAAGGATCTATGCCTTGTCAATATGGGGGAGTAGATACATCTTATGACATGCGTGAAATGCTATATAATGCATTTGGAATGCAAACAGAAGGTAATCTTTTAGAAGATATAGCAAGAACTAAACTAAAAAAGCCTTGCAAAGAAGCAGAGAAATTTTATGAGCTTGTGCAGGATGTCGAGTAGGAACCTTATCTTGGTTGCAAAAAGTTTTCAAAACTTTCTTTTATTTTTAGAATGCTTGAGATAAAATGCCTTCGGAATTAGAGAGATACTTCATTTACAATGATGTTGGATTTGTTGAAAGAAGTATTTCTAGAGGGTGTGCAACTACCAAAAAATTACTATGAGACTTGACAGATTAT
Organism: Jacaranda copaia; assembly: GCA_014898725.1. Classification (NCBI taxonomy): domain Eukaryota; kingdom Viridiplantae; phylum Streptophyta; class Magnoliopsida; order Lamiales; family Bignoniaceae; genus Jacaranda; species Jacaranda copaia. The sequence goes on from JACGDI010001584.1 coordinate 512,488, forward strand.
GAGAGGTTTGGGATTGAACTACAAGAAAATTGATGCATGCCAAAATGAACACATATTGGGAAGTGAATGAAAGCAAGATCAAGTGTTATACTTGTGATGAGCCATGTTGGATAACATCAACACCTGAAGTTGAAATGAATCCTATTGAAAGAGGCATTTTCCCTACAAAAGTAAAGAAAAACAAGAAGGTTGCAGCAAAAGTAGTTTGGCATTTTCCTTTAAAACTAAGATTGCAGAGACTATTTATGAATTAATATATTGCATCCCTTGTGAGGTAGCATAAAGAAAAATGCAAAAAAGATGTCATCATGAGGTATCTAGCAGATTCTCCTACTTTTTTTTACTATAATTATGTAGACTTTGCGAAAGATCGTCACAATATTACATTGGGTTTGGCATGTGATTGCTTTAATCTATTTAGAACCATGAATGTGCTCCACAGTACATGGCCAATAATCCTAATGTCATACAACTTGCCACCAGGAGATTGCATGAAGAAATCATTCTTTATGTTGTCCTTATTTATTCCTAGCCTCAATGAATTGAAAAAGATCTTGACATTTATTTACAACCATTAATAGCCGAGTTGAAGGAATTATGGGATTTGGCATCCAAACAGATGATGCTTTCCCAAAGCAGAATTTTCAATTGTGTGCAGCATTACTATTCCCAATCTTGCATATTTGTTGGGTTAGAGTATTAGAGGAAAATATGCTTGCCCTGTATGTCTAAAGAAAACTAACTTTAAATGGCTAACAACTATAAAAAGCATTGTTACATATGTCATTGAGTGTTCTTACCTAGGAATCACCGATATAGAAAGGAGAAGGGATCTTTTGATAATAACAAAGAATATAGAAAAGCTCCTCTTTATTTGACTGGATTTGCAGTGCTAAATGAAATAAAAGACTTCAATAATATATTTGGTAAAAAGATAGGTGACTTAAAATCACCTTATGGTTGGAATAAGAAAAGAATTTTATTTGATTTGCCTTATTGGGAAAAAAATTTGGTGCGTCGTAACCTTGATGTTATGCATACTGAGAAGAATGTATATGACAAGGTACTTTACACATTGTTGGATTTGGTATCAATAACTTCTAAGTTTGTAAATTACATTCATATTTTTTCTCTATAAGAAACATATTTTTCATTCAATATATATATATATATATATCTCAAATATGTTGCACTAGGTACAAAAATTAGAGTGACTGATCTATATTTTGAATTTGATTTCTCAAATGTGTCATTCAATTTACTGCATGAGGTGCTTGAATCCAAAACCCTAATCTATTTTTCTGTGGCTAGATGTGCAATTGATCGGAAGGTGATTGGAAAGGTAGCTTGTTTGAAACGTAAATCCCTTAGTTTAGACATAGTTTGTATAGAAAACGATATATTTTTAGATATAATGAGGAGCTAACCCTTGATTGAGAAATTTTTCTAGTCTAACTGCTAGCAACTTAGAACTTTTACTAAAGAATTAACATGGAGGAGCCTAGTTAAGTTGCCGCCTTATGTTGATAAATTGAAATGTTTGTTGTTGGAAAGAGTGGTTATTGATCATTAGTTCTTCCTAAAATTTTTGTCTAAATTTCTTTGCATGGAGAATTTAAGCCTTCATCATGACCATAGAATGGCTACAAATGAATATGAATTTCAAGCCATTTCACTTAAATGGATAACTTTTAAGTAGGCGACTATTTTGCTGGCCGATTTTTTGATAATTCATACATTCATTACTGTAGTTTTCCTAGGTGTGGCATTTTTTTCATATCTCTTCCAGTAGTTTCAAGTGAGTGGGTGTTTGATATATTAGTTAACTAAAGTGCTAGTTCTAAATGGTTCTTGAGGTCAAAAAACTTTTTAAAGATTAAGCTAGTCAAAATTTCCTCTCCTAATCAAGATTTTCTCAAACAAACTAATTGATCATGTGATAACAACTAAAGATTCACCCAAACTTGTGGTGGAGAGATTGATGATATTAGTGTACTCGCCACTATCATTTGTATGTTTTGCTCTTTTGGATAGTTTGTTTTGGAATTGTCGCTAAAAGGTCATATATGGAGGTTGGATTCCTAGGTCACTAAAAGTAAGGAAAGAAATAGCATATTCATAAAGTTTCATCGTAAGAAATTGAGTTTGGTAAAAGTGAGTTAAATTTGTTACCTTCTAAAAGAGAAGATTCATGTGGCATGAAAGATCTCTGTGAAATAAATTTAGAATTTTCTGAAAGGAGTACCCTCGTAGAGTGGCTTCTTTTGTATGCTTGTATACTTAGAAGATTTTAATAGATACATCAACAAATCTAGAATATACCATACAACTTCATTTCCAATTGAAATGGGGTACACCTAATATGCAAAGAGATAATTTGAGCAGAAAGAGGAATTTCTTTATGATGTTAGGGTAGAATTGAAAATTAGTTAGTTCATAATTTTCAAACTTGTTTCATAGTTTTTGGTGACAATTATTGCAATGGTGATGATTCGCAAAGATATAAACTTAAATATTAGAATTATGAGATTTGATTTATCTGGTTTGTGTCAGGATCGTTATCCTGGTTCATTTCTTTTTGTTTTGTAGCAATGTTGGGCTTTTTGAAATCTAGTCCTTTTAGCCCTTGTTAGAGGACTAGGAGTGGAGAATCTTCACTTGCTCCACTGGAGCGAAAGGTAGCTTTCATTGATGTGGTTAATTGGTTTTCTATGGTCTCAGGAAAGGGAGAACGAAAGGGAGCAACCGCTCTATTAGGTAATTGAGCCTGACCATTTCAGCATGAAATAAAGTATAGACTTTACCAATTAGTGGCTGAAAGCCAAGACAACTAGGCACTCCACTCGCTATCTACTAAATGAGCATTGGAGCGAGTGAGTAAAGCCTTCAATTTAGTAGCTTCCCCCTCACCTTACTCTTTTCTTTTGGCTTGTCTGTGATAACTTCTTCAGATTTGTGTGAACTAGTAGACCGATCATCAAGTGGGGATGCTCCCTCCAGCATGAGTGAGCTCTGAGGGACCGTAGATCAAAATGCACTTTCTAAAGCACCCCATTCATCCAAAAGAGAAGAAAAGCAGCTACAGTTTTAGTATATTCCTTCAGGTGTTGGGGAGCCCCCTTGGCATCTAGTTATGTTGTCACTATGCAAGCTTGGGTCATCGAGTTGTCGTTAAGGGGAATAGGTTGTTTTGTGCATCTAACAACTGAAAGAGTTTGCAGAGAAGGGTTGAGTTACATTATAGTAGATTTGTAGGTCAATATATCATTAGCTTTGAAATCAAACTCTCTATCTTAGGAGGTAGACTCTATATCCCTAGCTGTGAGAGAATTTAGACGTGCTTAGATAAAGGCAGGATTGATGGGCTATCCAGGCAAGGAAAGAATGTTCTAAAGGTCAAATTGTGTCAAAATAGCTATAGTTAGAAAAGGAGAATTGATGGTTCCTGATGAGTGATGCAAGGATGAGGAAGTGCGGTAAAGACGCATACTGGAATCACAAAGTTAGGAAGAGCAGTTCTTTTATACGTTATTGGAAGAAAGGGAGTTGGAGTTTACTTATTAGGAAAATATCTTTGATCTAATTAGATTCTTTTTCAATTCAACATTGTTGTTTACTTTGATTTGTTTACTAGCACGTAGGTGGTCTAAATTTCTATGATTGAGTCGTTCTGGCCCTTACTTTATGCTTTTATCCTCCACTCACTAGTATCCATTCGCATGGGGGCCCAACAGGCTGGCATATTAGCTAAGTAGTGGAAAGACCTTTATAGCCCAGCCTAGGTTTGATTTCTTTTGCATTTAGGAGTGAGGCATCAAAAAGCTACTGATGCTGTATTGCTGCCTGCTCGAATTAACATCCTTTTATGAGTTTCCTCATTCTTATGGTTGTTCTCTTTTGTTCTTAGAGAGAGGGGCTCTAATGCCATTTTTCTTCCGTCTAGTCACTTCCTGAATGCCTCATTACTTTAGTTTAGTATAGTAGTATAGTTATCTTTATTTACATTTGATCCTATGTACCTAAAGAATGTTATGCGTTCTCCACTTTTGGATCTTGCAAAGAGAGAACATGTTTTTCCTCTAACTTTTTTGAGATAATATAACTGGAAATTCCTAGAAAATCCTTATCCTAGCTTTGGAAGCTAAGTCAAAGATGAGCTGATGAGCATAATTAGGGTTGGAGTCTCATGGATCGAAAAACTTTGGCCTTCAACAAGTAAAAAGCTTTAGATTGGACTTCGCTCTAATTGAGATTGTCTTGAAGCCTATAAAGTTGCTGCAAAGATTTTCCCCCCAGTGAAAGGGGTAGAGGTTTTTTCTGATTTGATCTCGCTTAAGAGAAGAAAGGCTGCTAGACTAAGAAAATGGAGCAATAGACGTTCCACTTGTCCTCTTCCTTGCCCTTTTTAGAGGATAAATTCTATTAAGAATTAAGACCTAAAGAGTCATTGGCCCCTTAGCCTGGTGCTCATGACACAATACAGAACCTCCCCTAAGGCATAGCTAGTGGTATAGGAACTAATCGATGCTTTTCCTGCATAGGTATCTACATAGTGTTAGTTACATATTCAACATAGCATTGGACTCATGTGCCTTCTAGAACTAGGGGTCTCCCGATCACCGCTATTTTCTCATGACTTCCATAAAATATAAAGAAAAACTCAAAGGCTATTTGGTTTCATTTTCAGCATTTTCAAAATTAAAAAATTTAGTTATCATGTCAAAAATGAAAGTGGAACTATATTTGAATATTTTGCATGAAAAAATTTAAGTAGCTTATATTATTATGCCCAAAATAACATGCTTTTTCTAAAAAATATATGTACATTTTAATAATTTTGGAGTGATAGTGGGTGCTTTATATCAAATCAAAGCTTTTTATTGATATAGTATAATGGGATAACAGAGAACAAGCTTAAAAAATTTAAAAATAAAAAAAATCAGTGAAAATGTGTATAAATTGATACATTTCAATTTTAAAATAGTGCTTTTGAAAATTAAATTTAATGCACAACCACACATACAATTATATATATATATATAAACTCGCTCTTTTTGTAAGTATGTAGCTACACTCATTCAAAAAGTATATGCTTATGCGTTGCACATGGCTACCCAAAATATTTATTTGTATATAAAATTTCGTTCTCCCTCTATGAGTTGCATTCATGGTACATATGATTCTATTTTTTCCATTCATGTTCAAATTCCTTTCAAGTCATATCAATGTACTTCTTGTTACATCTAACGGTTCAATTTCAGGTATGATTAAAGAAAGGGACATCCAAAAGGTTGGAGTTCTAAAAGTCAATAGTCACATAACTTCAAAAGAGGAAAATTGGAGCCATATTCATGGCATTCTTAGTAGCTTTGGATATACACAAGTGATTCATAGGCAATAAGATGGACTGGCCATGTGGTAGGTCACAAAAGGAGTTACATGCTTAATATCACAATCTAATAGTGAAGTATGAAACAAGTTTGGCAATTGGTAGATGCCGTGAGATTGCTATTTTGAACTTCAAATCCATGATAAAATGAGATATGTATGTCAAAATCATGTAAATTGGTGTGGTACGAGATATAGTTCGCACTTGTTGCAAACTTTGTGTAAGAGCGCAAGTATCATTTATAAGTAGTGGTTTGAAACATAATACTATCAAATTTATAAGTGACTAGAGAATTAAAAGAAGAGACAGACTTTATTTGAATTGAAATAGAAGAAAAGAAATTAAGAGGATATTATTAGCTTTCGATAGCATTAGGCTCCATTACCAATAAAAGATACATATTCAAGTGTTACATATTGCTAATGCACATTCTCTTCGGTATCCATGAATTTTAAGTTTGCAAATGGAACTTGCATTTTTGTCTCCATAAAAAATTTATTTTTCTCTTTATATATATATATATATATCAAATTTGTTGTACTAGCTACGAAAATGGAAGCGACTTTCTAAGCTCTGAATTTGATTTCTCAGATGTGACATTCTATTTACCACGAAAGGTGCAAACCTTAATCAGTTTATCTCTGGCTAGATGTGCAACTATTGATAGGTGATTGGAAAGGCTAGTTGTTTGAGACTTAAACCCCTTAATCTAGACATAGTGTATATAGAAAATGGTACCTTTTGGGATATAATTAGGAGGTACCCCTGATTGCAACATTGTTTTTGTTTGAATGCAAACAACTTACAACTTTTACTAAAGAATTAACAAGGAGGAGTCCAATAATTTTGCCACCTCTATTTGATAAGTTGAAGTATTTGTCATTAGAAATAGTGGCTATGGACCACTTGTTATTCTGGGGCTTTTGTCTAAATTTCTTTTCCCGAAGAATTTAATTCTTCATTATTGCCATGACAGTGGGTACAAATGAAAATGAATTTCAAGCCATTCACTTGAGTGGATGACATTCAAGCATACGATTATTTTGTTGGCTGATTTTTTATCTTCCAAATTGATGATGCATGGATCCGCCGCCACATGGCAGCCTTCCCCCAAGGTATTGTCCCGCCTGCGCCCAGTCCAGCCGAGCGGGGGGTTTTGTCCTGAAAAGGGGTCTCGTAAGGGAGGGGAGGGCAAGCCGCTTATATGCTGGTCAAGATCATCTTCTCTATCCGATATGGGATAGATGTCATACATATCATCAGCCCCCCAGAAGAGGGCTTGACAGGCCATTCGCTACATGGCATTCGGACCTGCACGGGCCACCAAATGATGATGCATGGATCCACCGCCACATGGCAGCCTCCCCCCAAGGTATTGTCTCGCCTGCGCCTAGTCCAATCGAGCGGGGGGTTTTGTCCTGGAAAGGCATCTCGTAAGGGAGGGGAGGGCAAGCCGCTTATATGCTGGTCAAGACCCTTTTCTCTATCCGATATGGGACAGATGCCATACATATCACAAATATTTGTAAGATCAATTTTTTTAGGTCTAACATTCCTTTCATATCTTTAGCAATAGTTTCAACTGAGTTGGAGTTTGATATAATAGTTGACTATAGTGCTGGTTTTCAGTGATCTTTGAGGCTAAAAAGGTTTTTGAAAGCTTTAAGCTAATAAAAAATTTCTCTTCTTATCACATTTCTCTCAGACAAACAAATCAATCTTGTGATACGAACTGAAGATTCACCAAACTTATAATGGAGAGATTGACAGTATCAAAGTATTCACCGCTATTGGCTGTATGTTTGGCTCTTTTGGATGGTTTGTGTTGGAGTTGTCTGCAAAAAGTTATGTATTGATATTGCTTCCTAGTTTATTGAAAGCGAAGGAAGGAAATAATGTATTTATAGAGTTTCTTTGCAAGAAATTGAATGTGGTAAAAGTGAGTCAAAATTGAAACCTTTTAAAGAAGATTTATGTGCTTGAAAGATCTCCAGAAAGTAAATTTGGAATTTTCTGAAAAAACCCTCACAGAGGCATCCTCTGTATGCTTGGAAGATTTTGATAGATGTATCCAGAAGTCTAGAATATCTGTACAACTTCCTTTCATATTCAAATGAGGTACACCTCATATGTAGTGAGATAATTTGAGTAGGAAAAGGATTTTCTTTATGATGTTAGGATAAAATTGAGAATTAGTTTGTTTATGATTTGTCAAACTTGTTTTGTAGTACTTTAGTGATAGTTATTGCATTGGTGATGATTGGCAAAAATATGAACTCTATGTATTAGAATTATGGGATCTGATTTCTCTAGTTTGTAAATAAATGAGAAAGAAAAACTTAGGGGCCCATTTTATTTTATTTTTGTTCTCATTTTTCAACTCCATCATTTTCAAAATTTTAAAAGGTAGTTAGTGAAAATAAGTTGAAAATGAGTTTGTATTGGATAGATAGTTGGAAAAGTAATGACTATGTTGGGTTTAGTAGGTTGTAGATAGAAAGAGATAGAAATAATAATAGAGAGAGAAGATATATAGGTTATTTATATAGTGTATTAGAGAATGTGTTTTGAGAATAAAAATCAAAATATATTAGGTGAAAATATATAAAAAGTGATGCATCTTAATTTTCTAAGAGTAACAATTTTTTTTTTAAAGTGAGGTTTGAGAAGGAAAACAAATGGGCCTTTTGAGTCTACATGGTCTTATTTTTATTTTCATTTTTATTTTTGATATTTTCAAAAATCATTAAATTAGTCATGGTTTCAGAAATCAAAATGGGATTATATTGAAATGTTTACCTAAAGAAATGTAAGTGGTTTATATTTTTATGCTAAAAAATGTACTTTTTTTTAAAAAAAATATTTGTACATTTTAATTGTTTTGGAGTGACTTTGGGTACATTAATTATATCAAATCGAATATGAATTTGGTTGATATGATAAAATTGGATGATAAAAGTAGGTTTAGGAAAAATTAAAAATGAATATAGTCTAGTGAAAATGTGCATAATTTGATACTTTTCAATCTTAAAATAGTGTTAAAAATGAAAAATAGGTTTTAAAAATAAAAAATAAGCCTACAACAACATAAATTTATGGGAAAATTACACTTTTAATCCCATAGTTTAACTACGTGTACACTATTGGTTCCAAACTTTTTCCACGCAACACACTTAGTCTAAATTTTTTACTTTTTAACACTTTTGGTTTTTCTTCCAATTTTTCGCTAAACTTTGAATGGAAATAGTTATTTATTTATAAAAAGCCTTGAAGTTTTATCCATTTATGAAAAAACCACAAAATAAATCATTTAAATATCACAAAAAACAAAAAACAAAATAAAAATAAAAATTAAATACCATAAAAACTCTCTAAAAAATATATTAAAATAATATTATATATATACACAATCTATATTATATATACATACTTAAATACATGCATATATATGTATATACATAACAACATACATACACATATATATTTTATATAAACCCCACCTCTATTCCCAAACCCTAGCCCAAATCCTGACGATCGGTGGCTGGTAATGCCTGGTCAAGGCTTGTGGCTATGCCTGACATAGGCCATGGCTAGGCAGCTAGCGGCTATGGTCATTGACTGCCTAGTTAATCCATGGCTAGCCCAACTATGGGCTGGTGGGCGTTGGGTGAGGCAGTGGAGGGGAAAAAGAGGGGCAAAGGGGATTTAGAAAACAAAGGGGGTTAGGGGCTTTGCTTAGCTTGGGTAGGGGGTGGCAATGGTGGTGGTGCAAGTGGGGAGCCAACCCAACCATGAGTTGGCATAGGAAGAGGGGTGGTTTGAGAGAAGAGGGTTGTGGGTGGGTACGGGGTGGAGTGAAAGGGAAGGGTGTGGCTAGTGGGGTCGGGGGTGGGGGAAGCAAAAGAAAACCCTTTTATTCTTTATTATTTTGTTTTTAAAAATTTTGCTTATTTATGTTTAAACTAATTTATTAAGTATTAATTTAGAAGTCAAGTGGTTTGTGATTCAATAGCATAAGTCTCTTATATAATGTGGGAGGTCTGGAGTTTGAATTCGAGCAGGCTCTTGATATGCGTATGCATGTGTATAAATAAAAAGAAAGTATTAAGTTACTATTATTCAAAATAATTAATTTTTTTACATATTTTGTTTATTTAAAATTATTAAATTATATAGTCGAAGATAATCAAAATTATCAAATTATGTATCTAAAATTTTTTAAATTATATTGTTAGTTTTAAATTATTACATTATTTTAGATACTTATTATTTTAATCTTATGAAATATGTAATTTAAAATTATAGAAATTATATCTTTTAAGAGATAGATTTAATTTTTATATTATTTTTTTATTTTTCACTTAGTTTTATTTTGATTAATAAATAAGTTAAATAAGTTTGATTAATTAATTTATATATGTTTATGATTAGCTTTTATTTTTTAATTCAGCTTGAGTTTAAAGATTATTCTACATTTAAACAATTTTATTAATAGCAAAATATATTTAAAATTATTATGAGTAATTTAACAATATTAAATTATATATTTTTTATTTATCACTTATTTTAATTTTAATTAATAAATAAGTTTAATTAAATTTGATTAATTAATTTAGATATGTTCATGATTTAATTTCTATTTTTTAATTGAGCTTGAATTTAAAGATTATTCAACATTTAAACAATTTTATTAATAATAACATATTTTTAAATCAATTATGAATAATTTAACAATAATTTAACAATGTTAAAATTATGCATGGTATAAAATTAAAATATTCCAAATAGGTCTAAGGGTATTCTTGTCTGAAAAATAATTGAAAAAATTATCTGAGAATATTTTTTAATTTTCACATTTGAGTTGCTTAATAAATGGACAATTCCTAGAGTTGAACCTAAAGTTATATACAAATTAAGTACTTTTGAAAAACTTGGCTTAAAACAAGTAGTAAAAACTATTGAAGAATCTATAATATTAGATGATGATGAAAAAATCATAAAATTATTAAATAAATCTAATATAGATCATTATAAAGAAAATTATAGATTTATTCATATAATATTTGCTATCGAATTTATTTTAATCCACTTCATACATTAATTCCACAATGTAAAAGAGTTAATAAACCTAATAATGAAACAATTTCAATAGAAACTAATTTTAGTAAATCTAATATTACTACAAGAAGACCTATAAAATGGGATTAAATTGTTTTTCCAGAAAATTTATTTTAATAGAAACTAATTTTAGTAAATCTAATATTACTACAAGAAGACCTCTAAAATGGGATTAAATTGTTTTTCTAGAAAATTTAATAACAGAAAGAGTCGTTCTTCCACAACCTATAATAAATCCAAATGTTACAAATATAATATAGACCCTTGATGGTACTGTGCAAATACAGTTTGAAGAAAATAAAAGACTAATAGGATTTTCTTCCAAATCTAAAATAGCTAGATATCATTCAAATACATCTTTGTATTCTCATATTTCACCTTTTGATGATAATGATCTCCTTTCTGGAGCTTCTACTTCAAAAATTAGAGAAATTTCTTCAAATGAATTTGAAGATCAACAAAATAAAGTAAATGAATTAAGAATTCCAAATGACAATATTGTTAAAGGAATATATAATAATCAAGAACAAAAAATAACCGAATCAAAAATAAATTTCTCTATTTAATGGATTTAGCAGAAAAAATTGATTTTAAACCTGGATCTCATGCCAGACAACTTATCAGGGAAGAATTTGATTTTCCTAGATGGGAACCATTTAGAAAATGGTTTTTTAAAAATTTTACATCAAAAGACAAGAAAAAATTCCAAGATGAATTTTATTCTGTTGCTTCAAAAGAAAACAAAATTATTCCTTTTGTTCCATGGTTTATAACCAATAACGTTGAAAATTATATTTTCATTATGGAAAGAAATTATAAATTAAATGGTGGACAAGTTTTAAAAGCTATCTACCCACCTCAACAACCTTTTCAAATTGAAATTAATGATAAAACGTTATATTTTTCTGCATTTCAAAAACTCTTTGAAAATGAAACTCTTCAAGTTATTACTACTCAAATTAATAATTTAATTAAACAATAAAATTATGCTAGTATGTATCTAAATGTGTTAGGAGAACAAATTTCATCTCTACATAATAGAGTAGAAGGATTATATTCTTTAGTTAATCAAGTTAAAAATTTAATAAGTACTTCTAGAATTAATCAAAGTCAATCTCAAGAAGTAATAGCTACCCCTAGCATACAACCTCTTTCTAAAATTCATAATTTTAGACTAAAATCTGTTAATGAATTAGAAACATTACATAATAATAAATTTAAAGGATTGAAAAATTAATACTCTTAATAAAGAATTTGAAGAAGGTATTAATAATATTGACACTTATAAAAATTATATTAAAGAAGAAATTAATAAAATAGAGAAATATGCTGATAAACCTACTATGAAGATGTATTATTATCCTAGACCTACTCCACAAGATGTCCTTCATAAAGAACAACAATTTATTATAAATAATAGTTATAGTGGAAAAAAATATTTATGAATGGAATCTTGATGGTTATACTGAAAGACAAGTATATAATCTTGTCCATAGGATGCTTATGTATGACACAATTTCTAAAAATAATGGTAACAGTGATAAAGCAGTTGCTAATATGATTGTGGCATGATTTATTGGCCAATTAAAAGGCTGGTGGGATAATTATCTTATTGCTTCTAATAGATTTGAAATATTAAATACAATTAAAAATGAATTAGGACATAATATTGAGAATGTCGTTTATACTCTTGTTGTTAATATTATAGAACATTTTATTGAAAGATGGTAAGATAATAGTGAAAATATAAGAACTTTACTTAATAGCTTAAAATGTCCTACTCTCACCTCATTTAGGTGGTATAAAGATACGTTTTTATTAAGAGTTATTGAACTCCTTGAGTTTAATAGTTTTCATTGGAAGTTTAAATTTGTAGATGGACTATTTTCTTTATTTGCTGAAAGACTAAGAAAAAATCTTAGAAAAGGAGGCACCAATATTGAATATGATAATTATACCTATGGAAATACTCCAAATGATCCATTATAATAGGAATTCCTTGAATACGAAAAGCAGAGAGAGCAACAAGAAGGCAATACCTTATATGCTAATATTGTTAGTGAGGAAGAAAATGATGATTCTTCCCATTATGAGAGAAGTTTATCAAAAGAAGTAATACTTCTTTTAGAAAACAAAGATCTACAATGGTAGAATGAGCCATGGACCTTAATGCAAAGGTACCTTGATACAACATCATATGCTGCAGAATCATATAAACAAAGAATGCATTATGAGAATATACTCATAAGGGTAGGGTCCTATGAAATAAATCTTTTTTATCTGACTAATAGTCAATCTACTTATAATTTCAGCAAAATTATAATAAAAAAGATTATATCTTCTGAAGAATAGGGAATTAGTACCCTTAGAGAAAAGGAATATTTTCATCAGGAGTTAAAAACTCCCATGAAATTTAATTACTGGGATTATATTGAGGCATTTAATAAAACTTTATTATATGAAAATTTGAAAAGAAAACATTCTTGGTTTAGAAAAGTTTGCTCAGAAGTTTATAAACGGAACTACCCATTTGGTTTCATGAATGGTGCATCAATTATGGTCCTTCAATAAAAATTCTTCCAGAACCTTTTAAAGTTTATTATGCAGAATGAGTGAATTGTTCACCAAAGCTTATTAATATAGAATATCAAAGCAAGTGGATTGAGGGAATGACCCCTATGTACTTCTTCATTGAATTTTCTGTTCCATGGATTTGGAAATGGGCTCCTGAAGTTGATCATACTCAACAAAATATCCCTTGCTTGAGAAGAATTTTCTTCACAAAATTCTAGAATAAAATGCTTTTGAAAGAGAAGGAGATAGGAGTATATTATGGACAAGAAACATTGTACATATGCAAATTTCAAAATATCAAGAACAGATGAAGGCAAAGCAGAAGGAATCTCCTAGTCCTTTTCATCATATTATAAGAAATATACAAATGAAAAAGGGAGTTATCTCCAAAGAAAAAATGGTAGAATCATATATTGAAGAAATGAAGAAGGATTTAATAAAAAATTTGGATGTTGAGATGGATAATAAATCAAAATTGTCAATGGAAACCTCTTCAAAAGGAGAAAATTTGTCTTACTGGAGAATCACAAGATCCTTATGCAGATGAGGAGCCATCAATTGAAGATATTTTTGAGAGTTTAAAAGAAATTCTTAAAGATAATATCAAGAAAAAATTTGAAGAATCCACTAATAGACAGAAATAACTTCACAATTGTAATTTATTGTAGACTTTTATAAAGTCACTTTTGTAATAGTAATATTCAGATGCAAAAATTGTGCAAAATTTTCTTTTACTTTTGTTTGTTAGATCCAGCCCAAACTTCTATAAATAGAGGGCCACTTCATTAGTTTTAGATAGAACTCCCTAGAATCAAGATATCCTCCCTACCTTTACATATATTCTCTGTAAAATTCTATCATTGTAATCTATTGACGTTTTGAAGTTTTTAATGTTCATTAGGTACTTTTAAATTTTCTATATTAAATTTATATTTCTAATTTTTATTTGTTAATTAGCTTGAATGTCGGGCTAATTTAATTTTGTGTTGGGTTACATAATCCTTTACCCTAATTAGGCATAATGATTCTCATATTATAAGGATAATTGTATGGATATGTTTGAAAGGATAGGAGGTTAAGAAGGTTTGAGAATCTAAACAGGCATTTAATTTTGAACTTTGGTCTGTGCCTTTGTTTTGCTTGTTGTTGCCAAAGAAGGAATTTAGGGCTTTGTTGTGGCTTGACTAAGTTCATAATTAGGCTTGACAGTTTATGATTCTAAGTAAAACATCGCCTACATGGCTGGTTCTATTCCTTGTCTTTCTCCTTGAATTTTGAAAACTTTCCCGATCGTTAATAATAAAATATATTAAAATTATTATGAGTAATTTAACAATATTAAATTATATATTTTTCATTTACCACTTATTTTAATTTTAATTAATAAATAAGTTTAATTAAATTTGATTAATTAATTTAGATATGTTCATGATTTTAATTTTTTAATTGAGCTTGAATTTAAAGATTATTCAACATTTAAACAATTTTATTAATAATAAAATATATTTAAATCAATTATGAATAATTTAACATTGTTAAAATTATGCATGGTATAAAATTAAAATATTCCAAATAGGTCTAACGATATTTTGTCTCAAAAATAATTGAAAAAATTATTTGAGAATATTTTTTAATTTTCATGTAAATGATGTCAATAAATTTATTAATGGAAGCTAATGGTTCTTTAAAAATTTCAGATGAAATAAAATTAGGTAGTCATTGTAATTTCTTTGTGTTTATATGTAAATGAGTCAAACCTTAAGGGTTTCTATGTAATTAATTCAAATAACAATATTAAAAATATTAATTTTTTGATGGAATTTGTAGCATTTTCCATCAAGTTTAACAATAGAGGACTAAAAGTGTTAAAAAATTTAAAAAATTAGACTAAATGTGTTGCCTGGAAAAAGTTTGGTACCAACAGTATACACACAAAAGATATGCACGTGCATTACACATGGATAAATAAGATATGTATTTATATATAAACTTTTTCCCGTCTATAGGAGTTGCATTCATGGTACGTATTCTAACTTTTCACTTGTGTTCAAATTCCTTTGAAGCGATATGCACGTATTTTTAGTTGTATCCGATTGTTTACTTTAATGCATGGTTTAAAAAGGGACATCCAAAAGGCTTAAACACTAAAATTCAATAGTTATAGAATAATAAAAGAAAAATTGGAGTCATATTCTTGATACTCTTAGCAACTCTAGATACATACAACTGGTTCATGGGCAATGAGATGGACAACTATGTGGTAGGTTAGAAAAGGAGTAACGGGTTGAATATCACAATTTAGCAAGAAAGTTGAAATATGTTTGGCAATTGATAGGCACTGTGAGATTGCTATTTTGAGTTTCAGATCCATGCCAATACAAGCCATGTACATTCGCTCATGTAAGTTTGTGTGTATAAGATAGTTTGCACTTATGGGTAAATTTGTGCAAGAGCGTGAATATCATTCATAGTTAGTGTTTTGACATTTTTTTTGCCATAGACAACTTATTTTTTAGTCATTGTATATTTATATATATCGCATTTGTCACACCAGCTACGAAAATGGACGCAACGGATTTAAGCTTTGAATTTCATTTCCCAAATGTGCCATTCAATTTACTGCATGAGGTTTTTCAATCCAAAAACCTAATCAGTTTATATATTGTTTGTGACTACTTAAATCCCTTAGTTTAGACATAGTATATAGAAAATGATACATTTTGGGGTGTAATTATATGTTGCCCCATGATTGAGGTACTTGTAATTTTTGGTAAAACAATTAATATGGAGGAATCCAATCAAGTTGCCATTTCATTTTGATAAATTCAAATATTTCTTGTTGGAAAAAGTAGCTATTGACTACTTGTTCTTTCAAGACATTTTGTCTAAATTTCCTTGTTTGGAGGATTTAACTCTTTACTATTGCCATGCAATGGCTGTAGACAAATATGAATTTCCAACCATTTGCTTAAATGGATAACTTTCAAGTAGACAACTATTTTGTTGGTGATTTTTGGTTTTCTATACTTTCATAAGTTCAGTTTTTTAGGTATAGTGTTCCTTTCATATCTTTTACTATAATTTTAGGTGAGTGTGAGTTTGATATATTAGTTAACTATAGTGTTGGTTTTGAATGGTTCTTTACATTCTAAAAGAAGGTTTATGTGATCTAAAAGATCTCCATGAAGTAAATTTGGAACTTTGAAAAGATCCTTACAGAGTGGCTTCTTTTGTATGCCTGGAATATTTTGAAAGATGCATCAACTAGTCCAGAATATACCCTACAACTTCATTTCTGATTGAAATGGGTTACACTTGATATGTAGTAAGATAGTTTGAGTAGAACAAGGAATTTCTTTATGATGCTAGGGTGGAATTGTGAATTTTTTAGTTTATAATTTCCAAATTTGTTTGTAGTATTTGAGTCAGTTGCTGAGTTGGTGATGATTGGAAAAAGCATGAACTCACTATTGGAATTATGGGATTTGATTTATCTAGTTTATGAATAAATAAATAAATAAATTAGAGCCCATTTGATTTTATTTTCATTAACAATTTTATTTCCATCATTTTCAAAAATAAAAAAAACTAGTCATAGTTTCAAAATGAAAATGGAATATATTGAATATTTTGCCTAAAATTTTTTAAATGGTTTCTATTTTCATGCCTTAAAAATATGCTCTTTCCAAAGTATATGTGCAATTTAATTGTTTTGGAGTAACAGGGTACTTTATGTTAAATCAAATTTGATTTTGATGGATAGTATATAATTGCATGCTAGAGAGTAGGTTTAGGAAAAATTAAAAATGAAAATGATCCAGTAAAATATCTAGAAATTAATAATTTTCAATTTCAAAATAATGATGAAAATGAAAATGATTCTTGAAAATAAACATAAGCACACCATCACAAATACATTCATATATGCACTTTCTCTTTTAGCAAGTACACAACCACACTTGTAAAAAAAGATATTCACATCAATGCACATAGCTACACAAAAAATATATATTTTTTTACATATAAACTTTCTTTCTTCCTGTATGAGTTGCATCGATGTTACATATGATTCTAATTTTTTCGTTTGTGTTCAAATTCCTTTGAAGTCACTTGCATGCACGTATTTTTTGTTGGATCAAATAACTCACTTTAATGTATGGTTTAACAAGTGACATTTGAAAGGCTGGAACTCTAAATTCATAGCGGAAAAACTATAAAGGAGAAATATTGGGGTCGTCTTCATGATAATCTTAGTAGCCACGGATACACACAAGTGGTTCACGGGCAATGAGGTGGGGGGCCATGCAGTAGGTCAGAAAAGGAGTTAGGGGCCCAATATTATAATCCAACAATGAAGTATGAAACAAGTTTTGCAATTGTTAGGCACTGTAAGATTGCTATTTTGAGCTTCAAATCCATGCTATCACAAGCTATGTGTGTCACAATCATGTAACTTTTTGTGGTACAAGATATAATGTTCACTTGTAGCTTAATTAGTGCAAGAGTGCAAGTATCATTTATAATAAATGTTTTGAAACATTATACTATCACATTGATAAATGAATAGAAATTAAAAGAAGACCTAAAATTTATTCGAATTGAAAAGAAGAAAAGAAACCAAGAAGAGATTATTAGTGTTGGATAACATCAAGATGTTTATCTAAAAGGCACATATTCTGCATTACATATTGCTAATGGTGTAAAACCCTCTTTGGTTTTAGTGAATTTTAAGTTCGTAATGGCATTCACATTTTTTTCTATATAAAAAACTTTTTTTAACTCAATTTATATGAATTTGTTGCACTAGCTTTGAGTTTCATTTTCCAAGTGTCCTTCATTTACCACTTGAGGTGCTTGAATATGAAACACTAATTAGTTTATTTGTGGCTAGATGCGCTATTGATCGGTGAGTGATTGGAAAGGTAACTTGTTCAAGACATGAATCCTTTAGTTTATACATAGTGTGTATAGCAAAAGATACATTTTGGGATACAATCACCAGCTGTGCCTTGATTGATAAATTGTTCTTTTTTGAATGCAAGTATTTTAGAACTTTTACAAAAAAATTCACATGGAGGCACCCAATCAAGTTGCCGCCTCACTTAATATAAAGAAATGTTTGTTGCTGAAAGGAGTGGCTATTGATCACTTGTTCTTTCAAAACTTTTCATCTAAATTTCCTGAGGAGGATTTAACTCTTCACTAATGCCATGGCAAGGGCTACAGATAAGTGTGAATTTTGAACCATTCACTTAAATGGCCAACTTTCAAGCAGATAACCAATTTGCTAGCTAATTTTTGATGTTCCACATTTTTAAGTTGAGTTTTCTTAGGTGTAGTGCTTTTTTCATATCTTTTATAATACTTTCAAATGAGTGGAATTTTGATATATCAGTTGACTATAGTGTTGGTTTTGAATGGTACTTGAGGCTAAAAAACTTTTTGAAAGCTTTAAGTCCATCAAAAGTTTCTCTCCTTATCAAGATTCGCTTAAACAAATAAATTGATTTGCTGTACAAGTTGAAGATTCAACCAAAACTATGGTTGAGAGATTGAGTAGAAAATATTAATTTCTTTATGATGTTAGACCTTGAATTGTGAATTAGTTAGTTTATGATTTGTCAAACTTATGTTGTAATATTTTAGTGAAAATTATTTCATTGGCGATGATTGGTAGAAATATAAACTCAATGTTGGAATTACAGGATTAGATTATCTAGTTTGTAAATAAAAAAAAAAACTTAGAGCTCATTTGATTTTATTTTTATTTCTATCATTTTCAAAAATCAAAAAATTAGTTATGGTTTAAAAGTGAAAATGGGATTATATTTGAATGTTTTGTCTAAAAAAAATTTAAGTGTTTTTATATTTTTATGCCTAAAATGACATGCTTTTCTATCAAAATAAATGTACATTTTAATTATTTTAGAGTGACAGTAGGTATTTTATATCAAGTTGAATATGAATTTGGCTGATAGGATATAATAGGATGACAGAGAGTATGATTAGGAAAAATAAAAAATACAAATATTCTAGCAAAAATTTTAAAATAGTGCTGAAAATGAAAATGAGTTTTGTAAATAAAAATAAGTACACAACCGCATGAACAATTACATATATATATATATATATATATATATATAAACTCTTTCTTTTGTAAGTTCACAACTACACTGTACAAAAAATGTGCATGTGCATTGCACAAGGCTATACAAAAAATTTATTTATATATAAAATTTCTTTATCTCTCTATGAGTTGCATTCATGATACATAAAATTCTAACTTTTCCATTTGTGTACAAATTTCTTTAAAATCAGATGCATGTATTATTGTTGCATTCAATAGATCACTTTTACGGTATGGATTGATAAGGGATATCCAAAACACTGAAATTCAAAATTTCAATAGTCACAAAACTATAGAAGAGGAAAATTAGAATCATCTTCATGGTACTCTTAATATCTCTAAATATACACAAGTGTTTCATGCGTAATGAGGTGGGTGACCATGAGGTAGGTCACAAAAGGAGTTACATAATTAATATCAATCCAACAAACAAAGTATGAAATAAGTTTGGTAGTTGGTAGGTGTCACGAGATTGCTATTTTGAACTTCAAATCCATGCTAACACGAGCCATGCATGTTATGATCATGTAAGTTTGTGTGTTACAAGATATAGTTGTTGATAAATTTGTGCAAGAGCACAAGTATCATTTATAATGTGTTTTAAAATATGATACTATCAAATTTATGAATGAACTGAAAATTAAAAGAAGACCTAAATTTTATTTGAATTGAAAAGGAGAAAAGAATTTATGAGGAGATTATTGGTTTTTGTTAACATCAGAATCTTATTACCTATGAAAAGTATATATTCGAGTATTACATATCACTAATGCCCTAACACTGTCTTTGATCACAACGAATTTTCATTTTGTAAATGAAATTTACATTTTTTTCTATATAGAAAACTTATTTTTCATTTAGAATACATTTTGAATTTGTCACACTAGCTACCAAAATGAACATGATTGATCTGAGCTTTGAATTTTATTTCCTATACGTCATTCAATTTACCACATGAAGTGCTTGAATTTGAAAAATAAGTAATTAGTTTATCTATGGATAGATGCATAGTTTGTTAATGCATGATTGGAAAGGTAAGTTGTTTGACGCTTAAATGCCCTAGTTTAGACACAATTTGCATAGAAAATGATATATTTTAGGATATAATTAGGAGTTGCCCCTTGATTGAGATTACTAGCTAAATATGTAATAGATTGGCATGTGATTGAAAAGGTTAATTGTTAGAGGCTACTTAATTCCCTTAGTTTAGGCATAGTGTGTATAGAAAATGACACATCTTAGGATATAATTATCTATTGCACCTCAATTGAGATACTATTGATGCTTGGATACAACCAACATAAACTTTTATTGAACAATTAACATGGATAAGTCCAATCAAGTTGCCACTTCACTTAGATAAATTGAAATGTTTGTTGTTGGAAAGAATGGCTACTGACTACTTTTTCATCTAAATTACCTTACCTGGAGGGTTTAACTCTTTGCTACTACCATGGCAATGGTTATAGATGAATATGAATTTTGAGCCATTTACTTAAATGGATGACTTTCAAGTAGAAGAATATTTTGTTGGCTATTTATTTTAATGTTCCAAAGTTTCGTAAGTTCAATTTTTTTAGGTGGTAGCGTTCTTTTCATATCTTTTACAATAGTTTAAGGGGATTGCAAGTTTGATATATCATTTGACTATGGTGCTAGTTTTGAATGGTTCTTGAGGTTGAGAAACTTTTTGAAAGCTTTAAGCTAATAAAAAATTTCTCTCCTTATCAAGATTCACTCAAACAAACAAACTAATCCTATGGTACAAAATGAAGATTCACCCAAACTTGTGATGGAGAATTTGTTGGTATTCATATCCTCACCAATATCACTTATATCTTTGGGTCTTTTGGATGAATTGTCTTGAAGTTTTTGATAGAAGTTTACATGTAGAGATTTGTTTCCAAGGTTATTGAAAGCAAACAACGGAAATAACATATTTGTAGGATTTTTTTTGGCAAGAAATTGGGTATCTATTCTTGATCGAATGAGAACTTCATTTTTATGTTTCTTTTTTTTGAATTTCAATAATATTGCTTGCATTTAATGGCTAACCATTTGCTACCAATAGGGAATTGCTTCTCATCTTAAATTCAATTGATTGGATTTGCACCAATGGAAACCATAAACGTTCGACATTATAGAAGGATTGATTTGCTTATTTTTAGATAGTGAACGGGTGTTCCTTCTTCCATTCTCTCCTATTTATGGGTACTAATCATTCATATTGAAAAGTAGTTTTCTTGCTTTTTTTGTGTTAGCTCATGATCTAAGCAAGCCGCACATACACCTTAGTACATGTTCCTCGACACAAGTGAGTAGATGTTGTTATCTTTCTGAAGAAGATTTTTGTCGCTTGAAAGATCTCCATGAAGTGAATTTAGAATTATTTGAAAAGACCTTTCCAGAGTGGATTCTTTTGTAAGCCAGGAAACTTTAATAGATTCATCAATAAGTTTAGAAAAAAAAATGTTTGAAGTATACTATACAACTTTGTTTCCAATTGAAATTGGTACATTTGATATGCAGTAACATAATTTGAGCAGAACAAGGAACTTTTTTATGATGTTAGGATGGAATTTTGAATTATTCATTTTATAATTTTTCAAACTTGTTTGTAGTACTTTATTCATAGTGATTGCATTGGTGACGATGGGCAAAAATATGAAATCAATATTAGAGTTATGAGATTTGATTTATCTAATTTGTAAAGAATACAAAAGAAAAATTTAAAGTCCATTTGGTCTTATTTCCATTTATATTTACATTTCTAGCATTTTCAAAAGTCAAAATGTTGGTCATGATTTCAAAAATAAAAATGGAATGTATTTGAATATTTTGCCTATAAACATTTAAATGGTTTCTATTTTCACGCCTAAAAAACATGTTTTTTTTCCCCAAAGTATATGTGCAATATAATTGTTCTAGAGTGATCGTGGGCCCTTGATATCAAATCGAATTTGAATTTGGTTGATAGGATATAATGGGATGATAGAGAATAGGTTTAGAAAAAATTGAAAATGAAAATACTCTAGTGAAAGTATATAGAAATTGATCATTTTGAAGTTTAAAATAATGATGAAAATGAAAATATTTTTTGAAAATAAACATAAGTACTCAATAACATATATAATTATATCTACAAACCCTCTTTGTTAGTAAGCACACAACCACACTTGTCCAAAAACATATGCATGTGCAATGCACATGGTTAAACAAAAAATAATTTTTATTTTTGTACATACACTTTATTTCTCCCTATATCATGAGTTGCATTCATGATTCATATGATTCTAACTTTTTTGCCCATGTTCATTTTACTTTGAAGTGTCATTCAATTTACCACATGAGGTGCTTAAATCAAATCCTAATTAGTTTATTTGTTGCAAGATGCACAATTGATCGGCATGTGATTGAAAAGGTAAGTTGTTCAAGGCTTAAATTCCTTAGTTTAGACACAATGTTTATAGTAAAAGACATATTTTGGGATACAATCAACAACTGCCCCTTGATTGAGAAATAGTTTTGTTTGAATGTAAGCATCTTAGAACTTTTACTAAAGAATTAACAAGGAAGCGTTCAATCAAGTTGTTGCTTCACTTTGATAAATTGAAATGTTGGCTGTTGGAAAGAGTGGCTATTGACCACTTGTTCTTCCAAGACTTTTTGTCTAAATTTCCATGGTTATAGGATTCAAGTCATCACTACTACCATGGCAATAACTTCAGACACATATAAATTCGAGACATTCACTTAAATGGACAACTTTTGGGCAAATGACTAATGAGCTGGCTGATTTTTGATGTTCCACATTCATAAGTTTAGTTTTTGCTTGTGTAGTGTTCCTTTCATATCTTTTACAATAGTTTCAGATGAGTGGGATTCTGATATATCAAGTGACTATAGTGCTGAATGGTTCTTAGGGTTGAAAAGCTTTTTGAAAGCTTTAAGCTAATTAAAAATTTCTTTCCTTATCAAGATTTGCTCAAACAAATGAATTGATTGCGTGATACAAGTTGAAGGTTCACCCAAAAATGTAGAGGAGAAATTTAGTAGAAAAGATTCATTTCTTTAAAATGTTAGGATAGAATTGTCAATTAGTTAGTTCATGATTTGCCAAACTTATTTCATAGTATTTTAGTGACAATTATCGCAATGGTGATGATTGGCAGAAATATAAAGTCAATGTTGGAATTAAGGGTTCCAATTATCTAGTTTGTAAATAAATAAAAAAGAAAAACTTAGAGCCCATCTAGTTTTATTTACATTTACATTTTCATTTTCATCTTTTTTAAAAGTCAAAAATTTAGTTAATGTCACAAAATAAAAAAGGGAATTTTTTTGAATGTTTTACCTAAGAAAATTTGAGTGGTTTATATTTTTATGCCAGAAAAAGATGTGCTCTTTTTTAAAAAATATTTATACATTTTTAATTGTTTTGGAATGAAAATGGGGGTGACAATGGGTACTTTATATCAAATTGAATATGAATTTGGATGATAGGATGTTATTGGATGAAAGAGTGTATATTTACGAAAATTTAAATATAAAATAATCTGGTGAAATGTGTAGAAATTGATAATTTGAAAAATGAAATTGAGTTTTGAAATGAAAATAAGAGTATGACTACTTATACAATTATATATATACACATTTGAGCATTACATATCACTAATGCACTAAACTGCCTATGATCACAATAATTTTTATTTTGTAAATGACATTTACATTGTTTTCTCCATAGAAAACTTATTTTTCATTTGAAACACATTTTGAATTTGTCATAGTAGGTACGAAAATGAACTTGATTGATTTGAGCTTTAACTTTTGTTTGCCAAATATGTCATTCAATTTACCACGAGGTGCCTGAATTTGAAATCGTAATTATTTTATTTGTGGTTAGATGCAAAGTTAGTTGATGGATGATTGGAAAGGTAAGTTGTATGAGACTTAAATTCTAATTAGGATATAACCAAGAGTTGCCTCTTGATTGAGATTTGTGGCTAGATGTGTAACAGATCGGCATGTGATTAAAAAGGTCAATTGTTCGAGGCTACTTAAATACCTTAGTTTAGAAAAAATGTGTATAGAAAATGAAACATTTTAGGATATAATCAGTTGTTGCCCCTCAATTACTATTGCTATTCGGATGCAACCAACTTAGAACTTTTACTATACAATTAACATAGAGGAGTCCAATCAAGTTGCCACTTCACTTTTATAAATTGAAATGTTTATTGTTGGAAAGAGTGGCTAATGACCACTTGTTCTTCCAAGAACTTTTATATCTAAATTTCCATACCTGGAGGGTTTAACTCTTCACTACTGCCATGACAATGGCTATAGATGAATATAAGTTTCAAGTTATTTACTTAAAATGGATGACTTTCAAGCAGATGACTATGAAAATTTTTTTGGCTATTTTTTTATGTTCCAAAGATTCATAAGTTCAATTTTTTTAGGTGTAGTGTTCTTTTCATGTCTTTCGCAATAGTTTTTAGTGAGTGTGAGTTTGATATATCAGTTGACTGTAGTGCTAGTTCTTAATAGTTCTGGAGGCTCAAAAACTTTTAGAAAACTTTCAGCTAATAAAAAATTTCTACCTTATCAAGATTTGCTCAAACAAACAAATTGATCATGTGATACAAAATGAAGATTCACGTAAACTTGTGGTGGAGAGTTTGTTCGTATTAATATCCTCACAAACATCACCTATATCTTTTGCTCTTTTGGATGATTTATCTTGAAGTTGTCAATATAAGTTCATACAGGAGATTTGTTTCCAAGGTTTTTGAAAGCAAAGGAAGGAAATAACATATTCATTGGATTTTATTTGCAAGAAAATGAGTATGGTATAGTGAATCAAAATTGTTATCATTCTAAAAAAGTTTTGTGTGGCTAGAAAGATCTCCATGAAGTAAATTTGGAATTTTTTGGAAAGAACCTTTGCAAAGTGGCTTCTTTTGTATGCAAAGAAAATTTTAATAGAAGCATCAATAAGTCTAGAGTATGCTATACAACTTCATTTCTAATTGAAATGGGTACACTTTCATTAATATAATTTGAGTAGAATAAGGAATTTCGTTATACTCTTAGGATGGAATTTTGAATTATTCAGATTATAATTTTTCAATCTTGTTTGTAGTACTTTAGTCATAGTTATTCCATTGGTGATGATTGGCAAAAATATGAACTCAATGTCATAATTATGAGATTTGATTTATCTAGTTTGTAAATAATAAAAAAGAAAAATATGAACTCAATGTCATTTACATTTACATTTCTAGCATTTTCAAAAGTAAAAAAATTAGTCGTGATTTTAGAAATGAAAATGGAATGTATTTGAATGTTTTGCCAATAAACATTTAAATGGTTTCTATTTTCATGCCTAAAAAATGTGTGTGTGTGTGTTTTTTTTCATGTGCAATATAATTGTTCTAGATTGGTAGTAGGTACTTTATATCAAATTGAACCTAAATTTGGTTGATAGGATATAATTGGATAATAGAGAGTAGGTTTAGAAATAATTGAAAATGAAAATATTCTAGTGAAAATATGTAGAAATTGATCATTTTGATTTTAAAGTAATGATGAAAATGAAAAATAAGTTTTGAAAATAAGCATAAGTACACAATTACAAATACAATTATATATGTATATATATTTATTATATCTATAAACCCTCTCTTTTAGTAAGTACACAACCAAACTTGTTCGAAAATACATGCACGTGGAATGCACATGTCTACATAAATATATATATTTTCGTATATACACTTTATTTCTCCCTATATGAGTTGCATTAATGATATATATGATTCTAAATTTTTTGCCTATGTTCATTTTTCTTTGAATTCACACGCACATATCTTTTGCAGTATCCAATAGTTCACTTTATTGTATGGTTTAACAAGTGACATCCAAAAGGCTGAAACTTTAAAATTCAATAGCCATAAAATTATGAAAGAAGAAGTTGGATCTATCTTCCTGATACTCTTGGCAGCTCTAAATACATGCAAGTGGTTCAAAGGCAATGAGATGGGTGACCATGCGATACATCAAAAAATGAGTTACGAGCTCAATATCACAATCCAAGACTTTTGCAATTGGCAGGCACTATGAGATTGTATTTTGAGCTTCAAATCCATGCCAACACGAGTTGTGTATGTTAAGTTCATGTAGCTTTTTGTGGTACAAGATATAGCTTGCACTTGTTGCTAAATTTGTGTAAGAGTGCAAGTATCATTTATATTTTGAGATATTATATTATAAAATTGACAAATGAACAAAAACTTAAAAGAAGACCTAAGATTTATTTGACTTAAAAAGAAGAAAAGAAAATAAGAGGAGTTTATTGGCTTTGGGTAACTTTTGGATGTCATAATTACCAAGGAAAATTACACATTCTGCATCACATATTTTATATGTCTAATATCTTCTTTGGTATTAGTCAATTCTAGGTTTGTAAATGATATTCATATTTTTTCCACAAAAAAAAAATCTTATTTTTCACTCTCTTTATATATTGAATTTGTCACACTAGCTATGAGAATTGGTGTAGTTGATATGAGCTTTGAATTCATTTTCCAAATGTGTCATTCAATTTACCATATGAGGTGCTTAAATATAAACCCTAATTTGTTTATCTGCAGCTAGATGCATAATTGATTGGTAGGTGATTGAAAAGGTAAGTTCTTTGAGGCTTAAATCCCATAGTTTAAATGCAATGTTTATAGTAAAAGATACATTTTGTGATATAATCAACAATTGCCCCTTGATTGAGAAATTGTTTTGTTTGAATTTAAGCATCTTAGAACTTTTACTGAAGAATTAACAAGGAAGCATCCAATCAAGTTGCTGCTTCACTTTGATAAATTGAAATGTTAATTATTGCAAAGTGTGGCTATTGACCGCTTGTTCTTCCAAGACTTTTCATCTAAATTTCCAAGGTTATAGGATTTAAGTCTTCACTACTACCATGGAAATAGCTAAAGACAAATATGAATTTCAAGATATTCACTTAAAATGACAACTCTTGAGCAGATGACTAATGAGCTGGTTGATTTTTGATGTTCCACATTCATAGGTTTAATTTTTGCTAGTGTAGTCTTCCATTCATATCTTTTACAATAGTTTCAAATGAGTGGGATTGTGATATATCAGTTGACTATAGTGTTAATTTTGAATCGTTCTTGGGGCTGAAAAACTTTTTGAAGGCTTTAATTGTAGCACCCCCTCTTGGGATAACATCGAAGCTGAGGCACTAAAACATTCATTCCTTAAGCATGCACCAATGCAATCACTAGGCCCACAAAAAATTCACAAATTTTCGACAATAATATCAATAGTATTGTAATCTTACTATATGTTTTAACCCAAATGTGGAAGCTATATCAGATTGCTAAATACCATAATAAAACGTTCAACAACATTCAAAACCAAAATGTAATCTCTAGTACTATGATTCATACATACAAACCATGAGTATATTAGTACTCATGACATATAACAATTTTTGAAACAAAACAATCCAAAATGTAGTCATATATAAATATACATAATAGGCTCCAGTTCAAATCATTTCTGCCAAATTTGTCAATCCTCATATTCCTTTGTCTCAATAAAATGAGTAATGCATGAAGGTGAGTCATAAAGACCCAGTGAGGACAGTGTAAAGCAATGCATGTCCAATTAGAAATCAAGATTCACAGATGTCAATCAATAACAGTTTAGCATGAGAACAACAAGTTAATGCCAAAAGAAAGCAATAAAGGAAATCGAATTACTAGCTAATACTAGGTCGAAAGCTAAGACTATTGGCTCAACAATGTGTTCATCTCAACTAATTTACATTGAGAGCTATCGACATTGGTCGACTTAACCAATTATGTTGGGAGGTTTAGGGGTATCTCAACCAATCATAGTTGAGAGGCATAGATGTCGACCAACTTAATCATTTTACTATAGGAGGCTTTTTTGTCTATTGGTTTGTTGTCTCAAAGCATTAGTTCGACCTAGACTGGGATACCACTCTAGCCTTATTGTTCCAAGAGCAGAATACAAGTACAAGGATAGCAAGCCCAAACACATATGTAAGTCAGTAAATCAAATATATCATGCATATAGGAACATCCTTATGCATCTATATCAATACAATAACAATTTAGTTTAATATAATAACAACCAGTTCAATAGCTCAAGCATGACAGCTCGACAATAATAGTGGCTCGAGCATAACAACTTGGCAATAACAGTAGCTTGAGCATAATAGCTTGGCAAGGCACTTGGCCAACGATTCTCTTGTACATATATTTTTTAGTTCGATTAATCAATCAATCAAATGCCAACATGGCAGAATGATAAGTTTCACAAAATAGTTTCAATAAAGCTAGTATGTAACAATAACAATCAAAATTAATTAAGAAAGCCGACATGGCTAAAATACTATACGATATAGTCTGATCGGTATGGTAACATATGAGATATAAAATTGTTCATGGTATTAGAATAGAACGAACGATTGATTCTAATTGGTTTTAGTTCACGATTTGAAAATGGTATGCTTCAGAAGTTTAATGATTAATAGTACTCAATGAATGATTTCAAGTCAATAGAACCTCGAAGGGTTTAGAAGTAGCAATGAATGATAATCAGATGAGATGTCAAGCAACGGAACCTCACAGGTTTCGAAAAGCAATAATAAAGATTAATTAGATAAGATGTCAAGCAATAGAACCTCAGAAGGTTCGAAAAGCAATAATTAACGATAATCAAATTAAATATCAAATTATTGAATTTCATAGGATTTGGCAATCAATTGATAATAATAATAATATTAAGACTGGTATTAGATCAACTAAACCACACAAGGTTCAATCACAATAATATTACTTTACTTAAAGAATTACCAGGTCGGTGGATCCTCACCTTAATCACGCCTGTGACATAGTCAAACTCTGCTAGTCCTCAAGGTCAAATCCTCTGTCACCTATTTAAAAGAATAATCTTACATCAAAATTCATGTTCAACCCTAGCGATCACTAATGCTTAGAATCAAACCAATAACAACCCCTAATGCTGAGCGATTATCCTATTGATACTCGATATTGATCATACTAATTCAGTTACCAATAAAATCTAAAATTTAGTCGATTAAATCATGGTTACATAAAATTAGGGTTTTCTACACTTAATATACTATATAACCTATAGTTTACATGAAATAATACCATTTGAATTCACTAGGCTTGTTAAATCGATCAAAGTTGTTTTATTTTTATACAGGGGTGCCTTGATTAATTATTTCTATCATAATATACAAGAATACAAGATTCGGTGATGATTAGAGTGTGTATATACACATATGCATTCATATATATCATTATATGCCAATATCTCACAAACGAGTCGGAATTATGATGGTCCATTTGCATGCATGCACTCTTGGGAATGAGAAAATTTTTTTATCTCTTGGCCACTGCCGCCAAAAAGTTCAACACCATTACCATTTGATGCCTCTCATTGAGAGTAGTACTCTTGGTTTTATATTTCTCCATTGAAAAATAGGTTAACCGCTGCCTTAAAGTGTTAGAACCACTTTAGCTCCACCAATGGTTTTCGCCTTTGCCGCTACGTTTCACTACCATGTAAAGTTCCCATGTAATTTTCCTCATTGAGTGCTACTCAAAGTACCTTTTAGAGTCACCAATGGATGCCAAAAATATAGAAACCCAGTTGCCCATCGTGAGTTTTCTCTTTCGATCTCCTCTGCCATGTGTCTCCGGTGATTGTCAGCCGTGCCTAGTGGTGT
This sequence comes from Jacaranda copaia, assembly GCA_014898725.1. Lineage (NCBI taxonomy): Eukaryota > Viridiplantae > Streptophyta > Magnoliopsida > Lamiales > Bignoniaceae > Jacaranda > Jacaranda copaia. Next base: position 542,506 of record JACGDI010001584.1, read on the forward strand.
TTTTGGAGAGCTAAAAGGAAGGTGGTCATGACTGAGGCGTTAGGTGGAGAGAAAGGTTGTCACCAGTGGAGTGTATGTGGTGGTGGTGGTCACGGTGTTAGAGAGAAAGGAGAAAGAAAAAGAAAAAGGTTGAAGAAGGAAGGAAATGAAGAAAATGTTGCTGCCCAGTTGTTTTATTAAATCACAATTTTTTGTTTTGCAATTTGGTCCTTGGAAAATTTAAGTTATGCAATTAAGCTCAAAAAGTTTTGGTGAAATTCAAATTAGTTATCAATTTCATAAGACCTTACATTAGGTCCCTCAATCTGATAAAATTAGACATTAACCCTTCATAATTCAATAAATAGTGCAATTACATCTCTAAAAATTGCATTTTAACCCACAAAAATTTTGAAATTTCACAAATATTAAATAAATTCCCAGTATTAAAATATCATGAATTATCAGGGTGTTACAATCCTTCCCTCTTTAAAAAGAATATGGTCTCTAGATTCTTACCTGAATACTAAAAACATTCTGGATACTATTGGTGCATGAGGTCCTTAAGTTCCTAAATTGCTTTTTCAACATTATGATTCTGCCAAAGAACTTTCACTTGAGGAATCCTCCAATTCCTAAGTTCTCAAAACTTCCGATTCAAAATGCTAACTGGTTGTTCCTCATATTTTAGATTACTTTGCAATGGTATGTTGGCTAGGGAAGTAATGTGGGAAGGGTTATGGTAGTATTTTTGAAGTTGAGACATGTGAAAGACATCATGAATGCCTGTCACATTCTATGGTAAAGCCAAGCGATATGCCACTAGCCCAATCCTCTTACTTATCTCTTAAGGGCCAAGATATTTAGGGCTCAACTTTTCGCCTTTGCTAATCCTTCAAGTTCCATTTGTCGGAATTACTTTAAGAAATTCCTGATCACCCACTTCAAACTCCAAATTTTTTCTTCCTTTATTTGCGTAACTCTTCTGGTGGTCCTGTGCAGCTTTTATTTGATGCTTAATGATTTGAGTCTTTTCAATAACCTCTTGAATTAGTTTTGACTTGATAAATTTTAGAGACTCATAGCTACTATTTTTATCTTTAAGGTCCCAATGTAATGGGGACTAATATTTTTTGCTGTATAATACCTCACATGGGGCCGTTTGGATAATGGATTGATAACTATTATTATATGAAAATTCAATCAAAGGTTGATGTTGGCTCTAATTTTCAATGAAGTCCAAGACACAAGCTCTCAACATGTCCTCTAGTATTTGGATGGTCCTCTCAGATTGTCTATCTGTTTGAGGATGAGCGGTAGAGCTGAAATGTAACCTTGTCCCTAAATGTTCCTGTAAAGCTTTCCAAAGTCTTGAAGTAAACTTTAGATCTCAATCAAATACAATGCTGATTGGTACTCCATGCAGTCTCACAATTTCTCTCACATACAGTTTTGCCAATTTCTTAACTTTGTACTATGTTACAATTGGCAGGAAATGAGCTGACTTAGTTAGCCTGTCCACTATCACTCATATGCTATTGTAACCTCTTTTGGCTGTAGATAAGCTCATCACAAAGTTTATTCTGATTTGCCCTCATTTCCAATTAGCAATCAAAAGTGATTGGAGTAATCCTGATAGTTGCTGATGTTTTGCTTTTACCAACTGACAAGTTAAACATCTATGTACGTAGTCCGCAATATCCTTTTTCATTCCATTCCACCAGAATTTCTTTTTCAAGTCTTGATACATCTTAGTACCTTTTGGATGTACCATGAATCTAGTTTTGTGTGCCTCATCCAATAGTCTTCCTCTTATTTCTTCTGGCACACAGATTCTCTTATGGAACAGAAGGGTACCTTGATTGTCAGTATTAAATTAAAATTCTCTAGATTCCTTGAAAGTTTCTTTTTATCTTGATATCCAACTATCTTGGGCTTGAGCTCACCATATTTCAGCATACAACTTTGGCTACACACTTACTTCTGCAAGCCAAACTTTTGGTTTCAATGTTAGCACGACATCCATTCTTAAAGCTTCTATCACTATTGATCTTGTTATATAGGTTACTCTAGCTCTACGGTTCAACGCATTTGCCACCATGTTTGCCTTGCCTAGATGGTAGGAGATTGAGAAATCAAAATCTTCAAGAAATTCCATCTATCGGCATTATCTCATGTTTAGATCCTTTTGTGATCTTAAATATTTGAGACTTTTGTAGTCTGTGTATACCTCAAATATGGCTCTGTATGGATAAGGTCTCCACTAAGATAGTGTAAAAATTATTACTACCAACTCTAAGTCATGAGTAGGATAATTTTCCTCATGTGACTTGAGCTTTTGGGATACATAGGCAATGACTCACCCTTTTTGCATTAATATGTACCAAAGTCTTTCCTTTAAGGCATATGTATATACTGCAAAATTCACTGATCCCTCTAGAAAAGCCAATATTGAGGCGCATGTTAATTTATTCTTCAGTTTTTGGAAACTTTCCTCATCCCCATTAAATAGTTGATCCTTTTGAGTAAGCCTAGTCATGGGGCTAGCTATTTTAGAAAAATCTTATACGAACCTTTAATAATAGCCTGCTAGACCCAAAAAACTACAAATTTTCATCATATTCTCGGGTCTCTTACAATTAACTATCACTTCTATCTTAGAGAGATCAACCTCTACTCCATCTGGGATATGACGTGGCCAAGAAACGATACCTTCTCTATCCAAAATTCGCACTTACTAAACTTAGCATATAACTTATGTTCCTTCAAAGTTCTAAGGACTAAGTGTAAGTGCTTAGTATGTTCTTCTCGAGTCTTCAAGTATACTAGAATATCATCAATGAAGATAACCATAAACTTATTTAGATATGGTTAAAATACTCAATGCATTAGATCCATGACTGCTATAGGCGCATTTGTTGGACCAAATGGCATCACCACAAACTCAAAGTGACCATATTGTGAATTAAAAGCAGTCTTCAGGATATCTTCCTCTCTAATCTTTAACTGGTAATACCATTGTCTCAAGTTTAACTTTGAGAAGACTGTGGACCTTTGCGAAAGATTGAACGATTCTTCTACATGCGGTAGGGGGTACTTATTTTTGATAGTGACTTTGTTTAACCCCTGATAATCAATGCACATTCTCAAGGATCTATCCTTCGTCTTAACAAATAATACTAGGACTCCCTAAAGAGATGTGCTAGGCTGTATAAATTTCTTTTCTAGCAGCTTTTGAAGTTGATCCATCAGTTTTTTCAATTTGCTAGTGCCATCTTATAAGGAGTTTTGGATACTAGTGTAATCCTTAGAAGAGTGCGAATGACAAATTCTATCTCTATGTCTGAAGGTAATGTGTTTAATTTTTCTAGAAATATTTCAAGGTTTCCAGTTGCTACCTCTACCTTTTCAATTTTGGCTGTATCTCAGGGCTTATTAATAAGATAAGCCAAAACTCCCCATCTATTTTCCTTCAAAATTTTCCTGGCTTTCAATGCAGATATAATTAGGATTGAATGATTTTAATCTCCAAATTGGTGGGTTGATATCGATACTGTATTTCCAATCATCACACACTTTGTATAATAGTTCATATGTGCTTGATGTTTGTACAACTAATTCATACCAAAAATCAAATCATATCTTTGAATAGGCATTTGAATCAGATCGACTGGGTATGTTTCACTTTTTATCATGCGCGTGCATTCTCAATATATAGTTTTAGTAGTCAACCTTACTTCTAGTGGTGTCAGAACTTATATCTGGTATGCTAAGATTTCAAGTGGTTTAATCATCGTTTGCAACAATGAGATAGATATAAAAGAGTGGGATACAATGGGATCATAATACCTACCCCAAATGCTGAGCGATTATCCTATTGATACTCGATATTGATCATAGCAATCCAGTTACCGATAAAATTGAAACTTTAGTTGATTAAATCATGGTTACATAAAATTAGAGTTTTCCACACTTAATATACTATATAACCTATAGTTTATATGAAATAATACCATTTGAATTCACTAGGCTATTTAAATCAATCAAAGTTGTTTTATTTTTATATAGGGGTGTCCTGATCGATTATTTCTATCATAATATATGAGAATACAAGATTTGGCAACGATTGGAATGTGTATATACACACATGCAATCACATATATATCATCATTATATACCAATATCTCACAAATGAGTCAAATTTTGATGATGCATTGGTGTGCATGCACTTTTGGGAATGAGACAAAAATTCTGTCTCTTGGCTATCGTCGTGCCGCCACTACCGAAAAGCTTAACACTATCGCCATTCAATGCCTCTCACTGAGAGCTTTCCAATGGTACCCTTGATTTTCTATTTCTCTATTGAAAAATGGGTCAACTACCACCTTAGCTCCACCATCGATTTCCACCCTTATCATTACATTTCACTACCATGCAAAGCTTCTACGTGATTCTTCTTATTGAGTGCTACTAAAACCACCCTTTAGACTCGTCGATGGATGTCAAAAACATCAAAACCTAGTTTCTTGCCGTGAGTTTCCTCTTTCAATCTCCTCTGTTGTGCATCTTTGAAGACTGTTAGCTATGCCTAGTGGTGTTTTCGGAGAGTTGGAGGGAAGGTGATCATGATTGGGTTGTTGGGTAGAGAGAAGAGTTGCTGTCGGTGTAATATGTGTGGTGGTGGTGTTCACGGTTGTGGAGAGAAAAGGAGAAGGAAAAAGAACAAAAGGTTGAAGAAGAAAGGAAATGAAGAGAACACTGCTGCTTGGTTGTTTTATTAAATCAAAATTTTTTATTTTGCAATTCGATCCTTGAAAAATTTAAGTTATGCAATTGAGCTTAACGGGTTTTGGTGAAATTCAAATTAGCCATTAATTTCATGAGACCTCTCATTGGGTCTCTCAATCTGATAAAATTAGACATTAACCCCTCATAATTCAATAAATAGTGCAATTACATCTTTAAAAATTGCATTTTAGACCACAAAACTTTTGAAACACAAATATTAAATAAATCCTCAGAAAATAATATTTAAATAAAATATTAAAATATCATGAATTATATGGGTGTTACATTAATCTAATAAAAATTTCTTTCCTTATTAAGATTCGCTTTGACAAATGAATTGATCATGTGATACAAATTGATGGTTCACCCAAATTTATAGTGGAGAGATTCAGTAGAAAAAATTCATTTCTTTGTGATGTTTCACATAGTTTATGATTTGTCAAACTTGTTTCATGGTATTATAGTAATAATTATTGCATTGGTGATGATTGGTAGAAATATAGACTCAATGTTGGAATGAAGGGTTCTGATGATCTAGTTTGTAAATAAATAAAAAAGAAAAGCTTAGAGCCTATCTAGTTTTATTTACATTTACATTTTCATTTTCATCATTTTTAAAAGTTGAAAATAAGTTAATGTTTCAAAAATGAAAATAGGATTAGTTTTGAATGTTTTGCCTAAAAACAATTAAGTGGCTTATATTTTTATGCTAGAAAAAGACCTGCTCTTTTTTCAAAATATATGTATATTTTTAATTATTTTGGTGTGATAGTGAGTACTCTATATCAAATTGAATTTCAATTTAGTTGGTGGGATGTTATAGGATGAGAGAGAGTACATTTAGGATAATTTAAAAATAAAAAATAATATAGTGAAAATGTGTAGAAATTGATAATTTTAATTTTAAAATAGTGTTGAAAATTAAAATAAGTGAATGACAACAAATATAATTATTTATATGTATATGTAAATGCAAGCATTGTATATCACTAATGCGCTAACATCGTGTTTGATCACAATGATTTTTTATTTTGTAAATGATGTTTACACTTTTTTCTCCGCAGACAACTTATTTTTCATTCAGACTACATTTTGAGTTTGTTGCAGTTGCTACAAAGATTAGCATGATTGATTTGAGCTTTGAATTTTATTTTGCCAAATATGGCATTCAATTTTCCATATGAGATGCTTGCATTTGAAATAGTGATCAGTTTATATGATGTTAGATGCATAGTTAGTCAATGGATGATTGGATAAGTAAGTTGTCCAAGACTTAAACACCTTAGTTTAGACACAATGTGTGTAGAAAATGATACATTTTAGGATATAATCAGGAGTTGCCCTTTGATTGAGATTTGTGGCTAGATGTTCAGTAGATTGGCATGTGATTGAAAAGGTTAATTGTTTGAGGCTACATAAATCCTTTAGTTTAGACACAGTGTGTGCAGAAAATGATACATTCTAGGATATAATCATATGTTGCCCCTTGATTGAGATACTGTCATTGTTTGGTTCCAACCAACTTAGAACTTTTACTAAACAATTAACATGGAGGAGTTCAATCAAGTTGCCACTTCACTTCGATAAGTTGAAATGTTTGTTTTTGGAAAGAGTGGCTACCAACTATTTTTTCTTCCAAGACTTTTTCATCTAAATTTCCTTACCTGGATGGTTTAACTCTACGATATTGCAATGGCAATGGCAATGGCTATAGATAAATATGAATTTCTAGCCATTTACTTGAATGGATGACTATCAAGCATACGACTACTTTGTTGGTTGTTTTTTATGTTCCAAAGATTCATAAGTTCAATTTTTTTGGGTATAGTGGTCCTTTCATATCTTTTACCATAGTATTAGGTGGGTGTGAGTCTAGTATATTAGTTGACTATAGTGATAGTTTTGAATGGTTGGTGAGGATAAAAAACTTTTTGAAAGTTTTAAGGTAATAAAAAATTTCTCTCTTTATCAAGATTCACTTAAACAAACAAATTGATCCTGTGATATAAATGAAGATCCACCCAAACTTGTGATGGAGAGTTTGTTGGTATTAATATCCTTATCAACATCACCTATATCTTTGGCTCTTTTGGATGATTTGTCTTGAAGTTGTCGTCCGAAAATCATACAGGAAGATTTGTTTCCAATGTTATTGAAAGCAAAGAAAGGAATTAACATATTCGTAGGCTTATTTGAAAGAAAATGAGTAAGGTATAAGTGAGTCAATATTGTTATCTTTCTAAAGAAGACTTGTATGGCTAGAAAGATCTCCATGAAGTAAATTAGAATATTTTGAAATGACCCTTTGCAAAGTGGCTTCTTTTGTATGCCTAAAACATTTTAAAAGATGCATCAAAAAGTCTAGAGCATACTATACAATTTCATTTCCAATCGAAATGGGTACACTTGATATGCAATAAGATAATTTGAGAAGAACATGGAATTTCCTTATGATGTTAGGATGCAATTTTGAATTATTCAAGTTATAATTTTTCAAACTTGTTTGTGGTACTTTCATCATAGTTATTGTGTTGGTGATGATTGGCAAAAATATGAACTCAATGGCAGAATTATGGGATTTGATTTATCTAGTTTGTAATGAAAAAAAAATAAAAAATAGGGCTCATCTATTTTTTTTCATTTACATTTACATTTGCAGCATTTTCAAAAGGTGAAAAATTAGTCGTGATTTCAAAAATGAAAATGGATTGTATTTGAATGTCTTACCTATAAACATTTAAATGTTTTTATTTTCATGGTGTTATATGTGCAATATAATTATTCTAGAGTGGTAGTTAGTACTTTATATTAAGTCGAACCTAAATTTGGTTGATAGGATATAATAGGATGACGAAAAATAGGTTTACAAAAAATTAAAATGAAAATACTCTAGTGAAAATATGTAGAAATTGATAATTCTAAATTTTAAAATAATGATGAAAATGGAAAATGAGTTTTGAAAATAAATATAAGTATGCAAATACACATATAATTATGTATATATATATATATATTTATATCTACAAACCCTCTCTTTTAGTAAGTGCATGACCACACTTGTGCAAAAAGATATGCACGTGGCTACACAAAAAATAATTCTTTTTTTTATATATACACTTTTTTTCTTACTATATGAGTTATATTCATGTTACATGTGATTCTATTTTTTTCACCTTTATTCATATTCCTTTAAAGTCACATGCACGTATCTTCTAATGCATCCAATAGTTCACTTTAAAGACATCCGAAAGGTAGAAACTCTAAAATTCAATAGCCACTGAACTATAAAGAGGAAATTGAAGTCATCTTCATGATATTCTTAGTAGCTCTAAATACATAAAAGTGGTTCACATGCGATGAGATGGGTAACCAAGCGATATTTTAGAAAAGGAGCTATGGGATTAATATAACAATCTAACAGTTTTGCAATTGGTAGATGAGAGTGGAAGTAGGCTAAAGATCCAAAATATAAAACCATAAAAAGGCTAAATATAAATTAGCTTCTCAACTACAAGGATATAATCATGTTTATAATAAGGATTTAAGCTCATAAAATTTACTTGAATGCCAAATCCAAAGGAAAGAGGAGAATGACTCCAATGAACACTTCAACGGATCAACCCGCGCACAGTAGAAGCAATCTTCATTTGGATGCCTTCCACAACTCTGAAAGTGCTCAAAATTTTCATAGAGCACCACCACACACCAATGAATATGTTTTTAAAAATTTTGTGCAAATTGGAATTTCTAAAATCCTTCAAATTTTCCATGAAATTTACTAGACAACAATGGATCATCAAGGAGTAATTAGTTCCCCAAGTGTTGGACCCCTAATGTAATAATCCACACCCCCAAGTACATCTCTAATCAGCCTCAAATATGCTAGAAAATGAGAGATGAAGGTGAGGGAATGGAGGCTTCGAGAGGAATTGGAGAAGGAGATTGTTTAGAAGAGTGTGAAACTTCAACACATGAAAAATCACATTTTGGAGGGAAAAAGGGAATCTAGTGAATTAGCCATCTAATGGCAGGCCACATAGTATTCATAGAGAGGATGGTGTGATGCAAGTTGGCATCATACCTCCCATGCTTGTTGGCAACTTGCCAACTTGCATGTGAATTTGAATTTCACATGCATTTGCATTTAATTAACATCCACATTTCATCTTATGAAATGCAATGCAAATTAACTCTAAATTAATTTCAAATAAACTCTTCATTTAAAATTTCCTCCAAAATCCAAATACTCATTTTAATTAAATTAATTCTTTAATTTAATTAATTGGTTTGACTTAACTACTTAAGTCAATTAACTTAACTCTTTAAGATAATGGGTACCAACTTAACTCTTTAAGTTAACATGAGTAATTAATTATCTCATGGCACCAATTAAATTAGCTCCTTAATTTGACTGGTCTAATTTTAATCCTTAAATTATATTGATAAATTTAACAATTAAATTAATCAAGTTAAGATTACCAAAAAAATTAGTCAATCTAATTCTTCTCCAAAACCACCTAGGTGAATTTTTTGACTTAGAAAATTCTTCCCATCCAATTTTCTTTAGGCTTTTGTGTGTGACCCATTAGATCATTCATTCATTGGACATGGGCTTACAACTCATTGAGATATTTTGAATATTAAAATATTCACATTAGTTTAAACTTTCCTTTAAACTAGCAACTCTTTCAATTAATTTTCATTAATCGAAGAGTACCCAATCTCCATAGTTAATGTCTAGCAACAAGCCCATGGAGCCCAACTAATTGGATGAAATGAATTTGTCCTAATGAACCGTTCAAGCTCTACGCTTGCCATGCAAATACGATTCTTCCATCTCTTTTCTCTCGAAGGAGGCCTAGGGCAAGATATTTGTCAGCTCCTCAATAGCCTTGATAACTATGTTTCTAATTCCAATGTTCAATTCCTCTTTATGACCTCATCTTTAGAGAACTTCTTTTTCAAATTTTCATGCTACCTTACACAAGGATTTTTTGCAATTGATCATTATAGAATACATAGGAGTTGCACTCGCTCTTCACAACGACGAAGAGACAAATTCTATCTTGGATTTCATAAACTTCTATGTCTAAGTAGCTCATACCCAATCTCTACTCGAATGACCCACTATGTGGTTGGTGATAAGTCAAAGTATCAGGACCTAAACACAAGATTACCATGGATTCTCATGTCAAAGGACTAATTATATGCACTAGTGTAAGTAGAGAACTTGCCACTCCGACTATCTAGTAGATTCTTTGGTCGGGTCTTCAGTAAACTTGTTGTCTAACAAGCACCCACTAATATGCACCTATTTCTAACATGGATTGCTCATGAAATGTAGTAATATTCAACTTCTTGGATTTATGCATCGTTAGTACAAGTTTATCCGAATCTTGAATGCCTCATCTCATAAGACTCTATGACTTGAAATATTAAAATTTAAAATCACGACTGCGTAAGACTTATTTCATGATTACCACCTAATGTGCAACCAAGTCCTGTAGTCATGTGTGATTTAAGGGCTTCAACCAAATGCTAGTGAAGTAAAATAAGCATAAGATGAAGATGGCCATTTTATAAGATTATTATTCAATCAAGATTGTATCATAAGTGAAATAGTTTACATGTCAATCTAATTGGCTGCGGGGTACTATTCCAATAATAAATACCTTGAGATTTCTATTTTGAGCTTTGAATCCATGCCAACACGAGTTGTGTATGTTAAGATCGTGTAACTTTTTGTGGTACAAGATATAGCTTGCACTTGTTGCTAAATTTGTGTAAGAGTGCAAGTATATTTGTAATTAATTTTTTGAGATATTATATTATCAATTTGACAAACGAAAAAAAAGTTAAGAGAAGACCTAAGATTTATTTGAATTAATAGAAAAAAAAAACTAAGAAAGAGGTTATTGCTTTTTGATAACATTAGGATGTCATAATTTGCAAGAAAAAATACATATTCCGCACTACACATATAAATATATATTATTTGAGCATTACATATCGCTAATGTGCTAAACTATCTTTGACCACAATGAATTTTTATATTGTAAATGACACTTACATTATTTTCTCCATAGAAAACTTATTTTTCATTCAGAACACATTTTGAATTTATCACACTAGCTACAAAAATGAATGTGATTGATTTGAGCCTTGAATTTTATTTGCCAAATATGTCATTCAATTTACGACATGAGGTGCTTGAATTTGAAATAGTAATTAGTTTTTTTGCCGTTAGATGCAGAATTAGTTGATGGTGTAAGTTGTACGAGACTTAAATACCTTACTTTAGACACAATATATATAGAAAATGTTACCTTTTAGGATATAGTCAATAGTTGCCCTTTGATTGAAATTTGTGGCTAGATATGCAATAGATTGGCTTATGATTGAAAAGGTCAATTGTTTGAGGCAACTTAAATCCCTTAGTTTAGACATAGTATGTATAGAAAATGATACATTTTTGAATATAATTAGCTGTGGCCCTTGGATTGAGATATTGTTGCTGTTTAGATACTGCTAACTTAGAACTTTTTGTTGGAATAGTGCCATGTAGCCAATTGGATTGGCATGTAAAAACTATTTCACTTGAAAAACAATCTTGATTGAAGATATTCTTGTAAAATGGCCATCTTCATCTTATGCTTATTGTACTTCACTAGATTTGGTTAAAGCCTCTAAATCACATAATACTATGGGACTTGATCATACATATGATGGTGATTATGAAACAAGTCTCTACGATCATGATTTTAAATATTTCAAGTTGTGGAATCTTATGAGATGGGGCATGTAAGATTCAAATAGGCTTGCGCTAATGATGGATACTTCAAATAGTTGGATATTACTCCATTTCATGAGAAATGTATGTTAGTGGGTGCTTGTTAGAGAACAAGTTCACTGAAGACCTGCCTAGAGAATTCACTAGATAGTAGGAGTGGTAAATTGGTAATGGCAAGTTCTCCAGCCTCTGCTAGTGTATATTATTAGTATTTAGACTTGAGGGTCCATGGTAACCTTGTGTTTAGGTCCTTATACTTTGACTCTTCTCTGACCACATAACGAGTCATCTGGGGTTGAGATTGGGCATGAGCAATTGAAACATAGAGGTTTGTGAGATCCAAAATGGGATCCATCTCTTCATTGTTGTGAATAATGAGTGCAATCTCTGATGTATTTTATAATAATTGATTCCAAGAAATCCTTTGCACAAGGTAGTATGGCATTTGCAAAGGAGTTTGATGAGGCCATAAAGTGAAATTGAACATTGAAATGTAGAAACATAGTTATTGAGGCTATTAGGGAGTTGACAAATATCTTATCCTAGGCTTTTTTTGGAAGACAGGAGATAGACGGACTGTATTTGCATGGTAAGTGTAGAGCTAGAATTGTTCATCGAGACATCATTCATTCATCCAATTGGTTGGGTCCTATAGGTTTATTGCTAGACATCAACCATGGAGATTGGATACTCTTCGAATAATGGGGATTAATTGAAAGAGTTATTAGTTTAATAGAGTTTAAACTAATGTGAATATTTCAATATTCAAAATATCACAATGAGTTGTTAGCCTATGTCCAATGAAGAGATGAACCTAATGGGTCACACACAAAGCTTAAAGGTGGTTCTTACATGATGGGAGGAATTTTCGAAAAAGTTAGAAAATTCAACCTAGGCATTTTTGGAGAGAAAAATAGTTGACTATTTTATTGGTCTTCTTGGTTTGATTAATTTAATTATTGAATTAATCAAAGTAATTTAAGGAGTTAAATTAAACCAATTAAATTAAAGAATTAATTTAATTGGTGCCATGTGACGATTAATTAATTAACTTAAAGAGTTAAGTTAACAACAATTGACTTAAAGAGTTAAGTTGATTGACTTAAGGCGTTAAGTCAAGTTAATTACTTGAATTAAGAAGTTAATTTAATTAAAATGAGAATTTGGATTTTGGAGGGAAATCAAATGAAATAATTCATTTGAATTTAAATTAGAGTTAGTTTGCATTATATTTCATAAGATGAGATACATATACTAATTAAATGAAAATGCATATGAAATCCACATTCATATGCAAGTTGGCAAGTTGGCCAACCAAGCATGGAAGGTGTGATGCCAACTTGCATCCTCCCTCCCCTCTATAAATAGCCTAGTATCCGGCCATGTGATGGTATTCATTGAGCATTCCTAGTTTCCCTCCAAAAGTGTGACATTCATGTGTTGAAGATTCACACAAACTAAATTCTCTCCCTCTCATTTTCTTCTCCAAACGTCCACTCCCTCACCTTCATCCTCATCTAATCTAGCATATTTGAGGCTGATCTAGAGCATACCTTGGGTGTGTGGACTTGTTCATTAGAAGTCCAACACCTAGGGGACTAAGAGTTCCTTGGTGAACCTTTGCTGTCTGGCAGATTTGGTGGCAGATTTGGAGGACCTAGGAGGTTCTGATTTGGATGAAATTTTGGAAACTTATACCTGGATGTATGGGGGATCTATCTGCCAATTTTTAGGATTTTTGGAGTAGTTTAAGGGGCTCAACCGTTGACATCTTCTGCTGTGCACGAATCATCTATTGAAGTGTTCTTTGGAGTGATATATCTCTTGCCTTGAATTGATGTTCAAAAGGCAAATTTTCTGCAACTAAATCCTTATTTTGAGCATGAATTTATCCTTGGATTGGAGTAGATTGATCATGTTTTGCCTATTTTTGGTTTTATATTTTGGATCTCAATCCTACTCTTACTTCAAGTGGTATTGGAGCTTAGTTCATGCATTAATTTGGATTTTGGTGGATTGATTCATGTGATGAATTGATTCTAATCAAAAAATACTTGATTTAATTGATGAATTTGAGTATTTGGTTGATTTTTCATGTGGCTCTATTTGTGATGAATTGAGATATGTCAATGCATGCTTTAAGTGTTGATTCGTGTGTTGGCATAATTTTGATTTATGTTAGATAATGTTAAATGTTGATTTAGCATGGATTATGTTATATGTTGATATAGCATGTTTTATTTGGCCTTAAGGTGTTTTGGAGGATATTGGTTTTCACTTTTACCTGATTTTTGAAGCTTGTTTGAGCACTTTAATTTTCAGATTTTTGAAATGTTTAGAATCTTGAAATTTACCAAAATATGTGTGGAATGATGATATGGAAGTGTTCTAGAGTTTGGAGAAGGCAAAAATATGAAATAGCAACAAAACGTGCTAAAGGCACCTAATCGGTAGGCAAGCTACCAAGCTGCTTGGCCACTGATGCCTAGTGGGTGCATCTTGCCTGCATCTACTAGGCACCTAGCCAGGTGGCTAGGCAGCAGCTTGCAGTGAGGTGGTGTAGGCGAGTTTTTGTGTGCAATTTTTATTTTAGCCTCTCTAATGTTCATTATTCCACATGATTTTGGTGCACAAAAGATGTGTAAGTGTTTCAAAGTTATGTTTGATATTTTTGCATGCTTTTAAAGTCTTGTTCAAGGTATTCTAGTTAATTAATTGTTTATGGGATAAGCATTTAATTTGATGAATTGAATGTCAATTCTTATTTATTGTTTATTTAATTATTGAATGGATGATGAATGTATGTCAATGAATATGAGCCTTTAAATTGGTTTTATTTGTTTTAAGTTGTTGAAAAGGGTTGTATTAAATAGGGGCTTGCATGCCTATTAATTTTCTATATTGTAAATGTTATGAGAGTAGAACTCTTGGTGTGAGGATTTCTTTTCTCTTGTAAATGTTGCAAGAAGACAAAATATAGCCAAGGGGATAAATGAGGCTTAAAGACCTATGAATGTATGGGATACATTTATGTAATAGATAGATTTAATCATTCCACTTAAAAATCAACTAAGTAGTGCACCTATGGCTCAAGTGTACCACTTGGTTAAGGCTCATGCTTATTCCACCCTTGGAGCATGTTAGACGCATTTACTTATTTATACTTTCTTTATCTTATAGATGTATGAAATGCATGGTTAGAATATAGGAAACCTAAATAAGAGAAGATAAAATTGATGAGATCTTTCAAAGCAAGAAAATCCCTCCACTTAGAGGGGTTTAAGTGTTGTCAAAATATTAAGTTAATTTGGATACTAATTAAAAGGAGTTTTAATTAATCAAAGTCCTCTACCAATAGTTTGTGACATGAGATGCTACCACATTTGCATGATGTTTCATGAGTCATGGGTCACGTTTATGGAAAAATGCTATGCTCACTTATTTAACATATGATGCACTTTGATTTAAAACTCATTATGGCATTGTCTCGCAAGTCGTGGAATGACATAGTAGAGTTTCTAATTAAAGATTGATTGGTAGGTTTGACTTAAACACCTAGCAGTGTAGATGTCTCATGAGTCATTGGTCTACATGAAAAGTGAGACAAAATATATCAAGGGTTGCATAAAGATGAAATTAGCAAAAGTTGCTTACCTTGTGATTATTTGTTGATGTGTCACGAGTTGTGATGCCTTTGGCCTTGATTCTTACTAGAAATGAAATTTTCTGAATTCCTTTAGGGGGTGAGGAATTTGATAAATAGTGGGAGAAAAACATGTTTGAAAGTCCATAAACATGTTTTCTAATATCAAAATTTGATCACATGCTTGTATTCGCTTTTTCGTCTTGTAGATTTTTGAAATCTCAAATCCATTGGCTAAGAATCCACTTAATGTGATTTTGAAAACTAATAAGCTAACAAGGCCAAACATTTGCGGCTAACTTAGAAACCCCAAGATAATTCTTGACTTCAAAAAGAGAACCTATGTGCTTACTCAAAGTCGGCTAGACACTATTGGTGATGATGTTGATGATGAGGCACATGAAATGTTTGCAAAATGGGTAAAAGATGATTTTCAATCCCATTGCCTTATAATGGCTTCTATGTCCAACGAGCTCCAAAAATCTTTTGAGCACATGGAAATCGCTTCTAAGATACACATACACCTATAAGAGTTGCATAGCGTGCAAACTAGGCATAAGCGCTTCTCATTATCTAAGGAGCTCTTTAGGGCTAGAATGGTTGAAGGTTCTAGTGTCCATGACCATGGCTTTAAGGTGATTGGTCTCATTGAGAAGGTTGCTCAGTTGGACATGGTAATAGACAATGAGCTTTATGTGGATATGATCCTTCAATCATTACCAAGTTCATTTGACCAATTTGTTATGAACTTTAATATGACAAAACAAGAGATGATGATTAATGAGTTACTTAATATGTTGGTGATTGCTGAGACAGCTATAAAGATTGATAAAACTTTAATGCTTGCATCATCCTTCAAATCTAAGTGCCTTAGGGGTGCTAAGAAGGGAGGTAAGAGGAAGAAGAGTTCTTTCTTGAAAGGAAAGTAACCATTAAAACCCTCTGGAGGAGTTAAGAAAAAGAAAGAGGATAAAGTCAATGCAACTTGTTTCTATTATGGCGAGAAAGGCCATGGGAAATGAAATTACAAGAAATACCTCACGACCTTTGGGAAAGGTATGTACTTTATTGAAGTGCATTTGACGACATATTCTTTCTCATGGGTTTTTGATACCTCATTTGGTTCTCACGTTTGTAATTCATTACAGGGATAGAAAGAAGAAAGAGTCTAAATAAGGGGAATTTGATCCTATGCCTTGGCAAAAGAGCCAAAGTTGTGGCCAGAGTTGAAGGCGTTATGAAGTTAGACTTAGGGAACTCCTTTCTTGTATTAGATCTATGTTATTTTGTACAAAATCTTGTTAAGAACATCATTTCAATTCTCATTTTAGATAGTGAAGGATTTGATTTTTCAATGTCAAATGGGAAATTTAAGGGAATAAAGAATATTTTAGATTCTCAACCATCATTGATGCACATTCAACAAAGTAAAAGAAAAATAGAGAACCAAGAAGATGCCATCTTATGGCATGCAAGACTTGGACGTGTTTTCAAGAATAGGATGAACAAATTAGAAGCCCTCAAAGCACTAAATATTAGTGACATAGAAGATTTTCTTACTTGTGAATCTTGTTCCCTTTAGATATCTCAACATTTTTATAATAGCACTTAAATGGGATTCCTTTGGATTGGAATGGAATTTAGCACATAAGCATGTTTAACACATAATATCTAGATGACTTGTAGTTAAATAAAGTAAACTACCAATCATACCTTTGTAGACTTTCTTGCCTACACTTTTATTGTCCATATCAAGTTCTAGTATAGTATTTGTACTCATGGGAATAGTTGTGGGGTTGCATTTACTAATTCCTAACTTCTTTAAAAGCTCAATTGTATACTTACCTTGCAAGATGAAAGTCCCTTTCTGAATTTGCTTCACTTGAAGTCCAAATAAGAACTTGAGCTTTCCCATTAAGCTTATCTTAAACTCCTCTTTCAATTTCTTAGCATACTCTTAACAAAATCGATCATTAGTAGCACCAAAAATAATGTCACTGACATAAATTTGAATAATGAGAGAACTATTTTCTTGGTGCTTAGTGAACAATGTGGTATCTAAGATTCCAATAGATAAGCCATTGTTTATGAGAAAATTACTTAATCGATCAAACCAAGCCCTAAGAGCTTGTTTAGTCCATATAAAGCCTTTATCAATTTAAAAACATGATGAGGAAATTTTTGATTTTCAAAATTAGGGGGTTCCTCAAGGTAAACTTCTTTTTTTATGAATCTATTTAGAAAAGAACTTTTAACGTCCGTTTGATAAAGCATAAATATTTTATGAGATGTAAAGGCTAGAAGCATTCTAATTGTTTCTAACTTTACAATTGGAGCAAATGTTTTATCATAGTTAATGCTTTCTTGCTGACTGTTGCCTTTTGCTACCTATCTAACTTTATTTCTAGTAATTTTACCAATTTTATCTAATTTATTTTTGAACACCCACTTGGTACCAACAATTGGATGGTCTGGTGGTCATTTTACTAGGTTCCAAACTTCATTTTTTTAAAACTGAGCTAATTCTTTCTTCATTACTTTAATTTAGAATGGATCTTTTAGTGCTTCATTGACATCTTTAGATTCAATTATTGAGATGAGAGTACAGTTGGATTCATTTGGTGGAGCTTATTTGGCTTTGGATTTGGTATTTATTATAGCTTGAGGATCTCTAATGATTTTGTCAGTAGGGTGACTGGAAGCATGTTTAAACTTTCTAATTTTTTATTTGCCCTTTCTGTTGATTCACTATAATCAGGTTCTTCAGTAGTTTTTTTTTCGTCAAATGATCCCAGTTCCTCTTGATTTAATATTGATGGCTCAGGGTCCAGAATCTTGACTAATTCTTCAAATCTTGCAATTTCTTTGCTTAAGGTTTTCTTGGCATAAGATGGGTTAGTTTCATTAAATGTAGCATGTGTGGATTCTTGAACTGTTCTCTCTCTCTTATTAAATACATGATAGGCTTTACTATGCATTAAGTAACCAATAAAGATAGCTTCATTAACTTTGGAATCAAACTTTTGTCAAATAATCTCTGTCATTTAGAATTAACATTTACAGTCGAAGATATGGAAATAAGAAATACTTGGACTTTACCATGTCATATGGGATTTTTCTCAAAAGTGGTTTTAAGAAAATACAATTTGACACATAACAAGCCGTATCATAGCTTTACCACAAAAGGAATTTGGAAGATCATATTCATTAAGCATGGTTTTAGCAATTTCTTGCAAAATTCAATTTTTTCTTTCAACTTGTTGGGGAGTTTTAGGAACAGAAAAATCATGAATATAACCATGTTCTTCACAAAACAAAATAAAGCTTATTTTATCAAACTCAGTTCCATGGTCACTTCGAATTTTCTTAATGAAATAACCTTTTTCATTTTGAAGCTTTTTAGTAAGTGGAATGGAAACATTTAGAGCATCATTTTTATGAGCAAGAATAGAACCCATGTAAAACTAGTATAATCATCTACTACGATAAACACGTATCTTTTACCTCTAGGGGAAGTAGTTTTCATAAGTCCGAATAGGTTAATGTGTCGAAGTTCTTGTGGTCTAGAAGTTGTGACCTCATTCTTTGGTTTGAAAAATATTTGGATTTGGTTCCTATTTTGGTATGCATCACATATCCTATCTTTGAGAAAGTTTAACTTAGGCACCCTTTGATAAGATCTTTCTTTGTGAGATGAGATATAAGTTCCATGTTAATAGGGCCCAACCTTCTATGTCATTTCCAATATTCTTCATCTAAAACAACTAAAAAATTCACATTTTGATAGGTTAAATTATTAAGGGTTATACAATAAATGTTTCAATCCCTGGTAACAGTAAAAACCAATTTCTTATTTTGATTAATAACACAGTGAGAAGGATGGAATTTAACCTCATGACTTTCATCGCATAGTTAACTAATACTAAGCAAGTTATGCTTTAGGCCCTCAACAAGTCATACATTATCAATAGAAGTACTAGTTTACTTACTGATGGCATCTTTACCTATTATGCATCCTTTTATGTTATATGCATAAAGAACATTTCCTATAGAACAATTGTTAAGTTTAAGGAATATGTAAGCATCCCCTATCACATGTCTGGAATATCCGCTATCCAAGTACCAGTTCTATTTTCAGGAATGTTCCTTAGCATGAACCTGTAAGAAATTAGTTTTTTTGAGGTACCTAATCTATGTTGGGTCCTTCATGGTTAATAGTAGATAATTTTCTTACCCAAACAAACTTGGTACCAATTAATTTTTTAATCGGACATTTATAATTGATATGACCATATCTACCACAAGTAAAGTAGGTTTTTTGAATTGGTTTGAAATTCATTCTGGAAGTTTTTGAAATTGGTTGGGTATTTTTTTGATTCATGCAGTTTGCCTTTGCCCTTTCTTTTCTATTCGGCATGGCTACAGTTGGACATTCTTTTTATTGAACGTAAGGTAGTTCATTTCAAATAGATCAAGGTCAAAATTAGACATTAGATCTGGTGAAAACTACACTTGCATTTCTTCATTGATGTGATGCTTTCTTGAGAATTAGGTGTGGTAAAACCTATAATTACCTGCTACTATAGGAAGTGATGTTCCAAGGCGGAATCAAATTTAGTTTGAAATTCATTCTTGAAGTTGTTGAAATCAATTTGGTATTTTTTTGATTAATGCAGTTTCTAAATTTCTATCCCTTTTTAGCATGGTGTCTAGGTGGAACATGCATTTGTATATGCTTAGCATTTGTAGAACATTCACCTAGATCATCCTTAGCATGCATGCATTTTTCAAAAATAATTTTTTCTTTGATTTCACGACTCATGTTTTCAATTTGTTTCTTCAAAGAATTATTCTCTTTAGTGAGCCAAATATTCATTTTCTTTTTGCATTCGGCATCAAGGGTCTCTTTGTTTTTCGCCATTTGCATTTCAAACTTATCTTTGTGAGCCCTATCTAGTTTTTCCTACAAATAATCCACTTTTTTTTACAAGGCTTTATTTTTATCAACAAGTACTTTGACATGAATTTCATAACGCTTAAGCGATTTTTCCACATCATTATCAATGTCAATTTCATTATTGAAATCATGATCAAAACATGAAGAGGTACTTACTTGATTTACCATGAAGCAATTCTCTTTATTGTCAAATTGTGCACCATTGGATTTATCCCTTATTGTTGCCATCACCTTAGCTTTGGCGTATTTTGCACATTTCCTCAATCAAAATCTCGTTTCCTGTGTCCAATTTCATTGCATTTATAGTAGTAAGATAGCTTGGTACTTTGAGTTTTTGGATTAGTTTTTTTTAGTTTTGATCTATTATTTCAGAATTTCCTTTTGAGGTTGATCAGTTACTTTAATCTCTGGGAAATCTAAATGATTTCATCCTCAAATTGGTCCTCATCAAGATCTTCATGAAGCTCTGAGTCGGAATCATGA
Source organism: Jacaranda copaia (assembly GCA_014898725.1). Lineage (NCBI taxonomy): Eukaryota > Viridiplantae > Streptophyta > Magnoliopsida > Lamiales > Bignoniaceae > Jacaranda > Jacaranda copaia. Next base: position 563,146 of record JACGDI010001584.1, read on the forward strand.
CTGGTATTAAAAGTAATATTCTTTTTAACTTTTATTTTTGAACCTTCATCTTTATTTAGCAGCACCATCTCATGGGATGTGAGAGATCCAATCAATTCACCTATGGTCATCCTAGTAAGATTATGAGCTTTTTGAGTAGCAATAACTTTTGGCATCCATTTCTTGGGAAGTGATCTAAGAATCTTCCGAACTTGCTCATTCTTGTTTATAGTTCTACTGAATGCAAACGTAAGACTTATATTTTCCATGAAATGCATGTACATCTGATTTGTGGTCTCATCAGGTTTCATTTGGAACATTTCATACTTGTGAATGAGAAGAGCAATCCTCTTTTGTTAAACCTGACGAGTACTTTCATGGGTTACTTGCAATATTTCCAACATTTGCTTTGCTATGGTGCATATATTGACTCTGTTGTATTCCTCTTTGGTGAGAGCACACGAAAAAATATTTTGTGGCCCTTGTATTCATTAAGATAGCTTTTTTATCATCATTAGTAAATTCACATTGCTCATTTGGAGCCACTGTCTGTCAACTAATTTTGTTGGAATCATCTACCCTCAACTGACCATGTCCTATAAATCAAAATCCTAGGTAATTATATATTCTAACATCTGGTTTTTCCATGTAGCATAGTTGGAACCATCAAATAGTGGAGGCTGGTTGTGTGGTTACCTTTTGCAAAAAATAGTTTTAGTTACCAACTAGAATTTGTAAGTACTAGTTAAACAATTAGTTTGACCAGTGATAAATAAAGTAATAAAATATAAGTAAAATGACACTGATATTTATAAAGATTCGGCAAGTCTACTTCTTTACCTAAGTTTTTACTCAGGATTTTGAACATTTCAAAGTAGTTAATATGCAAGAATGTTTTACAAGTAATCACAATAATTTGATCGTAAGAAAAGTGAAAGGATTAGAAGTACCCTAGCAGGGTGAAAAACCTGCTAAATGGATATCTCATATGGGATAAAGCAGATTCCAAAGTGTTGTGAAACTAGCTGCTTGTGAACAAGCATGGGGGAATTTCTGCTAGATTTACTTGCACAACCTTTGTGGGCTGGTGCACGAGTTGTTGCCACTTCGTATGACAAGCTCTAGTCTCTTTTTCCAGATTGAAACCAAGAACATTGTAAAAGATTCCAGATAGTATTGCTCTACTAGTTTTTTCATCTAGAGTTCCTTAGAGCAACCAAACATTGATTTGTTTTCTTCATGGGGTTCCTGAAATGTAGGTACGACTTTTGTCCCTTTCATCATTAGGTTCTTTGAAACACAAATTGCCTTGTCTTTACCCCCCAAGGTCCCTCAAAGGTAAGCTTCATTTGACTTTCTTCACCACAAGGTCCCTCAAAAACACACATATAGCCAGAAATTAACAATACTTAAGCACAAATTGTGTACGAGAGAATCACACAACTCCTCAAGACATTTAACAAAGTTCTTTTCCTGATTAAGTGTTTCACTTTTTTGATGTTACATATTTTTTACTTTTATATGCTTGTGTCCAATAGCTATGAATTCTTATTTAGGTAAGTGTCCATTGTAATCAAATAAGGAAAGGGATATTTAAGTATTCATGCATTAGTTCCATGAATTATAGATATATCAATAATTGTAGCATAACATGATTTCTTTCCTAAGTTATAAAGAATATGTTGACGTGGACTAAAATTGGAAAGGATTTCAGCAAGCCTCTTATTTCGTGATTTGCAAATCATGTTGATTGAATTGGCTAATTTCTTACCTTCTTATTGTTTCTTCCTTATTTATTTTATTTTACTCCTATATATAAAGACTAATATTTGGTAATAGAGAATGTAAGAAAAAAAGCTAATGAATTCTCTTAGTTTTAACATGGTATCAGAGTGCAGATCTTAGTACATTGAGAATATTTACTATAAACATAAAGATAGAAGATGGAATAGACAAACAAAAGAGGCTAGGAGAATGGAGGAGTGTACTTTGTCAACTAACAATTTTGAAATAGAAATGGAGAGCTCACTATTCGAGACTTGACATCCAAACTATCCCAAATAATGAATTAGACTCCAACAACACCAGGCCAAGAAATGCTTGTTGTTCCATTTAGTATGAAACTAAATGATACTAGTTGTAGACTTTGGTCCCAGGTTATTGAGATGTATATCTCAAGTAAAGATAAACTAGGATACATAAATGGAGATCTTCCAAAGCCACAAGAAACACACTCTACTTTTAAAAAATGAAGAACAAAAAATATAGTGGTGGAGAGTTGGCTAATCAATTCTATGGATCCAAAATTAATCAACAATTATATTCAATTTCCAATGGCAAAAGTGGTTTGAGATGCTAGTGCTATGACTTATTTTGATGGGGCTAATACCTTACAGGTGTATGGCTTTAAAAGAAAAGTGACAAGATTGAAATAAGAAGGAGGATCTATTGAGGCATATTACAACAATCGTCATGGTTTGTGGCTAGAAAGTGATTTATGGCAGCCAAATTCAATGAAGTGCAAATCTAACATAGAGAAATATAACTCTATTTTATAGAAAGATAGAGTTTACACTTTTCTAGATGGGCTTGTTGATCGACTTGATAAAATTTGAGGAGATATACTTCAGCTTAAACCATTTCCCATAGTTGAGTAGGCTTATGCACATGTTCATCGTGAAGATTTGAGACAATCTATAATGTTAACAAAAGATAATGGAGTGCATGGTGCTGTTATGGTTTCTAGAGGAGAGCAAAAGTTATATCAATCTTCGTTTCAGCTTTTGAAAGCCAATACATCAACAAAGTCAAAACCATGAGGGGAGGGAGGTAGCTGAACACATTATGGTAATATGAAACATACTAGACAGACTTATTTTAAGCTACATGGATACCCAGATTGGTGGCATGAACTAAAGGGAAAAAAAAACATGAAAATGGTAGAGCATCATTTGCAAATACTGAAGGGTCTACTTTTACAATTGGATCACAACTTTCACTCATACCATAAAAGCTAGATTTTATGTTAGCAATATCACACAATTTAGTAGCTTTTAACCATCTAGGTAACCATGATTGGATTATTGATTTTGGGGCAACTAATTACATGAATTTTAATCTAAGAGATTTTGTAGAAACTATTTAATCAAGACGGACGTGTATTGCCAATGCAAATGGAGTAACATACCTAGTTAAAGGGGTTGGGAAAGTGGTACTTTCACCAACTTTTTCATTACAAAATACTCTATTAGTCCCATCTCTTTCTCATCAATTATTGTTTGTAGGCCAAGCTACTTAAGAATTGAGCTGCGCACTATCTAAAGTTTTGTTTATTTCAAGACATGGTACTAAAAATGGGGGTTGTACTATATGGACAACTTCAACTCTGGTTGGGTAAATTCTATTCGCGGAAAAGTGAAAAAGAATGACAAATTTGGTTATGGCATCAATAGTTAGGACATCCATTATTTTCTTACCTAAGATGTCTATTTCCAAGTTTGTTTTCTAATCTAGTTGACACTAATTTCAAGTGTGGGACTTGTATCCTTACCAAAATTCATCATGTTTCTTATCTAATAAGGTTGAAAAATTGTGAGATACCATTTATGTTGATTTATTCAGATATATGGGGCCTAACTCCCATCTCAATTTCCTTTGGTTTTAGATAGTTTGTGATTTTTGTTGATGATTGTACACGTATGACTTGGCTTTATTTGATGAAAAATAAGAATGAGGTGTTTAGAATTTTTCATTCATTTCATAATATGGTTAGGACCCAATTTTTTGCTACAATTCAAATTCTTCGATCAGATAAGGGTAAGGAATATGACAATAATGAGCTAGCAAAGTATTTGCAAGAAAATGGCATGTATTATGAAACCTCTTGTTCCCAAACACCACAACAAAATGGTGTTGTGGAGAGAAAGAATAGATATATCCTAGAGATAACTTGAGCCCTCTTGACAGTAGCAAATGCACCTCAATGCTATTGGACATAAGTAACTATTATGGTGGTTTACTTGCTAAATCGAATGCCCTCCTGGGTCTTGAATTTTGAAACCCCTTTATAGTCTTTTGCTTATTATTTTCCATCATCATCTATCTTGATGCTTCAGCCTAAAATATTTGGATATGTCGCTTATGTTTATCTCCATAAAAATCAGTGGACAAGACTCGATCCATGTGCTGTTCGATGTGTTTTTCTTGGATATTTAGGACATAAAAGAGATTATCGTTGTTATGATCATACTACCAGATAGATTTAAGTCACTTCTCTAGTATCTGATTTTTTTTTTCAAAAATTAGGTTCTATTTCATCTCTTCAGGTAGATACTTGGTGAAAGCAGCATGGATATCATTGGGAAAATTGGCTAAGCTTTCAAGACAGGAATTCAAAAATAAAAGAAATTGTTGAAGCTCAAATAAATTTGAAGGTAGATGAAACAGATGGAGCTCAAACACTACCATTTGTCCCAAATGAGATAGGTATGTAAGAGCAGTCTACAAACGTAGAACAACCTGCCCCTCAAATTTTAGTACCAAATGACCATTCTCATGAGAATAGTTCTGAGGTATAGTCTCTAAACTTTTCTCCTAATGATAGTATAGATAGTGGTAGTAGCTATAAATTACCTTTTAGGCATAATTGAGGAAAGCCACCAAATCGATACTCTTTAGATCATGAAGAAAAAATGACCAAGTATGCAATTGCTAACTATGTTTGTAATTAGAAACTATTAGGACCTCTCAAAGCATTTGCATGCAAATTATCTTTTGAGAACATTCCAAGTACAATGCAAGAAGCCTTAAAAGACCTAAAGTGGATTAAAGCAATAAATGAAGATATGAGAGCCATGGAGAAAATGGATACATGGGGACTAGTGGTGCTACTCGAAGGAAAAAAAGTTGTAGGCTACAAATGGGTGTTCTCCATCAAATACAAGATAAATGGGTCAGTAGATTGATATAAAGCGAGACTTGTAGTGAAGGGATACACTCAATCTTATGGCATAGACTACAAAGAAACTTTCTCTCTAGTAGCAAAGTTGAATATAGTAAGAGTATTACTGTTATATACAGCTAATCTAGATTAGCTGCTACATCAATTTGATGTGAAAAATGCTTACATGGAGATCTTGAAGAGAAAGTTTACATGGATATTTCACCGAGCTTTATAGGTCCTTAAGCTGAAACTGTATGCAAGTTACAAAAGGTACTATACGGCTAGGAACAATCCCTAAGTGCATGGTTTAGATGATTTAGCTTAGTGATGAAGAAGCATGGTTTCAAGCAAAGTAATGTTGACCACACCTTGTTCCTTAAACATTGTAAAGGTATGATAACAACATTAATAATTTATGTTGATGATATTATAATTACAAGAAATGATGGGGGGGAGATCATGAAGCTGCAAAAGTGTTTAGCAACTAAGTTTGAAATGAAAATCTTGGACTACTAAAATATTTTCTTGGGATAGAGATAACATGATCTAGCCATGGAATTTTTCTTTCACAAAGAAAATATATTCTTGACTTGTTAGCAGAAACAAGGATGCTCGAATGTAAGTTGACGGACATTCCTATAGTCCAAAATTATGGACTAAGGGAACATCCAAATCTGATCCCCACAAATAAAGAGAGGTATCAATAGCTTGTGGGCAAGTTAATCTATCTGTCTCATATAAGACCTAATATTGCATATGCAGTAAGCTTGGTTAGTCAATTTATTTATAATCCAAGTGAAGAACATATGAATGAAGTAATTTGAATTCTACGATACTTGAAGTCATCTTTAGGGAAAGAACTTATGTTCAGAAAGCACAACTACTTGGATATTGAAGGATATACAGACGCAGATTGGGTTGGAAGCAACATTGATAGAAAATCAACATTAGGATACTTCACATTTGTCAGAGGCAATTTGGTTACTTGGAGAAGCAAGAAACAAAAGATAGTGGCTCTATCTAGTGTAGAAGCTAAGTTTAGAGGTAGGATAAAGGGTCTTTGTCAAATGCTTTGGCTAAAAGAATTATTGGTAGAAATAGGCCATCCAGTTAGCTCTCAAATGAACATGTTTTGTGATAATAAATCAGCTATACAGATTGCTCAAAATCTAGTTCAACATGATTGGTCAAAGCATGTCGAAGCGGACTGTCATTTTATCAAGGAAAAGTTTGAAGCAAAAATAATACGCTCCTGTATGTGAGATCAAAAGAACAATTGGTGGACATCCTAACAAAGGCAATTCCAAAGAAAAATTTTCATAATTCATTTTACAAATTGGGCATGAGAGATACCTATTCGCTAACTTGAGGGGGAATGTTGACATGGACTAAAATTGGAAAGAATTTTAGCAAGCCTCTTATTTTGTGATTTGCAAATCATGTTGATTGAATTGGCAGGTTTCTTGCCTTCATGTTGTATCTTCCTTATTTATTTTATTTTACTCCTATATATAAAGACTATTATTTGGTAATAGAGAATGTAAGAAAAAAAGCTAATGAATTCTCTTAGTAACTAGGACCAATTTAGTCATGTTTTCATGTTCCAATTGAACACTTTCCATTTTTGATTATTCTCAAAGGAGAAGATTATTCTCTTACCAAACATATGCAGATCCAATCACGATCCTATAATAAGAACAAGAGATCTTTCTCGATCAATCTCCTTGCCCCTCATTCTTCGAGAATCAGAAAGGTCCTTTTCAAGTTTGAATTTTTAATAGATATGAATCAAACTAGAATTTTCAACATATCTTATAAATATGGAAAGTAAATTCTAGCACATAAATAGATTCCAGTAGATAACATAGAAAGATATTTCATAATTTGATTGCACATTTTTAGCACATAATTTTGGACATGCAAATTTATCATAATCAAAACAGTGTAAACCATCATTAACATATGTATTATATATGTGTGAACGTTGCTCGTAATTAGTATTTTAGAAAATATTTGTTTCCAGAGAAAGAGAAAATACAAATATTACATATATATATATATATATATATTTCTAGACTCTCTTTGTGATTACGCACCCAAACAAGCTACATATGGTTGCACATGACTAGACTATATATTTATTTATTTATATTTATGTAAACTCACTAACTCTCTCTCTGAGTTGCGTATAAGGATTAGGTATGATTTTAACAACTTAATTGTTGTTCATTGTTCTTTGAAGTCATATTGCACTTATTTTCTACAGCATCAAGAAGTTCATGTTAAGCTATGGTTACACAAAGTACATCCAAAATGCTGAAACTAGAAAATTCAAAATAGAAATATAAAAAAGAGAAATTGGATCATCATCGTACATTATGAGCAACTCAGGATAAAAGTAATTGGTTCATAGGTGAGGAGGTGGTTGCCCACATGGACGATTACTGAAGGAGTCACGGGCTCGATATCAAAAACACAAAGGATGGAATATGAAAGAAGATAAGCAAGCAATTGGCAAAGCAAGCTTTATGTTTCGAGCAATTGGCAAAGAAAGCATTGCCAGTACAAGTCATAAGTAGTAGGAAGTGTGCGGTAAAGGACATAGATTGCACTGGTTATAAATTTGTGCAAATGCAGAAATATCTTTCATAATGAGTGTTTTCATATATGATAGGATTATAGTTATGCATGACTGGAAATATAAAAGAGGATCTAAACTTTTTTTTTGAATTAAAAAGAAGACAGGAAATTAAGAAGAGAATATTGATTTTTGATAGCATTAAAATCTCACAGCCAATAAAAGGTACGGATTCAGTGAACCAACAACGTCTATGGTATCAATGAAGTTTATGATTATAAATGACATCCACAACTTTTTTCTCCCCGAGAAACTTATTTTTCACATAAAATACATAAACAGTTTGTCACAATAGCTATGAAAATTTTACATTACAAACATTTCGTTGGTTCTCTTTTCTTTTACATCACTATATTTTGTCTTCCTTAATTCAAGTAACGGAACAATATGTAGTGTTAATACGAAGAAAATAAATCTCATAATATCTTTCCAGAAGTTTATTGTTTACATATTTCAGATCGTATCCAATATTGATTGTAATGATTGATTGAACATATAGCTATGGTGTATATAAAATTGAAACATGCTGTCAGTTTATAAATATTGAAAGATACCGTTTAAGAATGCCCATGTGAAGTTTTGGGCCCTATGAGGGGTTCGAAAAGATGACTAGGGAGTATCGAGCCGATAGTGGCTGGTCTCTTCAAAAAGGTGACGAGGTAACCACCTCCTATTTGAAAAGATGACTAGGTAGCGTCGGTCAATAGTGGTTCATCTCCTAACTGGTACCCAATTGTGATTTAGTTTTATGGGTAATTAGAGGTTAGCTATGCTATGAGTAGAATAGGCAAACAAATTATCATGCTACTACTGAATGGGTATCCAAGTTGATGGTTGCCAATGGGCAAGGTAATTTTCTGGAGCAAATTTCTTCATAATTTGGCAAGGCAATATATCAATTGCTCTTTACTTTATAATGCTACTGCAAATTTCTCCATTAGTTCTTTATTATCAATAAGGCTGCTATTATAATTTTTTTAGTGTTGGTAATATAATATAAATACACACATGTAAAATTTGTGTTTGCTAAATTGTTTAACCAACAAATTCAAGTGAATAATGAAGCATATATTAGGACAAGCAGTGGTTGGAGTGAAAATTCAGTTTTCGTCTGATAATATGGTAAGGAAATGGACTGAAAATTTTCTTGGTTCACTTTATTATTGATAATATTATCACCTTAGTGAGTTGATATTCATTTACTTGGTAAATGATTCCACAAGGAGAATTTTCTCAGCTTTTGAGGGTTGATGTTTATTAGCTTATTATGAACTCTAATTTTTTTTTTTGTCAAGTATATTATATATGCATTATTTAGATTTGTTTTCTCAAAATACATTTGAATTGTCTTGTAGGGATGCTCGCATTTTAACTCAAGCTTTAATTCACTCTGAAGATCATCCATCATGCACTAGGTGGTGCTTGGATTGATGAACTCTGATGTTTGCAAGGGGTGATACTTGTAGTAGTGGTTTACTATTTTTGTTTTGATGCTTCTGTTTTGAAATAATGAATTTATACGAGGACTCAAATTAGATATGTTGATTCAAGTTCATTTAAATTAACTCATAATTGAAGGTAACAAATTATTATGCTATTGTTTATGATCTCTTTTCTAAGTAATGTATATATTTAAAAATTAATGTAATTATATTATTGGTCCTCAAGTAAGGTTGCTTGTGCATAATTTACCAAGTAAATGAATATCAACCCATTGAGAAAATAATATTATCAATAATAAAGTGAACCGATAAAATTTTCAGTCCATTTCCTTACCATATTATCAGATGGAAACTGAATTTTCACTCCAACCACTGCTTGTCCTAATATATGTTTAATTATTCACTTGAATTTGTTAGTTAAACAATTTAGCAAACACAAATTTTACATGTGTGTATTATATTATATTATCAACACTAAAAAAATTATAACAGCAGCACTTGCCACTTTAGATGTTTTGTTCTCAGTTGGAGAGATTAGAGAGCAATTGAGTGCTTGCAAGAAATATGGAGGGAAAAATATAAAAATAATGAAGTAATTGGATGTTGGAATAATCTTAGGAATGAATATTGAGTTTCCTTAACTAAAAAATCTCTACTATTTTTCAATTTGATTTACGATTGTGGTTAATAAAAATTCATATTTACCATTGGAATAACTCATTCATGACATGGCAACCATCTAAGAATGCAATGAGTGTAATAGGAGAAAAACTATATTGGAGAGGAGCCGGATCCTGATAAGTCTATCTTATTCACTGAGGCTTTTAGTATAGTTTGAGTAGCACTTCCACCTAAAGCATCCCATCAAGGTGCTACAATGATAAAATCAAAGTTATACATGAATAAAAATAATTAAAAGAACCTAATATTTAATTGAATTAACAATATGAAATAAAATTATGAGGAAACATCAGGATTTCATTACCAATAAAGCTATGTAAGCGCTATATATTGTTGATAAGCTGTCACCACATTCAGTAGCAATTAATTTCAAGCCTGTAAGTGACATTCACATTTTTTCCTAAAGAACTTACTTTTCATGCAAAAATTATATAAGTAATTTGTTGCACTAGCAAGGAAAAGTTTCCATTTTAAACAATTCTTCTATCGCATTATCGTTTTTATTACTATATTGAGCCTTTCTTAGGATGTTATGAAATAGTTTAGAGCTAAAATGAGAAGATAATAAATCTCATACTACCTTTCAAAAAAAAAAAAGGTCTGGATTTCATTTGCTGATATTGGACTTTTACACATTGTTTGGTTTAAGAATTTTGATAAGAAAAGAAAAGTATTAGAGAAAAGAAAAAAAAGGAAAAAAATATAAAATTTCAAATTTGTTTGGTTGTTAAAGAAAATAATGAAGAAAGGGATGGGGAAAAGAGGAGTGATGAATGTGTTGGAGAATAAGAGATAATTCAAATAGGTTTTTCCCTCATTTTCCTTATCATTGTATGAGAAAAATTCGTTTTCCTTAGATATACTATATTTTCCCCCAAGTTTTTCTTTTTTTATTATTTTCCTTATCAATCAAATAATCAAAAATATTTTTCTTAGTATTTAGTTTTCTTTTCCTCACTAAAATCCATGAACCAAACATAGTGTTAGTGTAGCACATGCTTCCTGTTATAAATTAATTTGTCAGTTGTCTTGAAGAAAGAAAAAAAAAATGTAAATGTCGCCCAGAATTAGTTTTTTGGAAATAATATCTTTTAGACAAAGAGAAACAAGACATAGACACAATATTATATATATATATATATATATAAACTTTCTCTCTTTTTGAGTACACAACCCCACCCCTACAAAAAATTTTGCGCATGGATTGCACGTAGCAATACCGTATATTAATGTAAGATAGATAATTTTTCTCTCTCTCTCTATGAGTTGCAGTCATGATTAGATATAATTTTAGTGATTTAACTTTTGCTCATATTCCTTTGAAGTTATTTGTAATTAAGTTTTTGTTACATCCAAAATTTTACTTTAAGGTATGGTTACAAAAATTAATAGTCATGCATCTAGAAAGAAGGAAAATTCGGATCATCTTCATTACACTCCGCGCAGCTTTGGGCGCAAGCAAGTGGTGCATGAGCAAGAAGGTGGCTATGGATGCATAATGTCACCGAATGGAGTCCTCATCATCACAATCTAGTAGAACAATCAGAACTTTGGGATTCCTATTTTTAGTGGCAATCCATTGCAACATGAATTATGTATGGTATAGGGAAGTCAGCATTTGTGGTAATAGATATAGTTTGCACTTGTTGATAAATTTGTACAGAGGCACAAATATAATTTATAATAAATGTTTTAAAAGATGATAATGTCAAAATTATACATGAATAGGAAATTCAAAAGGACCTAAGATTCATTTGATTGAAAAGAAAAGAAATTAAGATCAAATTATTGATTTTCGATAACATCAGGATCCTATTACCAATAAGAGGTACATAGTCAAGTGTTACATATCACTACTGCGATAAAACCATCTTCTGTGTCAATGAATTTTAAGTTTGCAAAGGACATTCACATTTTTTACTCCATAAAAAACTTATTTTTCACGTCAAATACATATTGAATTTGTGACACTGGCTACGGAAATGGGTTTGATTGGTCTGGGCTTTGAATTTCACATCTTAAATGTGTCATTCAATTTACCACATGAGGTGCTTGAATTCAAAACCCTAATTAGTTAATCTGTGGGCAGATATGCAATTGATTAGCAAGTAATTGGAAAAGGTAAGTTGTTTGATACATAATGTTTATAGAAAATGATACATTCTGGGATATAATCAAGAGTTGCCCCTCGATTCAGTAAATTTACTTGTCCGAATGCAAGCAACTTAGAATTTTTACTAAAGAATTAACATAGAGGAGTCTAATTAAGTTGCCACTGTGCTTTGATGGATTGAAATATTTGTCATTGGAAATAGTCTCTATTAACCACTTGTTCTTTGAAGACTTTCATCTAAATTTCTTTCCCAGAAGGATTTAACTCTTTGCTACTACCATGGCGATGGCTATATATGAGTAAGAATTTCAAGCCATTCACTTAAGTGGATAACTTTTGAGCAAACGATTGTTGTGCTTGCAGATTTTGATGTTCCAAGCATTTGTAAGTTCATTTTTTTTTAGGTTTACCATCCCTTCTGTATCTTTTGCAATAGTTTCAAGTGAGCGGTAATCTTTCCTTCACAAGATTCATTCAGACAAATGAATTGATTGTGTGATACAAATTGAAGATTTACTCAAGGTGGTGGAGAGATTGAGTGTATTCACCACCATCAGTTCTATCTTTGACTCTTTTGGATGGCTTATTTTGAAGTTGTCACCCCAAGGTCATATATTGAGATTGGTTTAGTTGGTCCTTGAAAGCAAATAAAGCAAATAGTGTATATTCATAGAGTTTCTTTGCAGGAAATTGAGTATGGTAAAAATGAGCCAAAATTATTTCCTTCTAAAAGAAGATACGTGTTGCTTGAAAGATGTTCTTGAAGTAAATTTGAAATTTTCTGAAAAGACTCTTTTAGAAAATGGCTTCCTCTGTATGCTAGGAAGATTTTGATAGATGCATCAACAAGTAAAGAATATGCTATACAACTTCACTTATAATTGAAATGGGGTACGCTTGATATGCCGTGAGATGATCGATCTGAGCATAAATGATGAATTTCTCTATGGTTGTTAGGATAGAACTGTGAAATAATTAGTTTATAACATGACAAATTCTTTTCATTGTATTCCAGTGATAATTATTATAGTGGTGGTTATTGGCAGGAATATGAGCTCTATGTTAGAATTATGGGATATGAATTATCTAATTTGTAAATAAATAAAAAAGAAAAGCTTTAAGTCCATGTGGTTTCATTTTTATTTTTATTTTCATTTCCAGCATTTTCAAAAGTTAAAAAAATTAGTTATGGTTTCAAAAACAAAAATGGGATCATATTTGAATGTTTTATTGGTTTATATTATTCATTCTAAAAAAAAGACATTTTTTTTAAATACATATATATACATATTTTAATTGTCTTGGAGTGATAATGAATACTTCATGTCAAATGAAATCTGAATTTGATTGAAGTAATATAATAGGATGATGGAAAGTAAGTTTTGGAAAATTTAAAAAGAAAATAATCCAGTGAAAATGTGTAGAAATAGAAATTCATAATTTTCAAATGTTTTAAATAGCTTTGAAAATGAAAAATAATTTCAAAATAAAAATAAATGGGTCTTTACGTGCCAAACTCATTGTAAGTACACAGCTATACATACAATTATATGTATATGTATAAATTCTCTCTTTCTGCAATTACACACATACAATTATATATATATATATATATATTTACTGTCTTTTTCTATGTAAGATACAACCACACTCGTACGAAGGGATATACACGTGCACTGCATATGGCTACAAAAAATATATAAATATATATACACTTTCTTTCTCCATCTGTGAGTTGCATTCATGATACATATGATTCTAAGTTTTTTCGTTTGTATTCTTTCCTTTGAAGTCATAGTCATGTATTTTTTGTTGCATTCAATAATTCACTTTAAGGAATTATTTAGATAGGAGACATTCAAAATGTTGAAACATTGAAATTCAGTAGTCACAACTCTAAAGGAGGAAAATCAGAATTATCTTTGTGACACTCTCGATGATTTTGGGATACACATAAGTGGTTTATAGGCAATTGGGTGGGCAAATACTTTTTAGGTCACAAAGGGAGTTATGGGCATCATATCACAATCCAATAACAAAGTATGAAATAAGTTTGGCAATTGGTTGGAGATGTGAGCTTGCATTTTCATCTTCAAACCCAACCAACATATGACACCCCACTCAAGATAATCCCAAGTTGAGATATCAAAATAATTCCGTCTTGAGTCGGGACCTAAAATACTCACAATAGCCCCAAAAGATTCTTTCAAATACCATCATACTATAAGCAGCGAAAATTATCATCTCAATCATTATTTATGAACATTAGTGATCAAGTTAAGGGTCCATTCTTAAAAGGTCAGCAACATATATGTAATTCCAAAGTATCCTTAACGTCTCTGACACATCACAACATCTCTAAAAATCAAATGTAACATTCTTAAGGCCCATAAGTACATATGCACATCTAAACTATTACAAGAGGGAGCATTTTTTCATGCTAGATTGGAATTTTCATTCATATTCAATCATATCTACAAAATTTAAGGAAAATAGGAGTAAGTCCAAAGGACTCAATGAGGGATAATACATTTAAGTAGTAATAAGAATTTGTAAAGGAAAGAGAACATCTTAATAGATTTATAACTCATCAAATAATGCAAGTGCCGTAAAGATTCAAGCAAGAATGACAGTAACAACAGAAAGCTCTCCTGCTTTATTACTCCAAGAGTAGTTTACAATCAAGCAAGAATGAGTACAATGAGCAATCCCTTATAGTATATGCATTCCAATAGAACAAGTAAGATATGCATATCAATTCACCTTACATCATTCAAACAAGTACTTCCAAGCATGACAGCTCGGCCTACAATTGGTGTACTCATATAAACTTTATGACATACTATGATGCCCATGGGAAAATCCCTACTGTACCATTGATACCTATGGAGAAATCCCTATTGTATCACGGACACCTAAACGGATTGTAAGGCATGTCCTATGTATCTTAACATTTCGCGTAGGATTGGCACTCAGCCTAAGTACTATCTCTACGCAAGTATGACAAGTACGAATCAAGTAATCGAATATGCTGACTAGGTAATATATGAACAAAAAGTAGGTACAGTCAAGCCAACTAGCCAAATAACAAAATACAAACAATCGAGTGTGCCGGCAAGGCATCTGATAATAGAATAGTAACAAGAACTAAATGAAATAAGTACAATCAAGACAACAGGAGTTCTAGGTGCTAGAATATACACAAATGACTCAACAGAGTGATACAAATACTAGCCCACACAAGGGTATACAATCAAACAATCGAGTATGATCAAGTGCACAATCAAGTACGGATCTCAAATAAATGAGCAAATACAATCAAGCAAGTTACAAATAGTTACAATCAAGTAAGTTATCCGTCATAGAGGTTATGCCACAAGAGCATATAGTTATAATAAGGCCAAATGATAGACCTTTATAGGGGTTTCCAACAAGTAATGAGTACACTTATACAAAGCAATAACCCAAAGTAAGAGTCCTTCGTCTCTGTTATCTCAGGAAATGAAGTTAAAATGGTAGCTTATTAGTCCTCGGAACCTACCTCTTCATCACCTAGCCAAGAAAGTATAATTATAGTCAAAATTCATGTTTAACTCTAAATACAACATTATTAGGCATATAATATAACCCAAATTCACCAAACAACCAATTAACATGATACTTCATGTCTTAATTAGCACTATTGATCCAATAATAGCTGACAAGATCAGTATCACTAAAATAATCTCGATTATATATCAATCTCATTTATCAAAATTTAAGCTAGTCTTTAATTACACATTCTTGCCACAACATTTCTCAATAATTAACCCCAACATTATCATTAGGTCCTAAATCCACAAATAATGGTCTAATTTTCTTATTAATCTCATCACATAAACCTTAGGATTAATATCATTTAAATCTAATTTGGCATTATACATGATAAGTCCAGGTCTACTATTTAATATTCCTCACATGGGTATCAACACATATATATACATAGATATATTAATTCTTCCCAAATTTCTATTCTTGGCAAGGATACCACTAAATTAGGAAAGGTACAACACATGCAATATATATAGTAAAGGCACAACTGAATCTAAATGCCAAAGCTTGCCATCGGAGTATCAAAACCACAAACTGATGACACAGGTGAGATCATTGCGCTGAGGAGGTGAAACTGCCTCTTTGTTGCTGCCGTTGAAAAGTGGTTTGACACATTGAAGAACTCCACCTCGACACAAGCTTTCTAATGGTACTCTTAGTTTCAACAAACCCTCCAAAAACTGCCATGAAGCCTTCATGGTTCACTTGCTCCATCACCAGTTTCCATCTACACTGTATGTTTCAAAACCATGTAACACCTCCATGCTGCTCTCCTTGTCGAGTACTACCTAACCCATCCTTTAGAGTTGACATTGATCATCGAAAAACTACAAACCCATTTGCCCCACCGTGAAGTGCTCCTTGATTCTCTCTTGTGGTGGTTCGTTGATGGTGGTTTGGCCATGTATGTCGTGAGCTAGTGTGGCCAAAGGTGTGGGGAACATTTTGATTGGTTCAGGTTGGGGAAATGGTTATCGTGAGGAGAGCACCAGTGATCGAGTAGTGTGGTGAACGTGTGAAAAAGAAGAAGAAAATGGTGATGAAAATAGCTCGGTTGAAGAATTTGCAACTTTTATAAAATTAAATTTTTGGATATTGCAGATTGTTCCCAAAGTATTTTAGGGAATCCTCAATTGAATTCTTGCAATTTTGAAAATCACCACTTGACCCTAGTTGACTAGGAGTTTTCCATGTACACCCCACACTTCCATGATAGTGTGCAATCCTTAAAAGTTATAAATTGTCCCCAATAATTACAAATAAGGTTAAATCAAGTTTCTTAAAATTATAAATTGACCACTAAACTTAAAATAATAATAATAATTATTAAGTAAAATTTTATAAAATAAAAATAATAATAAAATTAGTAGCAATAAAATAATGCAAATCAAGAAATTCTAGGGGTGTTACACAACATGAGCTATGTATGCTACAGTCTTGTGAGTTTGTGTGGTACAAGATATTTGCAATTTTTAATAAGTTTATGCAAGAGCACAAATACTTAATAAGTGTTTTGAGTTATGACACTATCAAAGTTATACATAAACAAAAAATTAAAAGAAGATCAAAACATTATTTGAGTTGAAAAGAAGAAAACGAATTAAGAGAAGATTGTAGGTTTTGGAAAACATTAGGATCTCATTACAAATAACGTGTAAATATCCAAGCCTTACATATTGCTACGTGCTAACACCATTTTTGGTATCAATAAATTTTAAAATTGTAAATGATATTGATATTGTTTGCTCATAAAAATTTGTTTTTCATGTAGAATACATATCAAAATTGCCTCACTTGCTACTAGAATATGCACAATCGCTTTGAGCTTTGAATTTCATGTTCCAAATGTGTCACTTGATTTTACCATGAGGTGCTCAAATACAAAACCCTAATCAATTATTTGTGGCTGGATGTGCAACTGATTGAGTGGTGATTGAAGGGGAAAGTTGTTTGAGACTTAAATCCCTTAATTTAGACATAGTGTGTATAGAAAATGATACCTTTCCCTTGATTTAGAAACTGTTGTTGTTTGATTGGTACAACTTAGAATATTTACTAAGAATTAACATAGAAGAGCCTAATTAAGTTGCCACCTCACTTTGATAACTTGAAATGTTTTGCCATTTGAAAAAGTGACTAGGAACCACTTATCCTTCCAAGGCTATCTTTTACAATAGTTTCAAGTGAGCAGGAGTTTGATATATTAATTAACTATAGTGCTTGTTCTGAATGGTTCTTGAGGATGAAATACTTTTTGAAAGCTGTAGGCCAGTCAAAAAGTTCAATCCTTAACAAGATTTGCTCAAACAAACGAGTAGATTGTGTGGTACAAACTAAAGATTCACCCAAATTTGTGGTGGAGAGATTGACGGTATTAGTGTATTCATGACCATTGACTATATCCTTGGCTCTTTTGGATGGCTTATTTTGGAGTTGTTGGTCAATGATCATACATTGAGATTGGTTACCTTGGTCATTGAAATCAACGGAAAGAAATAATTAATTCTTAGAGTTTCTTTGTAGGAAATTGTGGTTCAAATTTATTACCTTTTGAAAGATCATGTGTGGCCTAAAAATCCCCATGATGTAAATCTCTGAATTCTTTGAAAAGATCTTTGTAGAGTAGCTTTCTTTGTATGCTTGGAAGATTTTGGTTGATGCATCAACGAGTTCAAAATATATTGCTCAACTTCGCATTCAATTAAAATAAGGAACACATGATATATAGGGAGATAATTTGATTAGAAATGATGAATTTCTATATGATGTTTGGTTAGAATTGTGAATTATCCTATAGTATTTTGGTGACAAATTATTGCATTCGTGATGGTTAGCCGAGTATGAACTCAATGTTGGAATCTTATAAGATCTATTTTTTCTAGTTCATGAATAAAAAAAATGAAAAACTTTGAGCCCATCTATTTTTATTTTTATTTCCATTTTCATCATTTTCATAATTCAAAAAATTAGTTGTGGTTTCAGAAATGAAAATTGAACTATATTTGAATGTTTTACCAAAACATATTTAGGTAATTTATATTTTTGTGCCTAAAAATGATGTCTATTTTTTTCTTTTATTAGGATTATCGATTTAGGTTTAGAAAAAAATTAAAAATATAATCCAGTGAAAATATGTAGAAATTGATAATTTCAATTTTTAAATTGTTGAAAATGAAAATGAGTTTTGAAAACAAAAAAAAGGGTCCTTAAGCATCAAATGCTTTATTATAATTACACAACCACACATACAATTGCATATGCATACACATACACATGTATAAACTCCCTCTTTTTGTAAGTACACAACCACGCTCATATTTTAAGACATTCCATGTGTATTGCATGTGGCTACACAAAATATTTATATATAATTTTTTCTCCCTCTGTGAGTTGCATTCATTCACAATGCATATGATTCTAATTTTTTCATTTTTGTTCAAATTCTTTTGAAGTCATATGTGCATGTTTTTTGTTGCATCCAATAGTTTACTAAAGATATGGTTTAGCGGGGTACATCCAAAAAGCTGAAACTTTAATAGTCGAAAACCTATAAAAGAGAAAAATTGGAATCAGCTTTATGACACTCTTGGTAGCTCTGGATACATGCAAGTGGTTCATAGGCGATGAGGTGGGCTGACCATGTGGTAGGCCACATAAGAAGCAGAGGCTTATTATGACAATCCATCAATGATATATGAAACAAGTTTGGCAATTGGTAGGAGTTGAGCTTTTGCTATTTTGAGCTTCAAATCTATACCAACATGAGGTATATATGTTAGGTCATGTATACTTTTGTGTACAAGACATAGTTTGCAATTGTTGATAAATTTATGCAAGAGAACAAACATCATTCATGATAAATGTTTTTAAATATGATCCTATCAAAGTTATAGAAAATTAAAAAGAAAGCAAAACTTTATTTCAATTGAAAAGAAGGTAAGAAATGATGATATAGTTCGCAATTGTTGATAAATTTATTCAAGAGAACAAACATAATTCATGATAAATGTCTTGAAATATGATACTATCAAGGTTACAGAAAATTAAAAGAAGAGCAAAACTTTATTTGAATTGAAAAGAAGATAAGAAATGAAGAGGAGATTATTGGGTTTTAATAACTTTAGGATCTCATTGCCAATAAAAGGTGGATATTCAAGCGTTACATAATGTTAATGTGCTACCACCATCTTCGGCATCAATGAATTTTAAGTTTGTAAATGACATTCATATTCTGTTCTCTATTAATAACTTATTTTTCATGCATAATAGATATTGAATTTGTTGCACTTGCTATTGAAATAGTTGGTTGGAGAGGTAAGTTGATAGAGATTTAAATCCCTTAATTTAGGCACAATGTGTATAGAAAATAATATATTTTAGAAAATAATAATGAGTTGCCCCTTGATTGAGAAAGGGTTCTTGTCTGAACGCAAACAACTTAGAAGTTTTTCTAAAGAAATAACATGGAGTAGTCCAATCAAGTTGCCACCTTGCATTAATAAATTGAACTCTTTGTCATTTGAAGGGGTGACTATTAACCACTTGTTCTTGCAAACCTTTTCGTCTAGATTTTCTTGTCATGAAAATTTAACTCTTGATTGGGCTCTGGCCAGATCGAGTCATTTCTCAATAACAATGGCTAAAAGACCTAGTACTACCACTTGGATGGTGACGTGCTAAGGGTTCCCAGGAAATACAAATAACCTCTATTTCTAATCTTAGATTGGTATCCAAATAGAATAACTAGTGGATTACAACTCTATTGTATCACAATTGGTGCATTGGTCATTACAATTTTAATGCGTTTTGTTGGTTGGTTCCATTATCATAAAGTAACCCAAAATTGGTTTGGTTTTAAGATGGAGATCTATGTTGGATCACTGTAATGGAGTTGCCATCCCAGTGACAACATATGAATGCGAATTTCAAGCCATTCACTTAAGTGCATAACTTTCAAGTAGACAACCATTTTGCTGGCCAATTATGATGTTTGAACATTCATAAGTTTTTAGGTTCTCCAGGAGTAGTGTTCTTTTTGTATCTTTGACAACAATTTTAGGTAAGTGGGAGTTTGATATATCAATTGACCATAGTGCTAGTTCTGAATGGTTCTTGTGGTTGAAAAACTTTTTGAAAGCTTCAAGCCAGTAAAAAATTTCTCTTCTTATCAAGATCCACTTAGACAAGTGAATTGATTGTGTGATACAAATTGAAGATTTGCCCAAACATGTGGTGGAGAGATTGACAATGTCAATGTACTCACCAGCTCTTCTGGATGGATTGTTTTGGAGTTGTCACCAAAAAGGTCATATATCAAGATTGGTTTCCAAGGTCATTGAAAGCATGGAAGGAAATAACATATGCATATAGTTTTGTTGCAAGAAATTGAGTATGGTAAAAATGAGTTGAAATTTTTACCTTCTAAAAAAAAGATATGTTTAGCTAGAAAGATCTTTGTGGCTTAAATTTGGAATCTTTTGAAATGACTCTTGTAGAGTGGCTTTCTGTATATGCTTTGGTATTTTGATGGATGCATCAACAAGTCTAGAATATACTATACAACCTTGCTTCCAATTGAAATGGGGTACACTTAATATGCAGTGAGATAATTTGAATAGAAATGTTGAATCTTTTTATGGTATTAGAATAGAATTGTGAAATCAATATAATTTGTCAAACTTGTTTTGTGGTATTTTAGTGATACATTAATGCATTTTGATCATCGGTAGAGTATATGAATTCAATGTTGGAATGATGGGATCTAATTATCTAGTTTGTAAATAAATAAAAAAGAAAAACTTAGAGCCTATATCGTTTCATTTGAATTTTCATTTCAAACATTTTTAGAAGTCGAAAAATTAGTTATGATTTTAGAAATAAAAATGAGATTATATTTGAATGTTTTGCCTAAAAAATTATGCCTAGAAAAGACATTTTTTTTAAATGTATATTTCGATTGTTTTGAAGTAATATTAGATAAAATATGTCAAATCTAATATGAATTTAGTTCATGCGATATAGTAAGATGGTAGAAAGTAGGTTTACAAAAATTAGAATAGAAAATAATCCAATAAAAATGTATAGAAATTGATAATTTTTAATTTTTAAATAGTGTTGAAAATGGAAATAGGTTTTGAAAATAAAAATAGATGGATACTTCAATGCCTAATGCATTATTGTAAGCACACACCCTAGTGTAAAATATTATATAGATATGAACTCTCTTTTTTTGTAAGTGGGCACATAAAGTTATATATATAAATATATATATATATATATTAAGCTCTCTCTTATGATATCTATACAACCACAACCAAACTCATACAAAAAGATATGCAGGTACGTTGCACGTGACTACACAAAAAATATATATAAACTTTCTTTCTCCCTCTATGAGTTGCGTTCATGATACGTGTGATTCTAATTTTTCCATTTGTCTTCAAATTCCTTTAAAGTTTTATGCATGTACTTTTTGTTGCATTCAATAGTTCACTTTAAGGTATGGATTAGCAAAGGGACAACAAAATGGTTCTAGAATTCAGTAGTCATAAAAGAACTATAAATGAGGAGAATTGAAACCATCTTAATGAGAATCTGGGTAGCTTCGATTATACATGTGCGATTTATAGGTGGTGAGGTGGGCAACCATGTGGTAGGTCACAAAAGGAGTCACATGCTCAATATCATAATCCAGAAATGAATTAAGAAACAAGTTTGGAAATTGGTAGGCACATTAATCTTGCTCTTTTGAGCTTCAAATCCATGCCAACATGAGCTATATACAGGTATGGAGCTAGAAAGTTTTATTACAGGAGACGAAATTGAATTACAAAAAAATGACATATTGTAAATTTGAAATGAACAACGACAAAGTGCACATCCTCAATAAAAGGAAAGGCCATTTTATAATTTGAGGGATGGCAAAAAAATTATAATATTTTATGATTTTCAATACAAAAAAAATCAAATTTCAAAATTTTGAGGAAGGACAGCTACCACTCTTTGCTCCTTGGCTCCGTCTATAGCTATATATGTTGTGGTCATGTAAGTTTATGTGGTACAAGATCTAGTTTGCACTTGTTGATAGTAATAGCAAAAATGTTATCTATAATAATTGTTTTTAAATATGATACTATCAAAGTTATACATGAATAGAAAATTGAAAGAAGACCTAGATTTTATTTGAATTGAAAAGAAGAAAACAAATTAAGAGGAGATTATTGATATTTGATACCATCAAGATCTCATTACCAATAAAAGGTACATAGTCAAGTGTTATATATTGCTATTCCATTAATATCACCTTCAGTATCAATAAATTTTAAGTTTGTAAATGACATTCTCATTTATTTCTCCATGAAGAACTTATTTTAGATTGAATTTTTCACACTAGCTATGAAAATCAACACCTTTTGTTCTTAGCTTTGGATTCTGTATCTCAAATATATTATGCAATTTACAGCATGAGGTGCTTGAATCCGAAACCCTAACCAATTTATCTATGGCTAGAAGTGCAATTGGTCTGTCGGTAATTGAAAAGCTAAGTTATTTGAAACTTAAATCTCTTAGTTTATAAAAAAAGTGTGTATAGAAAATGTGACATTTTGGAATATGGGCAAGAGCTGCTTCTTGATTGAGAAACCATTCTTATTTGAATGCAAGCAACTTAGGGCTTTTATTAAAGAATTAACATTGAGGAGGCCAATCAAGTTGCTACCTCGCTTTGATAAATTGAAATCTGTGTCTTTGGACTGAGTTGCTATTGATCACATATTCTTCCAAGACTTCACATCTAAATTCCCATGCTTTAAGGGTTTAACTCTTCACTACTGTTAGGCTAATTGCTACAAATAGAATACAAGTTTCAATCCATTCACTTTAGAGGATTACTTTCAACCCAATTACTATTTTGCTAGGTATTTTTTATGTTCCAAATATTCATAAGTTCAGTTTTTCCGAGTTTAGCATTCCTTTCATATCTTTTATAGTAATTTTAGATAAGTGGAAGTTAGATATATCAATTGACTATAGTACTGGTTCTAAACAGTTTTTGAGGTTGAAGAACTTTTTTAAAGCTTTAAGCTAGTAAAAAATTTCTCTCATTATTAAGATTCTCTGAAGATTCTATTAGATTATCAAATTTATCATGTGATACAAACTGAAGATTCATCCAAACCCGTGGAAGAGAGATCGTTGGTGTACTCACCACCATTGATTGTATCTCTTGCCCTTTTTGATGGTTTATTTAGGAGTTGATGCTAGAAGATCATATATGGAGATTGGTTGCCCAGGTTATTGAAAGCTAAAGAAGGAAATGTGAGTTTCTTTGCTAGAAATTGAGTGTGCTAAAAGTGAGTTAAAATTATTATTGTCTAAAAGAAGATATGTGTGGTTTAAAATAAAATTGAAATTTTTGAAAAGACTTTTACAGGTAGCTTCTTCTGTATGCCTGGAAGATATGTTAGATACATCAACAAGTCCAAAATATACTGTACAATTTTGCTTCCAATTGAAATGGGATGCACCTACCATGCTGTGAGATTTGAGCAAAAAAGATGAATTTCTTTATGATGTTAGGATAGAATTGTGAGTGAGTTAATAATTTGTCAAACTTGATTTCATAGTATTTTAGTGAAAATTATTAAATTGGTGATGATTGGTAGAAATATGAATGCAATTTTGGAATCATGGGATCTAATTTATCTAGTTTGTAAATAAATACAAACGTAAACCTTAGACCCCATATGGTTTCATTTTATTTTCATTTTCATTTCCAACATTGAAAGCCAAAACATTTAGTTGGTTTTGGAAACTAAAATGAGAATATATTTGATTGTTTACCTAAACAAACTAGGTGGTTTATATTTTTATGCCTAAAAAAGATGTATACTTTTCAAAATATATGTATATTTGAATGGTTTCAGAGTGATAGTGAGTACTTTAGGTTATATCGAATTTGAATTTTGTTTGATGTGATATAATAATAAGAAGATACATAGTAGGTTTAGAAAAAATTGAAATGAAGATAATCTAGTAAAATGTATAGGAATTGGTATTTTTTTATTTTAGAGTAGTTATGAAAATGAAAAAAATGAGTTCTGAAAATTAAAAAGAATGGGTCTTTAAGTGTGAAATGCATCATTGTAAGTGCACAACCACACATATAATAATAATATATATATGTAATTCTCTCTTCTGTTAAGTATACACATATAATTATATATGTATATATAAAGTTTCTTTTCTTGTAAGCAAACAACCATGCTCATACAAAAAGATATGCGCGTGCATTGCACATGGTTATACAAAATATTTATACATTTAAATGTTTTCTCCCTTTATGAGTTGCATACATAATACATTTGATCCTAATTTTTCTGTATGTGTTCAAATTCCTTTCAAGTCAAATGCACATAGTTTCTATTGCATCCAATAGTCCATTTTAAGTGATGGTTCAATGAGTGACATTTGAAGGCAGAAAGTCTAAAATTCAATTGTCATAGAACTATAAAAGAGGAAAATTAGAATAATCTTTATGACATTCTTGGCAACTCCCAAAACACATACATGGCTCATGGATGATGAAGTGGGGGACCACGCGGTAGGCGACAAAAGGAGTTAGGGCTTAAATCATAATTTAACAACAATGTATGAAAACAAGTTTGACAACTTATAGACTCTGCGAGCTTGTTATTTTGGGCTTCAAATCCATGCCAACAAGATCTTTGTATGTTAAGGTTGTGTAAGTTTGTGTGATAAAAGATTTAATTTGAGCTTGTGATAAATTTGTGCAAGAGCACAAAACCATTTATAATAAGTGTTTTGTAATATGATACTATCAAAGTTATACATGAATAGAAAACATTATTTGAATTAGAAAGTAGAAGGAAATGTAAGAGGAGAACATTGGTTTTTGACAACATCAAGATCTCATTACCTATAATAAAATGGTACATATTCAAGTGATACTTCATCCTTTGTTATATTCAAGAAATACATATTGTTAATGCGCTAACACCACCTTCAATATCAATGAATTTTAAGTTTGTAATTTACATTCACATTTTTTTCTCCTTAAATAGCTTATTCTTCACTCAATAAATTTGCCATAATATCTATGAATTTGATATCTTGAACTTGTCATTTAATTTACCATATAAGGTGCTTGAATTTGAAACTCCAATTAGTTTATCTGTGGCTAGATGTGCAATTGATTGGTGGGTGATTGGAAAGGTAAGTTGCTCTAGACTTAATCTCTTACTTTGGAAAAATTATTCATAGAAAATAATACATTTCGGGATATAATAAGGAGGTGTCCCTTTATTGAAAAACTGTTTGCCTAAATGCAAGCAACTTAGAACTTTTACTAAAAGTTAACATGGAGGAGCCTAATAAAGTTACTACCTTATTTTAACCAATTGAGATTTTGTAGTAAGAAAGAGTAGCTATTGACCGCTTGTTCTTCCTAGACTTTTTCTCTAAATTTCGTTGCCTAGAGGATTTAAGTCATTGCTACTACCATAGAAATGGTTATAGAAGAATATGAATTTCAAGCCATTCACTTTAGTGGATAACTTTCAAGCAAACAACTATTTTGTTGGTTGATTTTGAGGTTCCAAACATTCATAAGTTCAATTTTTTGGGGTGTAGCATTGGGTTTGTATATTTTACAATTATTTTAGTTGAGTGAGAGCTTGATTTATGGTTGACTATAATGCTAGTTTTGAATGGTTCTTGAGGTTGAAAAATTTATTGAAAGCTTTAAGCTAGTAAAAAGTTTCTCTCCTTACCAAGATTCGCTTAGATAAATGAATTGATTGTGTGATACAAACAGAAGATTCATTCAAAGCTGCGGTGTAGAGATAGATCGTATAAGTATACTAACCACCATCATGATAATTTGTCTTTAAGTTGTCATGACATGGTCATATATGGAAATTTGTTTCCTAGGTCGTTGAAAGCCAATGAAGGAAATAATGTATTCATATGGTTTCTTTGTGAAAAATTGAGTATGGTAAAAGTGAGTCAAATTGTTGCTTTCTAGAAGAAAATTTGTGTAGCCTAAAAGAACTGCATAGAGTAAATTTGAATTGTTTTGAAAAGACATTTGTAGAGTTTCTTCTTCTGTATGTTTGGAAGATTTTGATAGATGCACCAATAAGTCCATAATATACTATAGAACTTTGCTTTCAATTGAAATAGCATACACCTGATATGTAGCAAGATAGTTTGAGCAGAAAACATGAATTTCTTTGTAATGTTAGGATAGAATAGTGAATTAGTTAGTTATAATTTGTCTAACTTTTTCCATAATATTTTAGTGACCATTGTTGCATTGGTGGTGATCAACAGAAATATGTAGTAATGAAATTGATAGTTTTTAATTTTAAAGTAGTGATGAAAATAAATGAGTTTTGAAAATAAAAGTAATTACACAACCACAACAATGATTATATATATAAATATATATTTTCATTTATTTATATGTAAACTTTTTTCCTCCCTCTATGAGTTATATTCAGGATACATATGATTTTAATTTTTCCATTAATGTTCAAATTCCTTAGAAGTCATTACAATGTATTTCCTATTGGAGTCAATGGTTCATTTTAAGGTATGGTTTAGTAATGGACATCCAAAAGGGTGAAGCTCTAAAATTCAATAGTCATAGAACTATAAAAGAGGAAATTTCAAGTCATATTCATGAGATTCTTAGCAGCTCCAAATACACACAAGTGGTTCATGGTCAACATGGTGGTGATCATACAAAAGCTACAAAAGGAATTACAGGCTCAATATCACAACCTAACAACATAGTATGATGAAACAAGTTTGGCTAATTGGTAAGTGTTGTAAGATTGCTATTTTAAGCTTCAAATCCATGCCAACACAAGCTATGTATGTTATGTTTGTATAAGGTTGTGGGGTACAAGATATAGTTTGCACTTGTTGCTATTTGTCCTTTCGTATGGACTTTGTTGATTTGCTCATAACATTCTTTCTAGATATTTGATTGGCTTGATTCTTATGGCATCACAAAGCTAAGAAAGAGTACTTAAACTATTACATGATGATGCAGTCTAAATTGGTTAATATGAGAGAGAAAAATCGTGTTCAAGAGGTAGCAATGTTGCAAAAGCAGATTTCCAATTTTTTGGAAATTTTTTGATGTGACACTTGGTTTTGTCTGAGCTATAAGTTTTACTACAAGCCCTGGATAAAGGTAATTCAAAATATTTTAAAAACCTAAGATATAGATCTAAAATTCACATGTTGACCTTATTGCCCAATTAAATCCTAGTCGAGTGGAAAAAGTTGTCACAATATTCTGTTCTAGGAAAATCGAAGTCCTGTATTTTCTATATTGCCACACCTAGTATTTTAGCCATAACTTTCTCCCTATGTATCGGATTAAAGTGATTCAAATGTATATAAAAACCTAAGATACATATATTCAGTTCTTATGTTGACCATATTTCCAAATTAAATAGAAATAAAGTAGCAAAAGGTTTCACAATATTATGTTCTAGGAAAATCAAAGTCTTGTATTTTCTATATTGCCACACCGTAGTATATTAGCCATAACTTTCTCCTTATGCATTAGATTAAAGTTATTCAAATGTCTGTAAAAACCTAAAATACAGATATTCAGTTATTATGCTAACCATATTGCCAAATTAAATAGAAATCAAGTAGCGAAAGGTGACACAATATTTTGTTCTACTAAAATTGAAGTCCTGTATTTTTTATATTGCCACACTGTAGTATTTTAGCCATAACTTTCTCCCTATGCATCAGATTAAAGGGATTCCAATGTCTGTAAAAACCTAAGATACATATATTCAGTTCTTATTTTGACCATATTACCAAATTAAATAGAAATCAAGTAGCGAAAGGTGACACAATATTTTGTTCTAGGAAAATCGAAGTCCTGTATTTGCAGACTTGACACATCATAGTATTTTGATCATAATATTTTGCAGACTTGAGGTGATTTAGGAGGTAGTTTTTATTTAGAAACCTAAGGCATAGACCTAAAATTGATATATAAATCATTTTGCTTAATTCTTCTGGGAAGAAGTAGTAAGGCTATCATAAATATCTATTTTTTTAAAAAATTCAAAACCTAACAGCATCAACTATTGAATTTTGCAATTATCAAAATATGAAGTCTACAAACTCATTAATTACCTTGTGTAATTCTAATGAACTTCTTGCAAATGCCATCTCCCTTTCCTTTCCCCTCTTCCGCAGCTGTTGTCCCTTTTCCTCTTTCATTTACTTAATTAGGGTTTTGATCTATAGGAAAAATATATATAATCAAATAAAAATTGGATTTGGTATTTCCTTTTTTATTTTTCTTCCCCAAAATTGGCAGACAACTTTTAGACACTTACTTGATCATTATCTACATTGAAATAATGATGTGTTATATTTTCTTCTTTGTTGTTAGCTCTTATTATATTATTCTTTCAATAGTTTTTCATATTTAATAAAAAAATTACAACTTCTTTTTTGCAATTAGTTTGTTTATGGGAGTTTTTTTTTTGTCCTTTTTAACTTATAATATTGAACTAATAAATTAAATTATTGAAATTCATCAATATTTGAAAAAATATTAGTTTGGATAAGAGTTGGATGAGTCTCCCAAGATCAAATAAAGTGTATTAGGAAGGAATGGATTTTTGTTTTTTTCAGATCTTGCTTTCTCAAATTCAGATGATGAAACAGTAGTCCTTGTAGAAACTATAAAAATGGCTTGTGTAGGAAATGTTAGGTTGTTGAAGGACATTTGCTTTGGGAAGGGTTTCTAGAATAATAAGAAGGTTGTGGCAAAACTTGTTTGGCCTAATGAAGAACGCACAAAAGATGGTATCATGAGCATCTAATAGATTCTCTTGCTTGGCAAACTTTTGACTATAATTATTTAAACTTTACAAAAGACCCTTGCAGTATCAGGTTGGGTTTGGCATGTGATGGCTTTGATCTATTGAGAACCATGAATGTGGTCCATAGTGCATGGCTAGTAATCCTAATGTCATACAACTTGCCACCAGGAGATTGCATGAAGAAATCATTATTTATGTTATCCTTACTTATACTTGTTCCTAATGAACCTAGAAATGATCTTAACATTTATTTACAACCATCAATAGCCGAGTTAAAGGAATTATGAGATGTTGGCATCCAAACATATGGTGCTTTCTCAAAGCATAATTTTCAATTGTGTGCAGCATTTCTATAGACTATAAGTGATCTTCCAGGTCTTGCATCTTTATTGGGTTGGAGTAATAGAGGAAAGTACGCTTGCCCTGTATGTTAAAAGAATCCCAATTATGAATGGCTAAATAACTTGAAGATGCATTGTTACATGTTTCATGGAGTGTTCTTACCTAAGAATCACTAATATGGAAAGGAGAGGAATTTGACAATAATGAAGAACATAAAAAGGCTCTTCCTTATTCGAATAGATCTACGGTGCTAAATGAAATAAAAGACTTCAATAATAGATTTGGTAAAAAGGTAGGTGACTTAAAATTACCTTATGGTCGAAAGAAGAAAAGCATATTATTTGACTTGCCTTATTGTGAAAAAAATTTGGTACGCCATAACCTTAATATTATGCATACTGAGAAGAATGTATGTAACAAGTTACTTTACACATTGTTGGATTGAGTATCAATGAATTTTAAGTTTGTAAATGACATTTATATTTTTTTATCTATAAGAAACATATTTTTCATTCTATATATATCAAATTTATTGCACTAGCTATGAAAATTGGAGTGATCGATCTATGCTTTGAATTTGATTTCCCAAATGTGTCATTCAATTTACTGCATGAGATGCCTAAAACCAAAACCTTATTCTATTTATCTATGGCTAAAGGTGCAATTGTGGTTAGATGTGCAATTGATCGGTAGGTGAATAGAAATATAGGTTATTCAAGACTTAAATTCCTTACTTTAGACATAGTTTGTATAGAAAATGATACATTTTTGGATATAATGACCCATGGTTGAGAAACTATTCTTGTCTGACTGCTAGCAACTTAGAACTTTTACTAAAGAATTAACATGCAAGAGTCTAATCAAGTTGCCATCTTACTTTGATAAATTGAAATGTTTGTTGGTGGAAAGAGTGGTTATTGACCATTAGTTCTTCCCAAACTTTTCATCTAAATCTCTTTGCACAAAGGATTATGTCTTCACCACTACCATAGAATGGCTATAAATGAATATGAATTTCAGGCCATTTCATTTAAATGGATAACTTTTAAGCAGGCAAATATTTTGCTAGTCAATTTTTGATAGTCCAGACATGCATTAGTGTAGTTTTCAAAGGTGTGGCATTCTTTTCATATCTTTTACAACTATTTCAAG